>JBAIZL010000003.1:76437319-76617319 GCA_036971475.1 Prosapia bicincta
TATATAATTTAGAAATAATGTAATAATAACATATAAAAATAAAGAAAACAGTGAAAACTAAATAAATCAAGTGGTATAATTAAATATATTTTAACTAAATTGCCAATACGTTGGGCGTCATATTATAACTTAACTTTTGTTATAATTAAATTTATGTTTACGTTATTTATTTACCTTACCTATTAAAGTCACACCTTCAGGTTTATAAGAGAATTAACAATCTTATCAAATTTTTTTAACATCACTTGCATTTATTCTCTACAATTATTTCTACACATTATTTCTAATTTATATTAATATTGTACAGTGAAAGGCTTGATGTCTTAACTAAACTACAATAATAAAGGTTGACTTCTGAGGCTTTAGATTCTGATAGAATAACAAAAAAACAGTATTAAAATTTTAGTCTTGCTCTCGGGGTCGCTATTATGGGAACTTTGCTTTAAATTAGAAATGGTGACTAGAATTATTTTTATAAATTTTGATGAACTTAAAATTTGTTTTAAACTAAAAGATAGAAGTCTGTTGGCTACACTTATTTTTAAATATACTTATTGTTGTGAAGAGTCCCTGGAATCTTGGCTTGTTCACTTCCGCGCTAACACATGATACAAAAAAAACTTACTTTATATTTTTAAAAAACTTTTACGTCGCACTTTACTAAAATTTACTTATAAAAAAAAAACTCTACTTAAATTAACAAAATTCTCCCTTTACAACACTTCCATCCTTGTCCCCACCAACCTGCCTGCCCTTCTCCGAGACTCTCTTCCAACTTCCTCTAAACTCCCGATCATTTAGTTTTTATGAAATCTAATCTCTCCTACTACCACCAATACGTTATTTTTCAGTTTTCCACAGTTCTTAATTTAGCTAAACCTAACGGCACACGGTTAATTCCCCAGGCTATATCGGCCGCTGGATTTCCCATCTTAACAAGCCTTGGACCTTTGTCTATTTGCCGGACTCCACTTATAAACTTCCTGGAAAGAATAATGACCTGCCTTGGTACCTGCTTTATCCGCACTAGAAAACTATTTGTATTTCTTTGCTAAATCCTATAGATGATTTATTTTCGCAACTAACTTAATTTAGTCTAAAGCCTCGTACTTTATGTTATAATATATTAGGATATTTTTGTATTTAAAAATAAATCATTTAAAAACATTATAAACACAATTAGTTCTTATTGAGCTATGCCATTAATAAATAACAAAAATAGACTTTTAACTATTCCCATTATCTGTTAAATTTTAAAACAATTGTTTTCATTTATGCAAATTTTCACAAGATTAACTGAATTTAAAAAACAAAAAATTAATTAAAAAAAATAGATATTGTTGGTAAATTTTGTAAAATTAAATAAATCATATATTTTTAGAATTTTAAAAAACTATTTAATTACTTAGATACATCGTTTTTAATCTTTTAACTTTATTTCCAGTGTTCTTCAAAGTGCGGGCCTGGAACTAAAACTAGATATGTAATCTGTCCTTCTGGCAATTGTATGACAAATAAACGTCCTCCAACACAAACTACCTGCGATCTTGGTCCTTGTCATCAGGTTGGACGTTTTGCATGGTTTTTTTCAAACTGGTCACAACAGGTAAGAATTTTACTTATTGTCTTTCAGGATTGAAATAACCTTCTTACTACACCTGTACATGTTTTTTATAAACTCTATATACAGCACGTGAGGTTTAACCGTGTCTTTGACCTTGAGATCACAAGGGTGGACTGGGCTGCAGTGCGGGGTCAAAACCCAAAACTTCAGAAAACATCTGTGTTTTGTTTAAAGTTTAAACAGCTTTAATTAACTAAATGATAATACTGTAATAGTTTGATGTAGACATGATCTTTAAATGTATTGCTCTGCTTCTGCAAAGAAATAGACACAATTACGAAAGAGACGATATATGTATTGTATAATGTTTTCAGTTAGGCTAGTAGTCAAATGCTAGAGCAAAACGAGGGACACCGCTAAACCTCATGCACTATACTTAGCAATTTAAGTTTATTATATTTCAAATGCTCTACTATAGAAATAATATTTACACTTTCAAGTTTGGACTTATAAACTTACATGTACTAACTTTCTAAATATTTTAGGAATTTTACTTAACAGTATCAGAATATCAAAGTGATAAAAATAGTAAAAATATTCATGAAAAAGAAAAATTATTGCAAAACAATTTTATATTATTTAATTTCTTTTTTTACTCTACGCTCTCGTAATATATCTTGTTCAAATCTTCAGTCATTAATAAAATGATTTTTATTCATCCACTCAAGATCAAATATATATATTTTTTAAACTTATAGTGGATTACAATTTATGTTAATACAGTTTTCTATTAATTCATTATTTTAATTTATTGAATTAATTTTAGTTCATATATGGGAGAAATACATTTCACAAAAGGGGCAAGGTATGCAATATAGTTATTTCATCTCATTTGGTTAAGAATAAGTGATAACATGTTTTCATAAAACAGGTGATTTTATGTTATAGGTTATGTTGTAGAACAGCTGTTTTAACACATAGGTTTTGTTACTTTATTTTTAATAATTGTAATTGTTGAATAAACAGTAACTAAAACAAAATTTGTCTTTGTTGATCTACTTGTTTTTGTTTATATTACTTGTTTTTAGATAAATTCAGATTACTGGTGACTTTTGATGCTTTTTAATACCAATTATAAGATTTAAATAAGAAAATTTTAATGCCTATCTTATGTACCCAAGAAATTTTTTCTTCTACAAGAGCTCTACAAACTCTCTTTTACATTTTTCATTTTTTCTTTAAAATTGCTACTAAAAAACTCAGTAAAAATATACTGTAATTAGCTTTAAAAGTGAAAAATTGATTGTTTAAGGAATTAATATAATTTGGAAATACTATGAAAAAGACAGTTATAAAATTTATCAACTATTTGTTTTCATAGTGCTCTTCAGAATGTGGAACTGGAATACAGAGTAGGAAAGTCCACTGTTCTGGTTTGGAATCTCAGTGCGATGCAAAATCTAAACCTGAAAGCACTCGAGCTTGTTCTAGTGACACGTATTGTGGTGGTCAGTGGCATGTTGGCCCTTGGCAACAGGTAAACTATAATCTTAAACCTCTTGTGATTCCTAGTATGTAGTAAGATGATGATGTGTCCATTACAGTTGTAAGCTTGTATAACAGTAATCTTTACTAAGTTGTCGCCATAAAAGTTCACTTCTAAACATAAAGGTCAAATTCTGAATAAATCATGAAGGATGGCAGGATAGTTGAAATATATGCTGACATTAGTTTTGTATCTGGCAACTTATGAGTGTTTTGGTAGGTTTTCTTTTCTGCTTTATTAATATTCAAAACTTTGTGATGGACAGTTTTGGTTCTTGTTATGAGTTGTTCCATTGATGTTACAGAGCTGTTGTTTCATTAGAATTTAATTATGCCTTAGTTTTAATTTAGCTACAGCATATGCATCCAATAGGATCATGTTTAAGATAGTGTCATTAAGCTTCTAGCCTCTTTTACCAGTTTATCTATAAACTTAGTACCGGTCAAGTTGATATGTGCTGGGAGCAAATCCCAATGGTAAGCAAAGAGCTGTCATCCAGGATTACTTAAAAGGTCCTTGAATCACAAAAACCATAAGACACTAAGCTGGCTCTGCAGTGAGGAGGGATTTGTACATATTAAGTGCCTCTACCGCCGCCAAAATTTCACAAGAAAAGATTGCAGCCTTACCATTACTTATCTTTATGTTTGCATATGCTTGTGAAAATGAAACTTTAAAGTGATAAAATTCACATTATCTTATGATTAAAACCAAAGAAATTATTATAATGATAAATTTTATACCTCAGTCATTCAAATGAAAATAGTTTTAAAATACATTAAATAATTAAAACTTATATCACTTTATTCTAATTTTTCCATCTTAAACATTTCCAAGAAAAAATGTAGTCTTTTTCATTAGATACCAATTTGATTTATTTGTTGAATATATACAATATCAGGAGCACAGTTCTAGAATATATTACAATAAAAATATTGACAAAACCCCCAAAAATAATAAAAAATGACTAATATTACACTCTTAGGCTTTAGCTTAGGTAACTTGTAATATGTTGTTAAATGTTAAACAAAAAATTTGTTTGTAATGTCATGTTAGAACATAATGTAAGTTCATATTTGCAGTGTTCAACGAGCTGTGGTCTGGGAAGACAAAGTCGCAGTGTTGTTTGTGTTATTAAACACACAGGTGTACTAACAGTAGCGTCAGACAAGAGTTGTGAAGGTCAAATAAAGCCCATCTTAGAACAGCAATGCCAGAATCAAGCCTGTGGTTCCGAGTGGTTTACAGCAAACTGGTCAGAAGTAAGTATCCTTGAATTATATATAAAAAAACTTCAGTTTGTTTGTGTATACTCCTACATATTAGATCAATTACAACTAAAAGTACAATTTATATTTATATATTATGGTTATATAATTAAATAATGTTTGATTAATTATAGTTATAATATCTTGAATTTTGTAGTCCATTAGGTTTGGTGAAACAATTTTTTCTCTGTCTACTCCAAAATATTATTTAATTCTATGTTTGGCAGTGTTCAAGATCCTGTAACACCGGAGTACAAAGACGTGAAGTTCGCTGTTTGGATGAAAATTACATTTTATCAAACCTGTGTAAAGAAGCAGAGAAGCCTGCAACACGTCGCTCATGTAACACACATGAATGCTTTTCTTCTAATGGTTGGTATAATCAGTTACACTTTTGTTATAAATATAAAATATAAATATAGATAAGTGTTGAAAGGTCCTAACCCATATAGAAAATCATAACATTCCAAGTCATCTCTTCTGTTTGCAGTTATAACACTCCAGATAGCAGAATATACTATTTGGTTAGCATTTGTAGTTGATGTTTTTAAAATTATAACACGCTTTTTCTGCCATTTACATTTTTTCTTTTCAAGTATTTATTGGTTTTAGAGTTTATTTCTTTTTTAAATTCATTATATTAGCTCATACTCTTCTGATATATATCTTGTACAAATTGTCAATCGTTAATAAAATACATTTTTATTCGTCCAATCAAGTTCAAATACATTTTTTAAACCTATAGTGAATGACAATTGATGTTAATACAGTTTTTTCAAATATTTATTCAATAATTAAGTTATAAAAATTTGTGGATCTATGTCGGATTCGAACTGAGTATCCTCATGTTCGAAGTCTATCGGAATAGCACTGAGCCAACTTTTCCACAGCTAGAAATTTACTTATTAAGATATATAAATAAATTTTGGTTATCCGTCAAAACCTCCATTCCACACCTTAAATTGTTGCCATGGTTACCACAAAATATCATAAATAATGCTTTAGGATTAAAGAAAAGAATATAATAAACATATAAACTGGATTAACTGTATCAAACCTTGCTTCAGAAATGGACACTGAAAGGAAAGCGAAAAAAAACTACAACACGATGCAAGCGACAAAAAAAAAAAGAAAGCGTATAAATATTAAGAAATAAAATGAATAGTCCACACCATAAATAGAATGGAAAATTGCAAGGAAATTCACTTTCTATTTTGTCACTTAATATTGTTGTTCTGATATATGCATATACATATTTATATTAATTATAATTATAATAAAATTTTTTAAAAATAAAATATTTTTCTACTGATTTAAGTAGGAATTGATTTTTTTTAAATTGATATTACTTGTTAAAATTTAAAGCTGAGTTTCAAAGATAGATTCTGCCTTTTGATAAAGACTGCAATGCAATACAATATATGCATACAACCACTAATATAAATTGTTTTTTCTTGACAGGCAAAGATAGTGAAAAACCTGCAACTCCAAACCCTGGTCCAGCCAAAGACAATCTAAATGATCAAGCAATTCAACAACTCCTGCCAAATGGTAAATGTACAACATTGCTAAATTAATTGAATTTTAAAGTTGCTTGTTGTAATCATCTTGAATTCGCTGATTAAACTATTACTTGCTGAGCGCCAGCAATAAGATCTTAAGCATTCACTTAGTTACGAATTATTTAATTACATTATAATCACAAATTGTTTGGACTTATATTAAAACACTTTTTTATGTTAAAAATATAAACTTTTACCAAATACTATTGATAACAAAATAACTACTAACAACTAAACTAATGAGAATGCAAAAACTTTTTCATACTATATGAAATGGTTAATAAAAAGGTAGTACTCATGTTTTTTTAAGAAAGATATTTAATAACATAAAATCCTACAAATAAAATATGCATTCAATAATTTACTTAAGATATGAATCTGAATTATATTTTACTAAAGTCAATAACATTTTGTAGAAAAAATAAAAATACAGTAGAGTCTCGAAAATCAAAGTCCCGATATTTCGAGGTTCTGTTAAATTCGAGCCTATTTCAATTTCAGACAATTTTATCTATTCAAAAGGAAATTCAAATTATTTTCTTTTAGACAATCTATCATCACATGCTGATGAAGATCAAGAGTGGTCTGATGATATCTATCTTTATTTCTACTAGCAAATGTTACGAACCTAATCCAACCGATGGATCAGGTGGCGTTCTGGAATGTATGTAAGAAATACAGACGTTACCTTTAACAGTCTCTCTTGGAAGCGACTGAAAGGGAAAAAAGCATTGTAAGCTTTTTAAAAAAAAATACAGAAGGAAGTTGTGTACTGTGTAACCAAATCTTGGAAATAAAAGAAGAAAAAAACTGAATCGTAAAAAAAACTGTTGACTGTGTAAAACTGTCATTGATTCACAAAAAGAAACAGATTTGAGATATCTTATCAAGAAATTTCCAGGTTGTGAAAATATCGATGATACGGACGTACATCAAAGGATGAGTAAGGACGAACGTTAGTAACACATGTTACAACTATTGAAATGGTACAAGAAACTACTGAAGCCAGTGATGACGAGAATAAAGATGAAGGTTCAACGGAGACAGTACAAGAAGGGAAAATAAGTAATGGTGACGAAATGGCCGCCTTGGATACTGCAATGGTCTATATTGAATAACAGTCAGATATATACTTTTGATAAGAGGTCTACACGACACCGCAGCTCCAAAGCATCTGATAAGCAGAAAACACTTTTACCTTTTTTCTAAAAAATGTGTGATGAACAATGTATTCCAAAGCAACATTAGTTTATGTAAGTACTGTAATCAATAAAATTCTCCAGGCGTATTTTGTGCATTCATAATTATAGTGTTAGGGTTCATTAGAACTCCTGTTTTTTAAAATGTTCAATAACGTCTTTCCGTGTAATCCGGGTTTTCAGTAATCCCATCTACCTCGAATTATCGAGACTCTACTGCATTTACTAAAAACACTTGAACATATATTATGTTACACTTGCCTATATTAGCACTTATTTTTTTCATTATTGAAAACAGCTGTTTTGGGAGATGAGTTTCTTTATTAACTCAGGTTGTAACAGACCTCTTGATTGTTTTAGGTTAGGGTAGAATAGAGATATTAGGTGTATTTTTAAAGAGTATTGTGCAGTAATAATGTCGAAAAGTGTGAGTTATAATGTAGTTGGTTGTCAAGTATGTCTGTGCGGTGTAGTTTGAAATGTTTGTATATTTTATATTGTTTGCTTATGTAACATTGGTTATTTTTGTTTTGTTTCTGTAGAATTTGTAGGTTTGGTGTTATGTTTCTGTGGTTGTGGTTTGTGGATAGGACATGTTCAGCAAAGTTTGGTTGGTTGTTTTTGTTTGTGAGTGGTTTTATATATTCTTGATATTGTGTGTAAAATAGCCTTCCTGTTTGCCCTTTGTAAAAACTGGGCCATGAACTTCAAATTATCTTGTGACCACCAATGGAGTTGTAAATGTCTTTGTCTATGATGTTGGGTTCAAATTTGTTGTTAAAGTACTACTATAAGCAGCATAACATATTAATACAGGGAGCGGCAAAAAATCCTGACCATTTTGTTTTGTGCAAAGCTGACCTTTAGAGTAATGGGGACAGTCAGGTTCTCAAGCCTACTTAATGCCATTTAAAAAGCAATGGAACAGTGGTCTAGTGAACACTGAGCATTTGTCGTTGAGATGTGTTTAAAAAAATGTTTAATCTTGTGTTGTTTATGAAACATGAATTTCATAAACATTTTAATGTAGGTCGTATGCCATCATGTAACACAATTATTCTATGGGTGTATAACTTCAGAACTACAGATTCAACCTTAAAACAGAAGCAACAGGTCGTCCAAGGTCTGTCAGAACACCAGACAATGTTTAACGAGAGAGACAAGCTATACTGAATAGTCCACATCGACCTTTTCGAAAACAAACTGCCGCTCTTCATCCATGAACTTAAAAGAAAAATTTTTGCTCTGAATAAAATTTGGTTCCAACAAAATGGACCAACTGCTCATTCAGCTAAGGTGGTCATGCACTTTTTAAGTAGAAAGTTTTGTGGCCATGTCATTTCTCGCAATGGTGACATTGCTTGGGTAGCTCGTTCGCCTGATCTCACTGCTTGTGACTTTTTCCTTTGGCGATACAAAAGTGTACGCTAGCAATGCCCGCACAATAGAAGAAATGGAATCTGCCATAAGTCAAGCTATTGTCCCCATAATTCCTGAGATGTAAGGAAATGTGTTTGACAGTTTCACTGCGTGACTAGAAGAATGTATGGCACGGAGCGGACACCATTTAAATTATGTAATTTTCAAACCTTTAAAGTCATCGTGTACGTTTTTATTCTTGATTTTCATTAATTGGCATTCATTGTAGTTCTTAAAAAATAATAAATATATACAAAGGTTCATTAATACAGCAAACATTCTAGTTTAAAATCCATCAGGTTTTTTTGCTGCACCCTGTATATGTTCAAGTGTTTGAAGTGAAAAAATAGTAGCTCACATGAAGATGGAATCAAATGAGAGTAATTTTTTTTTCAGATGATGCAAAATGTATTGATCAGTCCACTAACTGCCGCTTGGTTGTACAAGCTCGTCTTTGTAAATACAAGTACTACAACAACGCATGCTGTCACTCTTGCCTCCGCAAAACATAAGTTAGTGTAGTTTTATATTACTATGTACGTCTACTTAGCCGTGTAAACTGCATTTCATTATGAAGTTACAATTATTAATTAAGGTGAGTCTACAACACACGATTTACAAATATTGATACGTTTCTAGTTTTAAAATTTTCTGAGATTACAATATTCTAAAAGCAATTAATTGTATTTTAACTTTATAAATAACTACTAGCTGAATGTTGTGAACAACAAATCCAAGAGTCAAATCATTATCATAACATAAACAATTACTTTGAACAGGAAAAGGAAATATATTCCCTGCAATTAAATTAAGGTTAATTGATTTGAAATCACAAAAAATAATCTTATTCATATTTGAAATAATATGTTTTTTAGTTTCTCAGTTTGTATGCAGCAAATAAATGTTTCCCCTAAACCTTTATATCACTCTTCAAACAAAATTTATTCACATTAAAATTTAACTATACAAAGTTATTGAAACAATTTATCAAGAACTTTTTTTTCCTCCTGAATGTATATAATGTTTCTCTAAAAGTGAATCTTTTTATTGAGTTTCCAAAATAATTATTTGAATAAATGATAAATATTTGGATTATTAATTATATAAATGATAAATACGAATAAAACGTTAAAATTATTAACTTACGTTTTCATCTAACGACTTCTTCTGCAAGAGGCTAGACAAAAACGTTACTTCCAAGTGTGAGTTAATCATTTTAACAACTTATATTAAAAGAAAGTCTGGTCACAAGTAATTTCATATTGTAATAAGTGACTAACAACCAGCCCTTCATGAACAACAAATTTTTGAAACGAATAAAATGTTCTTGAGCTATAATAGTATGTTCAGAAAACATTTATTTATTCTTATATATTTTAACATACATTATGTAAAAAGCACTATAGTACAAAGCAGTTATCCAAAAGTATGTACTACATACTAAAACAAGCGTTTAAATGTGTGTGTGATCTCATTCACATGTATATTAAAGTTATAAGTAGTAACTAGTTTAAGCTGAGATTAAAAATAAATTTTACTTATTTATTTTACCTGAAAATAATTAAACCTGCTTTTAATAAACACACTTTTATAGTGTGTTACAAACACACTTCTTTAATGAATGATTTAATCATGTGTTTCAAAAATCTTAAACCAGACAAGTTAAAATATTATTAAACAAAACCTACTCATGGCTTTTATTGGCTCTGATGCCCAGAAAAACTTTAATATTGTCAAACAATGCTTCCAAAGCAGCCTTTTTTAGATACTGATGAGGATAGTTTAGAAAAATCAAAAACATTTTGCCACAGTAAGCTCTTTATAAATTTATAAGTTGACCAAGTCCTTAATCTGTTTAGTAAAATAAAAATACCAATAATTAAAAATAAGGAGCCATCCCTAAATTACGTAAAACTAAAATGAATGATTTTCAACCCCTCCCCCTCCTTGTAATGAACCTGTAACAGTACACCCATAATTAAATAACGTTGTCTTGTCCTCCTTCTTTAATGAGGTAATTGTTTTGAATGCCGAATTTGTAGCCTAATAAAGAAGTATATAAAATGTCCCAATAAATGTTATAGTAATAATATAATGAAAAATAAGAAGAATTTTTTTAAATAAAATAAAACCGGAATAAGAAACAATTTTGTTAAACGTGTAACCTCACCTGTACTGGAAAACAAACAGAAATTATAAAAGCAAAATAAACTTTAGGTTGTTTATAAAGTCAAGACAATATTAATTTAAACATAAATTGAAAATAATTTAATAGAGTAATAGTAATAAAGTTTAATCAAGTACTTTAAATACATGTTCATTAAATATAGTTCATTATTAATATTAGGTACATTTTACTTACTTAAAAGTTTAAATGGGCCCGGTTTATTTATTAAATAAAAAGAGGTTTTAATGTAATCAAAACTAAAATTTCAAGTTACGTAACGCTATTGCAAACCCCCTCGTTATTCCGTAGCGATGCGTAACAGTAGATGTAAACCCCTCCCACCTCGCTGTATTACGTAATCTAGGAATGGCTCCTAAGCTGGTTATGTTAAGACACACCTTATGGACTGAAATCACTATACATAGCTATATAACATAGAACTAATCATTATAAAAAACAACAATGTGTACAAATAATTTATTTATATATTCATTGTTTTTTACTTACTGTACAATGTTGAATGAAGTAGATATGAATAAGTTATGCTAGTAAAGTTAGTGATAATTATTTTGTTAATATTGTATATTGTTGTATGTAATAAATTCAGTATTTAAACATTTTATTATGTTAAAGTGACAGATTTAGTATTAGGTTTTTCTGAAAATTGTTTTTATTTTGTAAATAAAATGTAATGTCACATAAAATAAAATTCTATAGAAGGAAAATTAACGATGCATAGGATTACAAAAACATTTTCTTGTTCCAATAATGTACTAGAATTAGTGTTACACGTACTTTAACTAATCTTTATTTACCAAAATATAAAACTTGAATTTTCCACTTTTGGTATTTACTTGGAAAAAAAACACTACTTAAAGATATTTTTCAGCAGACGCATCTCACAGTAGGTCAGTGCATTGTTCAATGCTGTGAGTCACGGACAAGACTGTTGCTCAGGTGTGTTGTGTTGATGTGAGTCTGTGGTGTATTATTTTTCATAGACTAGTTGTTAATTATGTGTTCAAATATAGTATTTGATTGTAAGTGTATATTGTTGTTTAGAATGTATTGTGTATGATTTTTGTGGTGTTTGTATATCTTAGTTTTCTGTTGTGTTTAGTTTGTTGCTTTTTATGATGTAATGAAGGATTTATAGATTAGGTCTATATTGGTGTATGTGTTCTATTTCAATCATATTGTCAGAAATATTTATACACAATCTCGAACATATATAAAAACCATCCACAATACATTCCAAACATCAAAAAACTCACAATGTAATACTATATTTGAACACAAAATTAACAAATACTCTCTGAACACACAGACTCACCACACAGAACAAATAAAGCACAGACTCACACCAATAGAACACACCTGAGAAACAGTCTTGTCCGTGACTCGTAGCATTGAACAATGCACTGACCAAGTGTGAAACGAGTCTGCTGAAAAATATCAGTAAGTAGTGGTATTTGCCAAGTTAATACCAAAAATGTAATTATAGAAAAACCTCAAGATGTAAAACACAAAAACTTCAAGTCTTAATCTTCACTTCCACTTCAAGGTTTATTTTAGAAAATAGAAAAATTTTATCTTCAAATATAGAAGATAGTCTTCTGCAAATACTTAATATTCTTCTTCCAAGTATTGATATTAATAAGTAAGAGTATATTGCATATTTCTCAATATTAAGTTTGTAGTGAAATTTTTTAACAAAACCGTGGCCTTGTATTTTATTCACCAATTTCCTTGACAGCCTTGTTTTCTCCTTATTATACCATCTAGATATTTGAATCTCTACTCTCCAATCACCTCATAATTTCACATTACCATTATTTGTTGAGATCATACACTCAAATTTCTAGAAAGTAAATTTTACTCAATTATTTGTTTTGAATTTTTCATTCTTATTCAACTATTTAATGGCCTGGCTAACTTAAATTTATGTTCTGTAGGGGATTAATTAATTAAATTAAAGTGTAAAAGTTTTGCAGGACATGGACAATTCCCCAGGAATTTTGCTGTTCCAAGTTTAATCAGTGATATCACCTCCTCAATCTCCTATTCTATTGTTTTCCAACCATGGCTCCTTTGAGGTAAACATGTTTTCTGGCAGTACCTCTACATAAAATTAGCTATTATTTTATGATTTAAGTAATTTTTTATCAATTATTTTTTCTTTATATGTACCTAATACAATATAAGCACATACCAGAATATATCTAAACAATCTTTTAATCTGAAGCTAATACACATGATTTAGGCCTGACCTAGGTACTTGACATGAGTCTCACAAGAGTTTTACCTTGTGATTAAGAAAAACTATTCATTTGTAAAAAATATAGAGAGAACAATATTATTTAACATAACAGCTTTTTAATCTTAAATAAAATTAGTTTAACAATTTTTTATTGCTAACTACAATACTGTGTACTTTTACAAATTTTGATTCATTTCAGGATATTTTAAATTTAAAATAAGGCATTCGAATAAATTCATTTGATTCTAAGGCATGTTGTGGCATCCCTGATGATGATCTGTGGTGTAAACTTTTGGAAATAATGCCCTATTCCAACAGGTTATCTATAATTCCATGTTTTAAACTGTAATTTCCCAAAATTCTTTGTTCTATGGCAATTTTTATCTTGTCCATCGATATTTTTTAAATATTTGTTGATTTCATCTTCATGTGAGCTACTAGTTTTCACTAAAACACTTGTAAATATTTTACAAACATACCTATAGTAGCACTTACTTATATTTGTTGAGGACGGTAGTTTCAGGAGATGAGTCCCATTGTCAACTTACACCGTAACTCCTGTTACAGTCTGAGTTGACAATGAGACACATCTCCTGAAACGGCCGTCTCCAACAAGTATAAGTAAGTGTTACTATAGGCAAGTTTTTAAATATTTACTAGTATTTTTTATATGTTAAAAGTAAACAAACTTTAAACACTTAAACGCAAGTATCAATAAATTTGTATTACAAACTATGTTCATATTTTTATAACCTTTAGGTTAATATGCTAAATAGTGGAAAGTCATCTGCTATAGTTTGTCGGTAAGTTAATTGGACGAGAAGCAGAAAGGCAAAGTTTTGATTGAAGCTGTAGTGGACAGTTTCCATCATTTATAATTGATACTTTCACACACTTTGACATTTTCATTTGACTGGAGCACAAATTTTAAAATGAAAAACTCATAGTGTAGATACAAAAACTCCTAAATTATAAACCAACTATAGTAGAACTTTCCTAGCCTGTTAGTCTATTTAATTAGACAGTTCATCGAGGCATCAGTCACCAATGATTTCAGGTACATTTTTATGCCGGCTGGTGTATATTGGAAAAATGGTGTATTTACTTATCTCCTGAGGTGAAATGTGTCTCTAGGAAGCATTCCACAGATCATACACACACAATCAACATACAGCTTGCTGCGGCCAAACCTTAAAACTGGTGCAAAACATAGTTACACAACATGTTCAGCCTAACCTAAAAGTAACCCTATTTATGCGTTTTTCACTTTGATTGTCCATGATGATCATGGCTACTGTAGGTCTGAAATCTGCCACTTTAACCGCATCCAAAATATGATCTCACCTGAGTTACCAGATCCTGGTACCTATAGTGCATCAAGCGTGATCTGCCAGTGAATCTCTGAGCTTTGTGTAAAAACCAACCACAATGTTCAATGTTAAGTATGTAATAATATATTTAATAATTATTTACTTGTAAAATTAATTTACTATTTAGCTATTGCAGGAATACTACTTAAAAAATCTTTATTCTAACTTGAACTTTTGACTTCTGCTTTTGTTGATAGTTGGAAAAATTTTAGAAATTTTATTTAGTTGGTTACCACAGGATATTTTTTAATAACTTTAATCACTGATTTTTTAATATCTTGATTTAATGAAATTGAAATGTATATAAATATATTAAATAAAAATAGAATCCTCTGTTCTTAATATGTTATGAAAATTTGCCCAACTACAAGTACATGATCTTACATGTAACTAGGAACACTATGATGGCTTATTTGATGAAAGAACACAATACTCTTACACAATATATGTATAACTATATAGCTCAAACTCAATTCAGAAAGATAAAATGCAAGACAATTTTATTTTGTACAATACACAACTTTATTTAGCTCTTTTACATTTATACATTATATAAAAACACAAAAGACATTTACATATTTGTTTTACAATACGTATAAAATGTACATAACTGTTATTATTTTGGCATGATTTAGTATGTAATTAATACTAGTATTAGAAAATGTTTATTAGTCCTGGAAATTTTAATAATGTTAAACCAATTCTACAAATCCTTTGCAATATTTTTATTTCTAGTGTTGCGGAAAAACAAAATAATTAAAAAACTTACGATTAGTTTGTTTTATACTTCTAAATCTAAGATCATACAAAACTATTTAAAATATAAGCTCAAGTAATACTTCAAGTCAGTGTAACACATCCCCTGCATGCCAAATAGAATGGGGTGGAACTGTTTGACATTGTTTAAAAAAATTACAAAATGGCCTGTTTATGTCTATTGGTAGAAAGAGTTAAACATTGCACATATTGTTCATAATTTAATATACTGTAAATTTTATTTAAAATGCATAACTCACAAGATAACAGTGAAGAAATGTTTGACAGTAATTTTAGTTCTAAAGCCGGAGACATGCTTGTCGTGCAGCCTTCCGATCCATCTCTGACCATGCTGCCAGACGACTGCATGACAGGGGAACTGACAATGATTTGTTATAACGCAGGCCACACCTTTCCCTCACATGACCAGTCCTATTCTAGTCCATCTCTGTTGTTGTTGTCCGATCATGCTCCGACAGAGCAGACTATTCGTATCCTAGTTGCGGGACGCTTGTTGGACAAACGAATGTCAGCTAATCTCAGCTACAAATAGTCTAGGACATGACAGAAGCATTATCTATGCTTGCGTTTACATTATCGATTTGTATCACTTGAAACACATTACACAAGAATAATAAAACTTTCCGAGTTAACTCGGGTTAGGTGGTTATTTATTATTATTATTATTATTATTTAGAAATTTTCTTAGCTCCCCTATTTTTATTAATAATTACATATAACATCATATACAGTTCTCGGTTATAAATTAATTCACATTTAACTTACTAATCACTACCTATTCATACCTGACATAACTACATACCTTCATCCATAACTGACATACATAACTAACATTCATCCATAACTAACATGACCTACATTTATTCAATAAACAATTACTGTACTTAGGGTTCATTATCAGACAATTGTTCCATTATGCTTTAATTTCCTTACGTCCACATAATCTTCACTGGAAATTTTCAGTTACTTTCACTTTAACCCAAGCTTATATTTTATGTATTAGTGAGTTTTGTTTTTACGAATAGGTAAATCACAGTTGCTAAAATGTTTCAACATTAGCGCACAATACCTTCTAAGACTGGCAAGACTGGCACAGAGACTGGCGATGGCGAGATGGACTATTGGAAAGGATCAAGAACAGTGTGTTCATTCCTTTCCGATCCTGCACCGATCAGATTTTTGGAGCAAAATCAGACTGGAGTCGGATCGGAAGACTGCATGTCAAGTATGTCCCCAGCTTAAATCTGACTCAAATAGCGTGAAAGGTGATAAAGCTGATCTCGGTAAAATTGTCCTTCATCTTGGTAAAATGGTATCGGTGTAAAGGGTGTAAAATCTGTTTATTTTACAATAATTACAAACTTCTTGTCCTTTTACTTTGTATTTACCTATTGAGGTTTTTATGAAGTTAATATGTTGATTTAAAAATGTTAGTGTCATTTCTTGTATGTAGCAGGGCCTTAAGATGTTGATCACCAGGAAGAAGGTGACATAAAATTATGTTAAAAGTGATTATGAACCCATCATGGACCAAATTTCAACTACACACGAGATTTTCTGAATAAAAGTTCAATAATAGGCCTTCAGTTTCTAGGGCTAGCAATACATACATAAGTAGCAGCAGCAAATGTGTTAATGTATTATAAGACTGTTTAAGCTTGAAATTATATCTGTTCGCTCATCATTTCACAGGGATTCAGATACTCATTTGATTCACACTACTCAGTTCTGTATGTTGTTTTAATCAGAATGAGACAAAGCAGACTTTTTGTAAAGTGTGTTGACACTATTAGTAATTTGAGGCAATTACTTTTCTGATAATTGTGTAAATTAGTAAATTCTCTAATACTGTTGTTTTATTTATTTAAATGTATGTATTGTGCGTAGTAACACATTCAGAGAGCTAATTTTGGACAGATAACTTGTTTAATAACATTTAAACAAAACAAATTTTTGTTATAATACAGAATCTTAATTAAGATTTCTTATAGCGACGAGATTAACAGCTTACTAGCAAAAGATTGACACCACTTTGAGAACGTTTGGTTTATAAATTGAGTACAATTATTCTTAAGTTGATTTGTTCACAAAACTTTGATGTTTAAACTTAATAATATTATGATTTTCAAAACTTATAGGTAAAGCAAATTTATAAAACCTTAGCAAGTCTTCTATAAATTTACTTTAATAAGTTCTGTAACCTGTAAAGTTACTAAGTATTATTACTTAGTGACAAGTAATTTACTAACTATCCTGTGTTGCATTAGTTACAATTACTACCAATATTGTAGTTTCAAAGGGAATCTGAGGTGTTTTAATGATAAGGATTACAACCCATCATGATAATCTCAGTGAATTTTCAAAACTATGTAATGGAAAATGTTATTGTCTTCATATTACAGTAGAGTCTTGAAAATCTGAGTCCCTATTTTCCGAGGTTCTGTTAAATTCGAGCCTATTTCTGTTTTAGACTATTTTATGTATTTGAAAAAAAAATTAAATTAATAACTGTCAGAAAATGCACTGTGGCTTCCCAATGAAGGTGAACTGTGGTCAGGTGATACCCGTGCTTTATTTCTACCTGCAAATGTATGAGACTAATCCAGCCGATGGATCACGGTGTTCTGGAATGTATGAAAAAAAACAGACATTACCTTTTACAATCTATTTTGGAAGCGACTGGAAGGGAAGGAAGCATTGAAGGCTTTCTAAGAAAATATAATTAAGGAAGCTATGTACTATATAACCGGATCATGGAATATAATAAATAAAGAAACATTAAGTATGTCGTGGAAAAAAGTCCTGAGTGATAATAAAACTGTTGACTGTGTTATTGATCCACAAGAAGAAACAGATTTAAAATTTTTTATCAAGACATTATCAGGTTGTGATAATGTTGATGATACTGATGTACGTCAATGGATGAGAAAGGACAAACGTAAGTAACAATAACACATGTTACGACAATTTAAATGGTACAAGAAACTACTGAAGGGAGTGAGGAGGAGAATAAAGATGAAGGTTCAACCGAGACAGTACAAGAAGGGAAAGTTAGTCACGTTGAAGGAAAGGTCGACTTGGAAACTGCACTGCTCTATATTGAATAACATATACCACGCCAACAGATATGCTTCTGTTAAGACGTCTATGAGTCACCGCATCTCGAAAACGATCTGATAAGCAGACGCAGAATACACTTTATAACTTTTTCCAAAAAATGTAGCAACCATGATAAACAATGTATTCCAAAGCAACATTAATTTATGCAAGTACTGTGATCAATACAGTTCTATAAACGTATTTTGTGCATTCTTAGTTACAGTATTAGGGTTCATTAAAAGCTCTATTCTTTCAAATGTACAGGAACGTATTTCCGTGTAATTTGAGTTTTCGTTAACCCGAGGGGGGATCTTGGTCTCATTTACCTCGCATTATTGAGACTCTACTGTATACATCAAAATGTTACATTTTCATTTTTGACAAAGCTCAATAAAAAGACGTAGACTTCTAGAGGAATATAGTTTCTCCAAATAAATCTATTTCACACTGAATGTTGCATCAAATTTAAACACTAAAACCATCTTTTTGGATTTTAATACAGTAAAACAAATCAAGAACAAACTGCAGAATCACAGAAGAGGTATATTTATTAAGTGAAGTGTAAAACAGTGGAAGGGGTTTAACATGACTTGTATAAGCATATTTTTCTAACAACATGTTTATCTCACAACATTGACTATTTATTCATATTTGGAATATATGCTGTAATAAAATGGAAAAGTAAGTAAATAAATTAGTGCCGCTGAACATTTGAATCTGTATAAATAAATATAAAAGAACAAAATTGACAAATATGCATCAAGTGCTAAACCATATTTCTGTAGGCCTAACATTTGAAGTAGAAAATGTTCAAGTTGTAAAAAGTCTTTATCTAAACATTTTTACTAAATTGAATTCCACTAATTAAACAGAACTCTCCTATCCTTAGTAGATTTTATTAACTTCATCATCAAACAAACTTTCCTTTAGTTTTACTTCTAGTGATAGTTCACATTCTATGGAATCTAGGCCAAGTGAACGAACCTCTTTGACCAGTGGTATTTCTTAAATAAATTTTTATCCTTTTTACAACTGAAAAGGACTGTTCTACAGAAGAAGTAGTAATAGGATTGTGCACATTATGTATATTGAAGAAACAAATCACTTAATTTAGGAAAAACTAAAAACAGAATATTTAATAACTGTCAAACAACTATTTTTAATGTTTACTTTAATGTTTAAACTTAATAATATTAAAACTCGCAAAACTTAAAGGTAAAGCATATTTATAAAAAACGTAGCATGTCTTTTATAAATTTAATTTAATAAGTTCTGAACCTGTAAAGTTACAAGTTTTATTACTTAGTGACAACTAATTTACTAATTATTTTATCTTTCTTTAATGCATGACTGTTACATTAGTTATAATTACTAGGTACTAATATTGTAGTTTCAAAGGGAATCTGAGGTGGTTTAATGCTAAGGATTACAATTCATTATAATACTTTCAGTGAATTTTCAAAACTTCATAATACACTAGAATCTTGAAAATCTGAGTCCTGATTTTCCGTGGTTTCGTTAAATTCGAGGCTATTTCTGTTTCACACCATTTTATGTATTTGAAAAAAAATTAAAATTCATAACTGTTAGACAATGCACCGTGGCATCTCGATGAAGATCAACTATGGTCTGATGATATCTGTGCTTTATTTCTATCCACAAATGTTTCGAGCCTAATCCAGTCAATGGATCACGGTGTTCTGGAATGTATGAAAAAAAACAGATGTTACCTTTTACAATCTCTCTTGGAAGCGACTGGAAGGGAAGAAAACATTAAAAGCTTTCTAAAAAAAATATAGTTAAGGAAATTGTGTACTGTATTAGAAAAAACATTAAGTAAATCATAGAAAAAGTTCTGAGTGATAATTAAAACTGTTGACTGTGTTATTGATCCACAAGAAGAAACAGATTTAACATTTTTTAATCAAGAAATTTCCAGGTTGAGAAAATGTCGATGATACTGGCGTACATCAATGTATCAGTAAGGACGAACGTAAGTAAAAATAACACATGGTACGACTATTGAAATGGTATAAGAATCTACTGAAGGCAGTAGGATGAGAATAAAGATGAAGGATCTCAAAAACTATCTGGTAAGCAGCCACAGAAGACACTTTATAACTTTTTCAAAAAAAAGGTAGCAACCGTGATGATCAATGTATTCCAAAGCAACATTAGTTAATGGAAGTACTGTAATCAATACAGTTCTATAAACGTATTTTGTCCGTTCTTAATTATAATATTAAGGTTCATTAGTAACCCTATTTTTTCAAATGAACAGAAAAGTATTTCCGTGTAATCTGAACTCAATAAAAAAGATGTAGACTTCTTGAGGAATATAGTTTCTCCAAATGAGACCTCAGTTTCGCACTGAAAGTTGCATCAAATTTAAACACTAAAACCATCTTTTCACATTTCAATACAGTAAAACAAAGCAAGAACAAATTGCAGAAGCACAGAAAAGGTATATTTATTAAGTGAAGTGTAAGGCCGTGGAAGGGGTAAAAGTTTAACCTGACTTTTATAGGCAGATTTTTCTCACGACATTGACTATTTATTCATATTTGGAATACACGCTGTAATAAAATGAAAAAGTAAGTAAATAAATTAGTGCAGCTGAACATTTGAGTTTGTGTAAATAAATATAAAAGAACAAAATTAACAAATTTGTGCTAATCCATATTTTTGTAAGCCTAACATTTGAAATGGAAAATTAAGCTGTAAAACGTCTCTATGTAAACATTTTTACTAAATTAAATTCCACTAATTACACGGAACTCTTCTGTCATTAGCAGATTTTATTAACTTCATCATCAAACAAACTTTCCTCTAATTTAACTTCTACTGATAGTTCACATTCTATAGAATTTAGGTCAAGTGAACAAACCTTTATGACCAGTGATATTTTTTGAATAAGTTTTTATCCTTTTTACATCTGAAAAGGACTGTTCTACAGAAGAAGTAGTTATAGGATTGTGCACATTATGTATATTAATGAAACAAATCACTTAATTTAGGGCAAAACTAAAAAACAGAATATTTAATAATGACTGGAAAACAACTATTTTGTAAAACAAAAGTCCTACAAAGCTGCAAATGAAACCTGGAGATAGACAAAACACTATATACATATGAAAAATTTTAAATCATTCTTCCAATATTATACTGATGGTTCCCATTAACTAATTTAAAGAAAAATATTATTATTTATTTATTAAAATATTTTATGATATATTTACACCCAAGTGTCACTTTTTAACTAAGCAAAAGGTTGTAAACCAGTTTCCTCCTCACTTTCTTCAGCGGTGCTAAGTTTCTCGAATCCTTGATGTTGTCCTAACAAATGCCCCAGTTTGAAACCTTCTGCAGGACTTCGTCCAAGCACCCATCTTCGTCCACCACAATGCCCACATCCTGTAAATAATAAATATATTCAAAATGAAATTATATAAGGCTTAAATCAATTTTTAAAAATTGCAATCGGGAGATACCCGGCAGAAGTAATAACAAAATAGAGCTTATGGTTTCGCAAAGTATTCAACGAAGATAAATAAATATATATTTAAATAATAGATAAATATTTCAAAAATAGATAGATAGATAAATTTCAAAAATATGAATTTACATATTTTTCATTAAATTTTTACATCTTTATTTGAGTAATGTATTTAATAAAGACTAATATTTATTGTAGTTAATAATAAATTAATTTAGGAAACAAGAAACATTTATTAGATGTTTCTTAACACATATTTCTTAAACAATTCAAATCAGTTCTTTAAAAAGTATAGACAGGCCTAAAATGTTTTCCATTCAAAAATTGGTTTAAAATACACAACTTATTATTATCGTTATTACTTGTATTTAGATTTATCAGAATTTAAATCTATATATTTATCAACTGATTAAATAGATAAAAATGATCTACAAGTAAAGGGCTGTTCTACAACATGACCTATAACACAAAATCAGCTGTTACATGAAATAATATGTTGTAAGATATATGCTGTAACGTATGCGTTTCAGAAATAGCGTGACGCGAAAGCAATGATTTAATGTCATGTTTGTTCACCGTGCATAAAGAAGTTATCACTTCAAAAAATTACATACCTCTCAACACACACACACACACACTAAAGATGTGGTCCTTGACGTTATATGTTTGTAATTTTTAGACTTTCAACATAAACCGATGCAGATTTTACTGTTAGGGTGTCTCACAAAAATAAAATAAAAATAATATTAAACTAAGCAGTAGTACAGTATGTCTCTTCAATTTCTTACAATGTTTATCTACTTATATAATCAGTTTATAAATTTAAAATGTAATTTTTTTAAAATAATACTATTAAAAAGTTTCTAGTTCATTATTACAAATCTTTTTTCAGAATCATTTAAAAAATGTGATTTAGAAAATATATTATAATCTTTTTCTAACTTAAGAAATAAAAATAGTTTTTAGAACCAAAACAAAAGTAGATTTTAGATATATCATAAATAAATATTACAAACATAAAATAATACTCACTATATTTTGAAGATGACAAGCCAAGTAAATGCAGGCAAACTCAAAATAAAACTGAACAAATAAAAATAAATGAAATGAAGTTAAATAAAATAATACATTCCATATATATATATATATATTACATTGACATAAGATAAACTCTAAAAAATTGAAAAGGAAATTATAGGAGTGCAAATCACATAACATCAGGTGAATAAAGCCTTGGAGAATAAAGCCTTGGGGATTGGGAAATGAGAAGGCCAAGAAGAATGCAAGAGACTGTTCAGAGAAGGGCCTCAGACATGTATACTTACACACACAAACATACATATATGTGAAACCTCTGAAGATAGTTACAATGCAACCAAAATGTTTGTAAAATTTATTACAAGATTCAGTAATAAAAACGTTTGACATATTTTTATATAAGTTTTTTCCCATAAAATTCAATACTGTTTTCTTTAGAATTAGTTTACTTATTTACCTTTTTTAACGTCTGACAGTCTCACATTTTTATATCACTTTTTTCCCAAAAATTCAATACTGTTTCCTCTAGAATTAATTTACTTATTTACCTTTTCTTTTACAAATAATCTAGAAATCTTAACTAAGAAATTATATATTAGCTTAGAATTTAATTAATTAATGTGAATTAGGTGGAAAATTTAATTTTTGTTTCTTTGTTTTATTATAGTAAATATTTCTGAAAGAGAACTGAAAAATAATGAAGTAATAATATTTATAGCAATTGAAATACTTGAAACTTATTTTGTTTTTATTCATATCTTAGATGTCTCGATAGTTGTGTATTAAGTGTTTAGCATATCAGTATGGCGTGTGTTGTTCGAGTTATTCGGCACCAACAGATTCAAGAATATTTTGTACACAGTAAAATTAGAGTGCAAATTTGGTAGAACGAGGTAGTGAGACCCAATATTGTTACTCACATGACAATTATTCTTCAAAAAGGATAAAAGGTGCTTATTTGATGACATAAATGGCTCCTCTATACACTACACTATGAAACTTCTATGGTTAATGTAGTTTCTGAGTTTACTTCTTAATAATTTTAAACTTAACCATTACATCTTTCAATGGTCCATTTACGGGATATATTTTTTCAAAAATGTGTATGTTTTAAATTGATTCTGATGATTCTTTCATTTACTTTAATACAAGATCTTCTCTGGAAGCCCTGTTTTTTACTGAATTCATTTCAGTCAACCTCTATATTCGAAAGGAAACTATCTACAATTTTGTTAACTA
This sequence comes from Prosapia bicincta, assembly GCA_036971475.1. NCBI lineage: Eukaryota > Metazoa > Arthropoda > Insecta > Hemiptera > Cercopidae > Prosapia > Prosapia bicincta. The sequence continues at coordinate 76,461,324 of JBAIZL010000003.1, forward strand.
GAATGATAAAATATACTGCATAGAATATAATTGACACCATTACAGTTTTCTAGCATTCATATTTGTCACTTACAGGTAAACTAATGATAGACAACTACTATCAAATTTTACTTATTTTTTGGCAACCTGACTCTCAAAAACAATGTTTATCACTTCATTTTCAATCATGAGTATGGTTTGAAAGAAAGTCATTGAGACCAAGTTGGCAGCGGTTTACAAAATACCAAAATTCCTGATAGTAGGTGTACATCATTAGTGCACACCAATACAAGTGCAGGCAGGGCACATGCACACACCTAATCTCCAAAAAAATATTGCTTGCAGTTTTTGTTGTACATATTGAGGTTTTTAAATTACTAATTTAGTATTACTTGATAGAATAACCACTACTTAATGATATTCTTCAGCAGACGCCTTTCACACCAGGTCAGTGCATTGTTCAGTGCTGTGAGTCACAAACAAGACTGTTGTCAAGTGTGGTGTATTGGTGTTCACAGAGTATTTGTTAATTATGTGTTCAAATATAGTATTAGATTGTGAGTGTTTTGTTGCTTAGAATGTATTTTGTATGGTTTTTGTGGTGTTTGTATGTGTTTAAGGTTGTGCATAAATATTTTTAACAATATGATTGAAATAGAACACACTACACAAATACACCAATATAGACACTAATCTAAAAATCCGCCATTACATCAAAAAAAGCAACAAACTAAAAACAACAGAAAACTATGAGTTATACAAACATCATAAAAAACCATCCACAATACATTCTAAACGACAAAATACACTCAAAATCAAATACTATATTTGAATACATAGTTAACAACTACTCTATGAACAATAATACACCAAAGATTCAGATTAATCCAACACACCTGAGTACCAGTCTTGTCCGTGACTCACAGCATTGAACAATGTACTGACCTAGTGTGAAACGCGCCTGGTGAAAAATATTAATAAGTAATGGTTTTTTGCCAAATGATACTAAAAGTCAATAATGCTCACTTCTGTTAATATTATATGTTAACCATTCACCTAAGAATAAAAAGGGTTTATCCTCACTACAAATTTCAACCTATTTTATATCAGCTCTATTGGTGTCTTGAATTTTGTAGTCCATTACGTTCGGTGAATCTTATTAATCACTTAAACAATAGTTTATGACCATCCGAAATTTGAATTTAGTAAATTTGTTAAAACTTACTGAGGCAGAACGTTTTCGATCGCTATGTGCCGATCTTCATCAGTGTCTTCTACATGGAGATGTTGGGTCAAGCGGTGACAGTTTTTAACGCAGGTTTTCGATAGTATCAAAGAGTATGTGTGATTTGTATTGTGTTTGTTCGTTTAATATGTTTGTACTTTGTGTTTTTGTGTGTCTGTAAATTTCATATTGTTCTAGTGTGTTGAAATGTGGTTCTTTTTTGTTGATGTGTAGGATTTCTAGGTTTTGCTAAATGTCTGTGTATTTTTGTCCTGTATCTTTTATGTGGTTGTAAAATGTTGAGTTGGTGTGTTCTGTTTGTGTTCTTCGACTCTTTGTTTAAAGCTGTGACCTGTTTGTCCAATGTAGAATTTGTTACATTCGTCGCATACAAAACTAATAACAAGTTACAATACAAAATACAACACAACACCAACAACAAGGATAAAGTACAAGCACCAGGCGTATACATACTAAACTGCAACGAATGTAAGAAATTCTACATTGGACAAACAGGTCGCAGCTTTAAACAAAGAGTCGAAGAACACAAACAGAACACCAACTCAACATTTTACAACCGCATAAAAGATACAGGACACAAATACACAGACATTTACCAAAACCTAGAAATCCTATACATCAACAAAAAAGGACCACATCTTAACACACTAGAACAATATGAAATTTACAGACACATAAAAACACAAAGTACAAACATATTAAACCAACAAACACAATACAAATCACACATACTCTTTGATACTATCGAAAACGTACCTTTAAAACCGTCACCGCTTGACCCAACATCTCCAAGTAGAAGACACTGATGAAGATCGGCACATAGCGATCGAAAACGTTTTGTCTCAGTAAATTTTAACAAACTTACTAAATTCCAAGTTCAGATAATCATAATTTATTGGTTTGTTGGGATATTGATAAGATATTTAGTTTCCAAGTGAAAAGATAGACTTACCTTCATTCCTTGTATTCTGACCCGGTTTTTAAGGCATTTAATGAAGTCTAAATAAATCTTAAAGTTGTCTGCAAAATCAGGTCTATTTTTATCTAAAAGTTTTTACATCCATATATTGCTACTTTCAACGCTTGCTTTGTTCTTCTCCTAAAATCCTTATTGTATAATGTGTTCCAATAGGCTTTTAAAAAAAAACTACCCCTTGCCTAGCTCCTGCTTTAGCTTTCAATAGTTCAGACATTTTCCATCGGTTTCATTTTTGATACAGTGACTATTCAAGAAACTTTCTTTATCTATTATTTGGCATCATTTCCCTTATTTTTCAACATTTAAATCTTATCCGTTTTCAAAGACAAGTGTAATAATTTCACCAGTGTAAAGATTTCCTTATACTAGGATTGATTTAGGATTTTGTAATGACTGTAATCATGAAAAACGTTCCTTGAACGGCCCTTGGTATTCGCCTGAATGTAGATGTATTCATCTTGTAGCCCTTCAGCTACATGCACATGTAATACAAAAAAATGTTTTGTGCTTCAATTTGAGAATTGAATCATAATTTAATGCAATATTAGCATATTGAGTAGGGATCACTGAATTTCCTGAAGTCACAGACGGCAAAGCGGTGCTGCATATTGGGATATCCCATGCTTTCACCCGACCAAAGTTATTGTGTCACTCGGTTGCTAGCATTGCTTTTACGAACAACATGCAACTGTGCAACAGTGCTAAATATATAATTATGTCTTTGAACTATTTTTCAAAATTATAGTTTTAATTTATGGAATAAATCTGTTTTTTTTTATTAAGTAATAAAAGGCCCTGAAAATTGTTTCTTTTACTGGGTACAGCAGTCAATGTGTTAACTGGATGAACCTTAAAATCGTTAAAAAGTCATCTGTAACCCTCTACCTTGCATGCTGCCTTTTCAGTCCAAATGGCTACCATTCTACAACTGGCATGCAACATATTTGGTCACAAGCAACATTGTCAATAGAGATCAAATATACGATATTATACATTTATGATACGGTAAATAGAAATTGTCTTGAAAAGTATTGATGTTTTGTCATTGCGTAAAAGTTGTGTTGCATTTGCTTAAAAAAAGGTTCAAATACTCTACGGGGGCGAATTTGGTCTACATAAATTAGATTGGGATTATGGTTTTTACTAAACAAGTGCCTATAGAGTAATTTTGTGTGATTTTGGTTCTTGTGTATAAAACATTTCTAAAACTTGTTTTATGGCTGAGATTCAATGGTTTTGAACTGAAATTATTGTATCACAAAAAGGGCACATACTGTTTACTTTAAGATAAAAATCTGTGAATGTAATGAATCATCAAGAAATAAGGGTTCATATTCATGCTTGTGGAAATATTTTTGACTAATATTTCATGTTAAAAGGTTGGTACAACTTTAGCTTTCTTTTTTGTTTTGGTTTTAAGGCTATTAGCTAATGTAACTATTAAGGCTATTAGCTAATGTAACTATTATCGCATACGAAAGATAGACAATAATTGCAAATATAGGTAAGAATAAGTTTAGGCCATAAAAGCACCCGATACAAGATATAAAGGAGGTATTGTGGTACCACGTGTGCAGAGTTGTGTACTTGTAGCAGACTTACTCTCTATCTGGGTCATAAGGATATGTCTGCCCATTATACATTCTTGTAAGGACAAAAAGATAGGATTAGGTAGACTGAAGGTCCTCTGGTAGTTGCAGTAGGGGCAACACTATGGCATCACATGTGCAGAGTTGTGTACTTGTAGCAAACTTACTCTCTATCTGGGTCATAAGGATATGTCTGCCCATTATACATTCTTGTAAGGACAAAAAGATAGGATTAGGTAGACTGAAGATCCTCTGGTAGTTGCAGTAGGGACAAAGCTATGGCATCACATGAGTAGGATCACTTACCTGCTACCTCTAACCTGTTTTCCACCGAGGTGAAGAGGGATGCCTACCCGCACCCGAAAATATATGTCTTGCCAGTCGTAGAGGGTAAGGTTACTCTCATAAGTTAACATGTTGAGTGCAGAGGGCTTGCATGAATGCCCGTGCTCTACCAGTAGGCATTCATGTACGCCTCGCTCTTGATTCATTGGATCAGTGTGAGGTTAGTTTTTGCTGGAAAATGTTGAAACGCTTGTCGATTATTGTGCCAGTCTTTGTGACATTTTGATGCATTTTTTACCAGCATTGCTATCGGACAGGGGACTGCGTTATTGTATTAGTGTTACTTGAAGTGTGTTATAGTAGTGTTATTAGTTTTTGTACAATGAATATGGATAGTGAGGATGAATTATTAGAGAATGTCTACTGTAATAACATTTGTCCAAGTAGACATTCTCCAATAAGGCATCTTAATTATCTATATTCATTGTACAAAAAACAACAAACATGACTATAACACCCTTCAAGTAACACTAATAAGATAACACAGACCCTAATCTGACCGGAAGGTGGAACAAAAAAAAGAAATAGACCTTAATGTTCACGACTGGCACAAAACTTTCCTTCACTACCTGAAATCTAAGATTATTCAGTGTGGCTAACCTCACAATGAACCAATTAATTGAGAGGAGAATTGCGGTGTACATGAACGCCTACCGTCACGGCAGCCAATAGAGCAAGGGCACTAATGCACATTTGATACACACTCAATGGGTTAATAATATCCAGGTAAAAAGATATCATAAAGTTAATAATGTGTAAGTAGAAAGTTGTCATAAAGTTAATATGGAGGTAGAAAGATGTCATAAAGTTAATAATATGTAAGTAGAAAGTTGTCATAAAGTTAATAATATGTAGGTAGAAAGTTGTCATAAAAAATGTCCTGGTAAAGATTTAGGAGGATTCATGAGTTAAAACTTATTAGCTATAAATTTAATCATAAATAAAAGAGAAGAGTAGAAATTCTGTAATTATTTTTATAAAAAATAAACAAAAAATAATAAAAACAATAAAACCATGAAGGTTGTAATCTTTTATTTCTAAAATTTTAGAAATATATTTTATTTTACTTTTGATCTAATGAGAAGTCCTTTTATAAAAGATCAAGAATTTATGATAGTTAATTTGCATAACAAATTATAATTCTAAACATTACTAACTTTTGTGTATAATTCTAGTGTTGCTTTCTTGAGAATCTACTCAATCAAGGTCAGGGGTAATGTAACAGTATTGTCATACAAATTGCAATAAAGCCATCTGTTGGTGGTAATAGTCTTATCTCAGCATTTTTGAACTCTAATTTGAGTGTAAAAAAACCTCTCACACTATAATATTAAAAAAAAATATAGCTAGAAACTTTCTCTAGATGAAGGAAACTATTTCCAGAAGACAAATAGTAATTTTTAAAGAATGTATTCTTAATTTTAAAGCGTGGCAAATTGGAGCAAAAAATGGAATCTTAAAATGTCTGCTAAAAAAACAGAATGTTAATTTTTCACAAGAAGGAACTCTCTAGCCAATTTCATTCCAGGCCTGAAGGTCAATGGAAAATACTTAAAGCACAACTGAAACCCTAAACTTCTAGGCATAGTGTTAGACCAAAAACTTAGATTGGCAGCTCATGTTGACTGCATTCTCAAAACATATTACTGTAATTTAAAAAATTTGAGAAATTTTTAATTTAAATTAGAAAAAAGAAAAAGTTTTAAAATCTTTCAAAATTATGTTGCTCTTAGGGGTCACATCAGGGCAGACACATGTTGTTAATCAAAGGATTAAACTTCTTTTCACTTTTTGAATTACCATTGTATTTAATTATGTAAAAAAATCACACATACACAAAGGCCTATTTTCAAAAAAGTGTCAAAGAATCCTGATTTTATGCTGAATCCTGAAAAACGTTTTAAACATAATTAATCGGAGAGCTTCTGCTTATAGAGTCTATCACAAAAATAATGTGCATTTTCTTAGGAAAATATATTTAGGTAAAAATGCATAAAATTCTTCTAAATACACTTGTAGAGACGTGTTTACCATGCCTGGAAGACGCCCTAAAATTCCTTAAGGAATGTTGTAACATGCTTTTAAGATGTTTTCCACGAACTTCCAATGCTTTCCTTTCCATTCTTTAGTCAGGGAAACAAAAGAAAGTCACCCAGAACCAAGTCGGGATCGAAATGGGGTAGGGAGCAAGTGGGCCAGGAAGTTGGTAACAATGAAGGCTGTGTTGCTGTCAGCATTGAAGCATGTTAGTGAAAGGTAACCTGTGTTTCTGATGTTAACCCTCACATATGCAACTTGCAATTTCAATCTTTTTAGCACCTTTAGGTAAAACGCTGAGTTGACAGTTTCTCTCTCTAGTACAAACTCAAAATTGGCGATTCCTCAGAAGTTTTGATTGAAGACTTGCTCATTCATGCTTTCTTGGGGCAGGGGATGATTTTGTATGCCACTCATTGTTATGCTTATCGATTTTGGGTTATACTTGAACATCCAGGATCTGTCTCCTCAGACAAATTGCATTTGCAGATCCTCAGTCACTATCCCATGTACCGCATATGTGGACATATTTATGGAGTCAGTGATTTGCTGGATGCTCAAATAATGGTTGGAATGCAAAACTTTGAGCAACAACAGTTTTTGTCAATTCTAGCAGTTTTTTGTGTTCAAAAATTTTAAGTGATAATAATAATCATAAAACTTAATAGCTAGAGGAATAAATAATGGCATGCACAAATAAATATTACAAATCTTTATAAATCACATAAAATGGTTTATTTACATAATTGCACACAAATTAATAGAATTTCAAAAAATAAAACATTCCAATAACTAACAAAAAACATTGTGCCTACTACTCAGATACAAACAACCTTTTACAAAATTAAAACAAAATAAATTAAACCAATAACAAGTTTGTCTAAAAGCAAAAAAAATCATAAGTACACGGTGGACATTTTCTTAAATTTACTAAAAAAATGTTAAAATGATAAAGTAATACAAAAACAGCAAATCAAACCATCCAATAATAATTCACTATTTTACTTATTTATATAACTAAGAAAAGTATAAAGTTCAGTAGCTTATTCAACTGGATTAAAAATTAAATAAGAGCTGGATTATTGTGTTGGATATAATTTTTGAAAAGAAACAGTAATAATTGTCAACATATCATTGCAGAGCAAAACAATAAATTAAATATCCTTAACTACAAAAAATATAAAAATTTTATAATAGCTTTTAGATTGTATTTGAAATCTTTGTACATATTTTTCTAAAACAGTTGATGTCATTAGACTATACTGAAGATGAAAGAATTGCTGTAAGTGAAGATAAGAGTAACTGTGTTAGCAGAATGTACATGAAGGTATTATGAATTTTAAAAAACGACTTTTCAAACACAACCAAAATAACAGATATCACCGGCCATGGCCCGAGGAAAGCAATTTGTTCAAATTTCTTTTGAGGGGCGGAACTGTCTAAATTCTATTTTGGGGCATAAATTCGTGATTCAGCCTTCCTACGGCGATGAAACAATACACCATGGTTTTATTTATAGCCATTCCATTAATGTGAACACACCCACAGGTTAAACAATTTATATATCCTACTAGCGCAAATACAAGTTGTTGTTTAAAATTTATTATTTATCAAAAGTATCAATAAATTAATTTAACATGAGTCTCTGTTCATCCTATTACTAAACAATAAAATTATATTGCATGTCAGATTTGCTTATTAAATGCTTTAAATTTTTCTTTCTTTTCATACATTTTTATTTATATTCGAAAATACCTCAAATGTATACACACAATTAACCCTTTTTAATTATTAAAATAATATAGAAATATTAAAAAATCAGATTCATGCAGATTTCATAAAGTACCAATGCCATACATTAGTGTTTCCAATAAAGAATACTATGAAGTACAACAATAAATATACAAAACTTACAGTTAGATATAAATAAAAACACTAATATAAAAATTATACAGTGCTAATTACTACAGATCATTTAGTATTTATTTTAAAATATATAATTCTTTTATAACAAAAATAAATAAGACAATAGTCTGTAACAAAATATAAACTATCTTTAAAAACTCTTTTTAACATTTTACACAGGTAAATAGACAACACATTAATAGTCTAAAGGAACGCTTGCAAGCATATTTACAAAGGAAACTCTATTATACAATTTGTATAGGAACCAATAGTATACATGCAAATAAAGAAAGGAAAGAGAGTTGTTTAGCCAAGCACCATTCTATATCTAACTACAAGCATAGTTGCAATGTTATAACACTTCATGCCAAGAAAACTACTTAATTAATAGCGCAGATGCAAGCATAGCTGAAGATTAGGTGTAAACTTTTGGGATATGAATGTATAAAAGTTTTAGGGATTTCTTTAAAACAGAGTTTTGATTTCTCAAGGTTAATATTTAAAAATTAAATTAAATAAGCCAATTTGTATACTTGTTGTGGCTGATATCTATAAATACATCAAGTTTCTAAAACCATCTTTCTCCTAAGCTTGTGTTATAACAAACAGGTTGATTTTTCCTACACAAAAGTCAAAGGATAATGAGGATGTAGCTTTTACTGGCGGATGTAGTACTTGACATAAATATTTCTGAAGGTGTAAACAGCTAATATCAGAAACAATTACTTCTTTGGCTTGTCTTAGATTATTTCACTTACTGTATACCTTCCACACAGATTTCAAAATTTGAAATTTTGTAGCAAACTTCTTTGACTCTACATCAATGAAAGAATAAGAATTAAATTTTTTTTAAAAATAAAACAACTATATTTCTAGAATGTCTTACTTCCAGATATAGTAAAACCCCTTTAGCATAAATTTTAATGATCTTTATAAAATCAAGGTGCAATAGAACCCATGACGTAAGAACGAAATGGTTGATTGAGTTATGAATAAAAGAAGGAAATGGCATTGAGTGCTGTAAGAATAAAACACAGTAAACATACAGCACTTATTATTAGCTTATTCACAATTTGAGGATCAACAAGTACTACCAAACAACACAGCCTATTTAACAGAGGCTTGGGGATATATTAAGTACTATTTAAATACTGTTAAACATCATCCTCACTGTAGTTTCAACAAACTCCACCAGAGAGTAGCATTTGCTGAATCAGTGTATGAGAATACCCAGACCCAAATAAAAAAAAATGAGAATGTTCCAAACCTACGACTTAGAGGTTATTTATCCAATTTTTCAGATTATGTTTTGGTTTTTTATCTGACAATTTTTTTAAAATAAAATTATGACTGTTGTTTGAAATTATCTTTTGAAAAATGTCTCTCATTCCTGTTTACTATATTGTTCCTCACAGCCATGTGAAGTTTCATTATTTATGACAGGAGAAACAATGCTCTAAAAATAAGAGGTTAAATGAAGAATGACTAATTTTAAGCTTTATTTGGCATTTCAAAGCTACGTACAGTAGTCGACTACTGCATATTATTCTATTACCCCTAATATGATGAGAACAAAGACTTTTGCCAATTCTGGAGAAAATATTTTCGATTTCTTTGTAACGACCATTAATCTATATTTATAGAAAACAATATAGGTACAAAAAGGTGTACATCGTTAGTAAGATTTTCAGGGTAACTAAAAAAAACTTTTAAACCTTTAATTTCTCGAAACTACCCAAAAATCACATTTTAGATGAGAACATAACAAACAAAATCACTTTACTGGGGTTTAAGTCTATTGGTTTACAAGACACAGCGATTGGAATAATAAATGTGTAGAATAAGGATTCATTTTATTAAAAAAACTTTTTTGCAAAATCAGAGGAACTTTGCCTTTAATAACCAGATGGAGTGTGGCTCAATTACGACAATAATATAGGTCGGTAGTTAGAAAAACCCTAATGCCTGTACTGCTTACATACTTTCCTAGCCCAGACCATCCTATTTCATTAAATTCAATTATATTATTGGATTAAATTTGTTGGTTCACAAACAAATTGCATCATTAATCTGATTTTTAATTTAACAAAGACTTTAAACATCTCTAAAACCATTAAAGAAAGTGAAACTATTATGTTACACTATGTTTTTGTTTCTGATTACCTGCAAGGAAAATTTATGTATTACAAAACTACTTTTGTAATAGCAAACCCTAGTGACAAAATTTTAATCTTAGTACCTCTACATCCCTATTGATATAAAGTAATATAACCAGTTTTAAAACAATACAAACATATACAATATAATACAAGAAAAACAGTGGTAAATATTTAATTATTTAGCAACGGCATTGCATCTAGAAAAAAAAAGAAAAACAAATCAAATATAGTTAACATTAAACATTTGGTAAAAAATGGTACAAATTAATAAGACATCTTGAAAATTGTAAAATTCATTTTTTTTAATTAATTCAAAACTACGTTGTTAAATATTATAGAATTAAATAATTTCCTTTAGAAGGAAATTTATTTTAAACTGGATACTAAAATAAAAAATGTTTAATCAAATAGTAAACTTCTTATGAACCATTGTAGAAAAAAGCATTAACAATAGTATAAAACATAAACACCAGAAACAGAAAAAAATAGAGATAAAAGTTAAATGGAAACAAACAAAAACCCAGAAGAAACCTTTAATACTAGAAAAACGAGTTCATATACATAAAAATGTTCATATACTAGAAAATACATCTCCGCATGAACATTCACACACACACACACACACACACACACACACACACACACACACACACACACACACACACACCACATTCTACTCAAAAACCATTATTGCATGATTCAATATTCATTTGTGGACAAGTAGGTAGGCTCACATGGCTGTTTCTGTGGTTATGTGTAAACAACTAAATTTAGTTTCCTGTGTTGACCCTAACAATGACCAACAAAGCAGTAAATTACAGTAACACATACAGCAGGTCTAGAACTGCAAGTCATGACTACATCTAGAAAGGGATACATAAATGAAGAGTTTTGTAGGTAAAGGCATTTGGGTGAGTTCAGCTCCTGTCGAAGGTATACATAACATTGTTCGCACGATGGGCTTGCTATAGCAACAAATGATTCACGCTAAAGTTCCAAAAAACATAGTGGAATTATAAAAATTGTTGATTTTATCCCGAAGCTTATAATTAACAAATAAATCCCAATACCTTACATTTTCCTAATTGGTGATCAGAAATACCTTGATAACAGTCTGGTCTGTAATCCTTAAACTAGACAGACATGAACACTAAAACGTTGATATATTGGACACTTATGTTCCTTGTTAATCAAAGACAATTGAAACTGAAAAGATTCATAGATATGCATAGAAGTATAACTATCAAAATGTCACAGCTGCACAGACGTAATTTTTAAATAGACAAATAGTTACCATATATTGTTTATATAAACTTTATGAGAATTATAACTGTTTAAAATATTTTAAATGCATTCTGATATTTAGACCATCTGTGGTTAAGCCTATGTAGTGTAATGAGCAATATTTACATTGCAGTTGGCCTTTACGTTACAGTGGTTGTTAATTATATGTTCAAATCATGTGTTTTATTGTTTAGTCTGTGTTAAGTTGATTTTTATGGTGATTTTATGTTTTGAAACTTTTTGCTGTGTATGTTTTATTGCTTTTCTTGATAAAATGTATAATTTTCAGACTTGTGTTAATATTGCTGTATGTGTGTAGCGTATTCTGCGTATGTATAGTGAAATTTGCCTCGAGTTGTGTGTTCTTGGTGCCTTTAATGTGTTCCTTGTATCATGTGGTGCATTTTCTTCCTGTCTGATCCATGTAGAAGTTAGGACAGTTGTTAAATGTAATATTCTAAACCCCTGCTCTGTCGTGTTTATTCTGTAGAGTTTTTGTGTTGTCTAGGTGTTTTGGTTTGGTGTTGTGTACCCATAAAGAAATATAACATATATCTACAAAGTAAGCTCCATTCGACAATTAACAGCAATAGCACTATACTTTTTATATGCTCTTGGTAAAACATTTCTGCCTGTCACGTCAAACTTGTGATAACAGCTCCTCTTATTTTGACATTATTAATGTGCTTTGTCCACTAAGGAACGACTTAAAGGGAGAAAAGAGGGAAAAATAACAGAGGCAGAATAGAAATTGTTGACTTACAAGATTTTTAATCTCTTCCTCAACTGTGAGAACTAATCTCTAAGCAAAGGTGGACAGCCACTTTATTCTTAGATATCATGCATTTTAAGAAGCCCATCACCAATGAATCAACCATCCCCTACATTTCACCCTTAAATCTATTAGATTTGTTGATGATTGTCAACTGGTTTAATGTTTTACATATCTTTAAAAAAATCACAATCTGGATTCACAAATGCTTTGTTTAAATACTGTGCATTTACCGAACTATAGGCCTAATTGTAACAGTGGTACAACATGAATATAAAAAGAGTTTACTTTCTTGTCCAAACTAACCATTCTGATTCAAATGTAAGGCTAGCTCTTGGTTATAAATATAAATATCAACCGCTTAAAAATCAAAACAGGATTGATAAACTTTAATGCAGTTAATCTACACTTCCTAACACTATCATAATCCTTTCTATTGGAGGACTCAAGATAATCTCAATCAGAACTCTTAAATAAAAACAGTTGACTTGCGAGTCAGGTACAACTATTTATTTATACAGGCAACGTTTCAATAATGTATAAATTATCATATTCAGGCCTTATTCCTCCTGTAACCTATTAAAAAATAACGTTGTGAGATAACCTTAGTATATTTATGGAAACAGCAGGTATAAGCTTTCATAAGCTCACAGAACCTTTGTCTATGTGTACTAGCGATAAACTCAAGAAAGCCTGAAAATCCTCAAACAACCTGAGATGTACTTCTTAGAACGCACATTCAAGCTTTCTTGACTTTATCGCTAGTACACATGGACAAAGATGCTGTGAGTTAATGAAATCATAAGCGCTGTTCATAAATATACTAAGGTTATATCAAAGGAGTATTTTTTAATAGAGTGCAGGAAAAATAAGGCCTGAAGATGATAACGTACCCATTATTGAAACGTTCTCTGTATATATAAATAGTTGTACCTGACTCGCAAGTCAACCGCTTTTATTTAACAATAATCTCTACGAGTGTAAACATGATTAACTCATCAGAACGTTTCTATGTTTTCATAGAACTTTCTAGGAGTGAATAAAAAGCTCTGGAAGTTTGGCAGTTCATTGAAATGCATCAACAGAAGGAAATACGGCAATAGAATATTAGGCATGGCAGTTGCTTAGATACACAACAGATTAATGAGAAGCCAAGCAGAAACCTACAATATAAACTGTGTTAATAAGGTTTAATTTTATTAGTGTGAAGTTTGTAAGTGATTAGGGTCAACATATTTTAGTTAACCCTTTGATTAGCATTCACGTACCAGTATATGAGATCGCACAACGGCCAGCGGGAGCATTCCCGTATATGTGCGTTTTACCATTCCTCTCACATTAGCATTGCTGTACGTTTGTTTTGTTTTCCTTGTATTGTGCTGCATTCTAGGTTAAATATCTGCAACTATCTGGATGATAAATATTCCACAGAGTACATAGTCACCATTCCTTTGTGACCTAAGCCTATGGGGTTTCCCATTTATTTACAGATAATTTTGATGTTTGTGCAGTATTTAACAATGAATAGGCGATTAAATAATGAAGGAGTTCTTTTGAGTCTAAAGTCTATTGTTTTTCCACGTGTTTATAGATCGTTTCCAAGTTTGTGCGGTATTTTACAAAAAAAATAAAATAACATCATTTTTAGCAAAGAAATTGTCAGTAAACGTAAAGTTTAGTTAACATGAAAAAATAAGGAAATAAAATATATATTACTATAATTTTTTAAAAATGCAGAAAAATAAAACAATTTGAAAAAAGGAAAAGTGTAAAAAGGGCCGGCACATGTTGCTAATCAAACGGTTAATACATTTTAAATTATTTGTAGGGAAAAATATTTTTTCAGAAATTTAACAGTTTTGTAATACTGAAAAATATCCTAATTTGTAATTTAGCCCCTTTTAATCTCCAAACAATGATATACACTAAATATAATAACAAAATATATATAACATGTAAACCTTATTAATAAACTATGCATAAAAGTAATTAATAAATTATTGAGATTGGTATTAAGTAAATGATTCTAAGACATATCCCATACTATTTCAATATAATCATAACCACACACTAAATAGAAAATACATAATTTATAAAATTTTGTCTTATAAAGATATCTTGATAAAATATTAATTTTATAAAAGCCAAACTGAGTACTTTGCAGTGCAAAAGGCTTTACTGATTTCAGAGAAAAATATAGCTGGCATCTGAATAAACAGACACTAGCCTACTAAAACAGCTTTGCAGGTGTTTCTTATTGTCAGATATTATTGAACTGTGCTACTTATTTCTGGAATTTAATTTGTCCTAGTAAAGTTGAGTTTACTAATACTTTACTTATAGATTATTGCATTACCCTAATCAAAACTACTTCACAACTGTAATGGTCAATAGCTGAAAACCTAGCGCAATAAAACTGAAAACAGGATAAATTTGAAATCTTACTTTTTGTAATGAATTTAAAGTTAATTTTTCACAAAGTCATCACATACCAGAATTGTTTTAGAGTTGAATATTCTACCTTGTAATACATTACGAAAATTCTTGAACAATGAGTGTTAAAAAGTGATCAATATTTTCTTACATATTCTAACTGTTTAAGTTTAAGCATAATATTTTGAATAACTGTATTAACTGATGTTTTTTATTTTATAAATAAATCCTACACTACATCCGATCAATAATTGTATAAGGCAACACAATTTCTTTAATTGCTTGCACATTGATTACTTTTACTGTATATAACTTGCAAAAATAGAAAACAATTTCAATTTAACCATCTTATAAATAGAAATAAACTAAAGTTGCTTGATGTAATCATCTTGAATTCACTGATTAAACTATAATTAAAAAGTACTTAACTAAGTGAATACGTAATGGCTTACTTGCTGGCGCGTTTCAAAACATTCATTTTTTACAAAGCTAACTCTCTACTGGCGGCATCGTGTTAGGTACAAAGGCTGTAACGAGATGGATATATGACTGTGGGATGGGGTGGGTTATTTTGATTGTGTGTCATAAAATGGAAAAGGCGGTTAGAAAACATGTTGTAAAGAAAACATATTAAATGATCACACACATTTTGAAGCCAACAGCCTTTTCCATTACATGACACACAGCCAAAAACCCACCCTATCCCACAGTCATAAATCCATCCCGTTACAGCCTTTGTACCTAACACGGTGCCATCAGTAGAGGGTTAGCTTCGTAAAAGAAACGAATGTTTTGAAACACGTCAGCAACTAAGCCATTACATATTCATTTAGTTAAGTACTTTTTACTGTTAAGTAAATTACTGTTTTTCTGTATAGTTGTATAATTTTACGCATTTAATTATTTAACCTTTTAAGCTGGTATTTAAATATCCCACATTACGCCCTTACAGAAGTATTTTTGTAGCAATAATATTACTCATTTTTAGTGAGTTCAACTAAAACTGCAATATCTAAAATACTACTAAAGATAAACTGATGAAATTCTCAGTATATGTCAATTTTTTACTTAAAGCAAGAAAATATCTACAACTAAATTACGTAAAATAGCTAATAAAAGCCACAATGACTATTACAAAGTTTAGAAAGTGAACTTTTGGTTATCTCCTCAATCTCATTAATTTAAAATTTATTTCTATCAGATTATTCATCATATTTGTGTCACTATCACTATCACTTAGGGATGGGCCCATAAATAAAATTTTCTGTTCCGATTCCGATTCTCAAATTTTTCTTTCGATTCTCAATCCTTTCAAGTTAGGTAGGCCTACATGATATTCTCTAATAACCAATTTAGTTAACATCTTGGTCATATGTTGAAGCCTTTTAAAAGTTCCATTTTAATGTGATAGGCTACACAAAACGTTCAACCTTGGTTTATGATTAGAATTTTCTGAAAGCTTGACAAACATGGATAAAATTTATCAAACATGGTAACAATTTATTTAAAATTACAAATATGAACTTCAGTCCACAAGTACAATATATCCTTCAGTAATAGCCATTTCAGTTTGTATAACTGGAGAAGTTGGAACTAACTTCTCTTTGTGGTTTTCCGACATGTATGAAGTGGTGGCGGCCAGAGACAGAAAAAGAGTGTTAAGCCCTCCCGAGTGAGAGTGAGACAGCAGAGCGAGACGAGCGATGACAAACAAACAAACCAGAAATGCTTCCGATCGTCTTTGTTGTTGCGTCATAAATAATAATAATATTTTTGCCAACCCAAATAGACATTTGCTTTAATCGTTTATTTCATTCAGAGCCACTAATACTTGAATAAGACATAGTCGATAATTATTTTATTTCCTGTAAATTACACCATATACGTGTTCAACAGTTATAAAAACAAGAATTGAAATCGGCAATTTAATCAAGGGAGAATTAAGTATTGACGATTCCTCGATACCATTAAAATCGACAATTCCTGGAATGAAGGATCGGAACCGGCCCATCCCTACTATCACTATTACTAATATAAATGGTTAACTCTAGACCTGCTGACAATAATTCCCTCTTGTCCTAGGGATATGCACCATTTTGTAGAGTTTTTCAAAATTATATAAAATGCACAGTAAGCATTAAGCATATTGTACTACATACTATGGGTTTCTTTACGACATGAGAATAATAGAGTGAAATAAAATTGAACACTAAGTTTATCAAAACTGCTATTTTCATTTGTAACAGAATAAAGTTTAATTTTTTTTTGTAATTTTTTGCTCCAGATTCTTATCACTTAGAAAAAAATGTTTTAAAGTAAAAACTAAATTAAAAACAACCAAAAATTTTAAAAAATTGAGTGACAACAAAACTATTTAGTAGAATATTTTATTGCACATATCTCCTTTTACAAGGCAGTGTAACAATTACTTGTTTAACTTTATAACTAAGTAGTAAATGCATCACTTGTCACTCAGATATAAGGACCAATCAAGGATCTGTTTGTCTGACTGACAAGAAGTCTATAAGTTCTACGTTTGTAAGACTTGCCTAACACTTACACCAAGTTATGACCTACAGAGATTGAATGAATTGTAAATAATCTGTGGGTGAGATCATAGTGAAGTACAAGTTTATAGGCCGTCCTTAACAAATACTTTAAAAAATTCGAGAGATAGCAGAGTAATGAATATTTGAATAAGACGCTACACTGCAAAAGTTCAATGAAACACCATTGATAAGACTACCTTAGTGCAGACACTTATTCATTGTTTCGGGTTATAGGGTTGGTTGAAAATGAAAATATACTGAAATAATCTCATATAGCTAAGAAAATAATCCTAGTTAAGTTACTAAAATTCTAACTCAGTGAAAGTGATGTAGTTTATAAAATACTATCGTTACTATACTACATTTGAAACATTAAAAATAGTATGTAACAGTCTTTTTACATTTTAAAGTTTATTGCAACAATCCAATTCCCAACATTTATTAACTCCCTGATATTGGTTAAATTATACCAAATTATTATTGTACCATTTATAACAAAGAAGAAATGGAGTTTTAATTACAAAGAATTTATTTAGTCAATTGGAATTAGTAAATACTAAATAGATTTATTGTATGTCAACTACAAGAGATTTACAGTGTAACAAACAATAAAAAAAATGGGAATTACATCAAACTATGCCATGATTTTTTAAATTTTGTTTTAATCTCTCAGAATATGTTATCTGAAATACAGAATGTCTTTTTATAAAAATGTTTAGGTGACACTTTAACAAATTTCAAAGTAACCCAGCAAGATACAAAACATAAAATAAAGAACCAAAACTGAAACATTATGTTTTAACCTACAATAACATCAGACATCAATACAACCCTTACGTTCCTCATACTGACAGAATAAACCTTTGCCCAGATCATCTAGTAGGTTAGTTACTCTGGAAACTTACACACTTTGTAACCACATATATTCTATTTCATACAAAATTTTAGTTATAAACCAAACAAATTTAGCACAGCACAAATAGCTTTTCTGTTTCTCAAACATTTTATATTGAAAACTCATTACTTTCCTAACCACTAAAACCCATAATTGTAAAAAGTATTAAACTGAGTTACTTAAATACAGAAATCCATTTCTCCTTCCATTCTCTGAACAGTAATGTTCCAGTAAAGTGTGAAAGATAAATCTGACAATGTTGTCTAATGACTATATTGTATTTCAATTGAATACAAATATACAGTTTTTCGTTACACACAACAAATTATTTCCAAGGACATAATGACCCGTTAAGCATTAAAGCCATGCCCAAGCCTGCCCCTGACATCTGTTATACAGCGTTATCATGAGAGAATGGTGCGGTTTCATTCATGGTTTAAAGAAAAACCTAATTAATTACAGTTAATGTTTTTTATTCATTTAATTTGTCATCTCAAACAATTTTGATTACATAATTAATAAATTTCAATAAGTGTCAGTATGTGTATTTTAGTCGTTCGACCAAATGTCCAAACGATACTGAACTTCTCTCCAAATATTCGTTAACATTTCTTCGGTTATGGTTGTCATTGTTTCATTAATCCTGTTTTTAAGTGGTCCAGGTCGCAAATTTTTTGTGAATAGACAACGCTGTTGATGTACCCAAATAAGAAAACATCACAAGGTGTCAGGTTTGGACTTGTCACAGCATAGGTCCTTGCCGGCCTATCCATCAATCTCTAAATTTTGTGTCTAAAGCGTCTGTGACCAAGGCACTGAAGTGTGAGGGATCACCATCTTGTTGGGTATGAAGTAGATGATTGTTTTCGAGTTCATCTAGAAATTTCCCTACAATCTTCCTACAAATTACTTACACCGCACCATTCTTTTATGATAACTCTGTATATCAATTAGACACAATTAACCTTTTGTTTGTTCAAGATTAAAACTGTATTATACCTCTGAATCTAAACTTACCAAGTAGTTACTTTCTTATAAAACCATTTGTGTTATCTAAGGATTATTCAAGTAAATCTATTCTCAAACAATTCAATCTCATGAATAGCCTAAACAATGTTTAGGAAGTGATTCATAATAATGTGTGTAAAAAAATAAAACTATCAACTAAATTCACTAAAACATAAATTGTAGGTGCTTATTTCATTCACAGCCAATTAAAAATGAGAAATAAAAGAATGTGATTATGAAGTAAAAAATTAGAAAAACTGCAGAAACATACCCCAATACCAACAATTTGATAAGTCCTCACCTTCAGAGAGGTGTTATTAAAATACATTCAAAATTATTTTATTTTATTAAAGTTATTAGAATTTTACTTTTTAAACATTTTATGTGACTTGAGAATTTTACTTTTTTTAATAATGTATAAGTAGAAGTCTTTGATTAAAATTTGAAATAAGGTTTGTTTTTTCTAATTAAGGTAAAAAGGGCATTGATGGTATGATAAAATATGTAGCAATATAATATTTAGAACTATAAAATTGATCTCATGCTAGAAGATTTAACTTTTATTTATTGAAGACTTAAAATCTAAATAATTTAAATTTTCTCAGCATAAATCTGAATGCTACAGTCTAAAATAATCAGTTATAAGTGTAATACTTTATGTATAAATCTATAGCTGTTAATCTGTGTATTGCTTTATATTACAATTTAAAAACATGTATTGTGTAAAGGCTCAGATATTAATAGATTTGCTAACCTGTTTTTGGTAAATTTTGTAAAATTTAATACAAAAAATTAAGTATGGAATTATAATAAACCTACCATTGTTACTGTAGCAATTATAAAACCACAACAGTACAGTTGTTATTGTTCGAAAAATATAGGTTTTATAACTGATTCGTAAAAGTAACATTAAATTTACTGTTGTGATGTAATTGCTGAAATGTTCCTTCTCTTTAAATGCTCAAATATATTAGTTTTTGTCATTAAAAAGTAATTACTTAAAAAATTTCTATAAAATAAGTTAAATCAGTATTCATCCTCTACAAGTCTCATTGATTCTATCCTGAGGGAATGTTCAGCTAAAGACATACCTCTACGTTTAACTCTAGAATATACAAGGACTCCAATAAGAAGGGCTCCAGCAAACATTAGAGCTGCAGCTACAACCAGAACAGCTGGCACCACACTTCCATGTCCATCTCTTAAACCTGGACAAAACAACGTAACCAAGTATTACTATGTCTGGTTTCAGCAAAAACGTGTTTGAATTATAATTACAATCTCGCCCTGTATGACTTACTGTATATTTATTTAAGCAAATACAACAAAATACTTTCTTTCTATAGCTTCCCAGGTATATCTTTTTCAATTCTTCAACACGTTCACTACCGCAACATTAACAACATAACTATTGGTATAGACCAGCTGACACATATACACCATACGGTCTCTCTTCCTGCACCAACGTCCCATATATATACGTCACTCGAGGTAGTTGAAATGGACTAACAGCTCATATTTGGGTCACTGTTTGCGTGTTACTTTTATTTCTCTGACAAATCAGTAGTTTACTTTAACAGCTTGATATATTCATATCTGTCTATAGACATGTCTGACGTTAATGTAGGATATTTAGTATCTCAGTTATCAAGGTCAATGACAACAAAATGACACCCTTGTTTATTCCGTCGTGCCGCAGTTTTTGTTTCGAACGATCACGCTTTACTATGTTTACTCTAAATGAGGTTTTTCACTAAAGATGTAAAAATGTCAGAAGTGATATTCTATCAGAAGTTTGTAAATATTCTGTACTGTGTATGGAACTGAAATGTATACATATTTTGTCTCTATTGCAAAATATTTGTTTTGTCTGTATTTTTTCGATATATAAGAACCTGTCTATCATGACTAGCCAAGGCGTGTTAGTTGGGTGTTTGTTGATATAAGCCTTTGTAGTGGCTCTCACATGGAATGTTTGGTCTGCTATAGATTGACCGGCTCATTTATGCGCCATCCCAAAAAACACTAAAAACAGCAACAACAAAAATATACCTTCAACAAACATACTTCTAGGGTTTTGTGTAGTATAATAACTTATTACAACATTCTACTTTTGGTTTGTAATGAAGGTCGGACCCATATTAATGTGGTCTGGGTGGAAAGATCGAATTCTTATCACCAGTCTGTCGAAAGAAACCAGATGGCGCATGTATGCGCCGCTCGGTATCGAACTTGTAAATTTTTGTATTTCACCAGCTTATAGGATGTCTTACTAAAGTATTTTGTTTGGAAAAATTTTCCAACAGAAATTGGTGAATTGCCCTCAGTATTATGTGTCTATCCAATACATCTCTTGTAGTAAGAAGGTTAAAGAATGAAAGGTGGAATGAAAAAAAAAATTTAAGATTTGGAGAAGGAAGAAACTTCTATTAAAGTACAAGAGCATTTCCCAGTGAGAAACACTTCTACTTGACAGCTGTTGATACCCATCTATTCAATACCAGTGACAGAAAAGGTAAGCAATATCAACAGGGATTACACAATAAGGCCCAATGAAAACTCTAAATCTTCACCTCTAATGAAGATTTCAAACCAAGATGAGCACAATTATGTATTTTTTCAAGAAGTATCGGCTACTTAACAGAAAACAATTGTCTATTAATGTTTGCCAAATATTTAATGTAATTTTATTTTAATAGGAGAACAATTTTCTATTAGGACAAATAGGATTGCTCCTTTATGCAGGTCATGTCATTACGTTTCAGCCTGTGTGAGTGTGATCGCAACTATCCCCCATGAAATTATCCATCCCCAAGTCAGTTTCTACGACAGTACTTGTGATCTGTTTTTGTTGCTGGTTACCGGTCATTGCGATTTATGTGTGTGGTAAGAAAATGTTTTTATATCAGTTCTTCAGACAATAGTAAAGATTAGGTGATCAGCAGATGAGTTAAAAGTAAAAATCCAGATAACATGGTAAATAATAAATTTCAACATGATAGAAATATTTTTTTGTTAAAAGTAAAAATCCAGATAACATGGTAAATAATAAATTTCAACATGATAGAAATATTTTTTTGTTTTACTTTACAGGCAATGTTTTTGAATTTCAATAAAAGATTGGAAAATCATTCAGTGAGTTGTACAGTTATTTCGTTACGTCTTTAAATAGTGGATACCTCCAAACTATATACAATTCACAAAGTATAGACAATGTACACTGTTGGAGGTTTTACTGTACTGAAATAATAAAGATAAAGAGAAAACATGTGTAACATGTAAAGAGAGGCAGAAAAATATAAAATATTTTGAAATTTTGTAAAACAAACAAGCTCTTACTTATATTTTTTGCTGCTTGTACAGGAGTCGATTCACTGATTGAAGGCAAATCACTTGGTATGGAGCTAAAACTGGTATCTGGAAAAAAACATTAAGCCTTTCATTAAAACACTTGAACATATGTTAAAATATTAGATTTGCCAAAGTTTGCATTTAGTTTTTTTATTATTGGGGATGGCCGTTTCAGATGCATCCCACTGTCAACTGACTGTAACTCAGATGAAAGGCTTGCCTCAACAACCAAGAAAATAAGGCAAGTATAACATATCACTTGTTGAACATATTATGTTCAAGTATTTTTGTGTACAATTAGTAGCACACATGAAGATGGAATTAAATAATATTAATCCTTCATTAAAGCTTAGTAAATACTATGAAGCTGAATTTAACATAAATTCTCTTGGAGTCTTACAAATGCATTTGTTGTTCTAATTACAACAGATTAAAATTGAAAATCTTCACCAACCATGGGTCTGATAATTTTAAAAATTGTGGTTAAAATAGTTGATGAATATTTTTTTTATTTAGTTCCAGAAAAAAAGAATAAGCTAATGAAAATAAATTTCAAAAATTTGTTGTTTTTCATGACAAGATGGTTGTTAATCGCTTATTACAATTTTAAATCATTTGCCCCTAAATTCATCATCCTTGGAGGTACCGTTTTTGTCAGACGAAAGCGTTACCTCCAAGTGTAAGTTAATAATTTAACAGGATATTTATCTCTGTATAAAACTACACTGAAACAAGTATATTTTATTTTTATAATCATTCCTAAGAAGCACTATATTTTTCTGAGCTTCAACTAGCGAGAGAGGTACACAGCATTGACAAGGGTGTATAGCCTCCGCTAAGCCCCATTATTCCAGTTCAACACAATTCTAACAATACTTATATATAAAACTTCTCTACTAGTACATACATTAGAGTCCCGATATTTTGAGCTTCTGTTAAATTCGAGCCCATTTCTACTTCAGCCTATTTTATCTATTTAAAAGAAAATGAGTCGAGCTTCCAAGAAATGTTTATATCAATACAGTATGCAGAATAAATGAGTTGGGCTTCCAAGATGTTTATAGCCATACTGTATACAAAGGAAACGAGTTGGGCTTCCAAGATGTTTATAGTCATACTGTATACAAAGGAAACGAGTTAGGCTTCCAAGATGTTTATAGCCATACTGTATACAAAAGAAACGAGTCTGGGTTCCAAGAAATGTTCATATAAAGTTCTTAAACTTTTTTAGTGCATTTTTAATTACATTACTGGGGTTCATTAAAACTTCTATTTTTTCTAATAAACAGCAACGTATTTCTGTGTAATCCACATTTTCGGTAATCCAAGAGGGGGCTCGGTCCCATCTACCTCGAATTATCGAAACTCTACTGTATATATCTACATGCATGGTCTTACATATGTGGAGACATTTATTTAAATTTGGCTTACTTTATACTAAATCTTCTCTTAGGCCAAATGATAACAATCTATTGTTTTTTCATCTTAATGCAAAAAAATATGTTTCTGAATGTACAGCATTAAAAATTAAAATACCCTTAAATTTGGTACTATTTACTAGGTTAAAAATGTTATTTGTAGAAGTAGAATGTTGAATAACATATGGCTCAGTTATACTAACTTCGAGAATACTTAGTTATTTTCATTGGTCCAATTTCTGCAACATATATATCTTTAGCATCTGCTGAAACAGCAATATCATGAGGATTTTCAAGACTGAAACCAAACGTTGATATTGGCTGTTTACTTTCTGCATTCACTACAAACCCTCTTACATCGACACCAAACTGTTTCAGTTCTTTGTTATTAACTAGGAAAAATAACCCTCCTGTAAAGTACAAACATAATATGGTTACAATTAATGTCATAAAACATTTTATACTAATAAAAATATCTAAATTATTTTGTAAGGAATGCAATAGAAAATCACTGTTTATTATAAATATGTTTTTCTCAAAATTCTGAACTATAATTATAGATAACAGTACCGGCTTTCGTACGGGGTTGACGTATATTTGTATTTGGGGTGAATTTAATTTACTGAAATTAATTTCCAATAAATATATCAAACTATAGTTTATAAACTTACCAATTGTTGTCTTGAAAAACCAAGAGAAAAAAAAGGTTCTGATTGCAGCATGACATTTGAAAAGTATTACTAGCTTTAAAAGATGAATAACAACAAACATTTACTATCACCTGTTTAATTGTGTTTAAAAGCGACTTTCACATTTAATTGTCTGCTAATTAAAACAAGTATATAATGGAGTATAGATGACTGAGTATTAAGGGAGTTTTCAAGGCCAGTAGGGTGGTACCCTAACGGAATGTCTAAATAAAAATAGGCCCATGTGTTAATCATGGACCATTAGAATGTCCGTGTAAAATTTCAGCTCAATGGGTTCAGTAGTTTTTACGCGATTGAGTAACATACACACACAGACACCATTAGATTTTTATTTAATAGTATAGATTGTCGCCATCATCAAGGGCCTACCTCTGAAAATGGGTCTTGTACTGAAATTAGTATGTAACACATATGTGTGTTATGTCATATTAAAGAAGAACTATTAAGCTTGTAAAATTCTTAATTAATGAAGTGTTTTTCTTATGGAAGTAATGATTTGACGTATAATGGGCAGTGCTATACTCTACATATGTACAATGATTATTAATGCATACATGCATTTATTGGCTAGCCATAGATAAGCATACTTACTTTATGTTTTACAATGCAAGATTTGAATGCCATTGTGTAACTCCGATAGACTGTGAATTGAATAAAAATAATAAATCTTTAAATGCTATAGATATGTGAAAGGGCAACAATTCATTGATAGAAGGCAAAATGTAGAAACTTACTCAAGTAAGTAAAGTTCTTGAATGCAAATATAACAGAAAATCGTGTGACTGCTGCTTTGAGATATTCAGGAATTGTTACTTGTTGATTTTCACATCAAGGTTATAGAATCAGTCATATTTGTGAATATGCTTAGTACAGGAATCACAGAGATTCATGACAATGTTCTATACTGTGCATACTCAAAATTCCTAGTTATCTTTTCAAACAGCTGATTTCTGTGTAAATTAAATAAAAAAGCTAATGCATGTAACAAGACATCCCTTTATGTAGGTAGAAATTAAGTAAAAAAGCTAATGCATGTAACAAGACATCCCTTTATGTAGGTAGAAATTAAGTAAAAAAGCTAATGCATGTAACAAGACATCCCTTTATACAGGTAGAAATTAAGTAAAAAGGTAGTAAAAGTAATTAAAGTTTAAATTTGTATATGTTTACAAAACTCCAATGAAATGTTCATTAAAAAAGACATCAATCTTTTTAATTAAATTTTCAATAACACAAAATATATTAAGTTGCTTGTTATAATCATCTTTCATTCACTGATTAAACCATAATTAAATAATACGTAACTAAGTGAATACTTAAAGGCTTACTTGCTGGTGCGTTTCGCAACAATAGTTCCTTTTACAAAGCAAAGCTTTTACACCTTTGTACGAGTAGAGTCTTTGCTTCGTAAAAGGAACGATAGTTTCAAAACGCATCAGCAAGTAAGCCCTTAAGTATTTACTTAGTTATTATAGCAACAAATAAATGTCTACATATTCTCTATAAGAAACTCGCAGAATAAACTTATACTGTTTCTTACAGTTTAGCTTATTTAACTACCAAATTATCTTAATACTTATTACTATTAGAGAAAAGTGTATGTCTTCTTACCATCTGTATTTTGTAATAAGAAGTATAAATTAAAACTTGCTTACATACCTTGAATAGGAGAATAAGCTACACTGAAAATTCGTGAACCAAATTTAGGCGAATTTATCTGGTAAGCAAAAGTTCCGTTGTGACAATCAAAACACTGAACCCTTCCATTCTCCCTGTCAGCCACACAGATCAAATTTTTGTCTTCAGCTAGAGTAAGTGCATGAGGTATAAGCAGCTGGTAAGGCTGTGGCTTAGCAAAACCTGTGAAATGGAAATTTCAAACTTTTCTGCTTTTAAACATCTATGGCAGACTATACAATTATGTTTAAAATATAGTGATAATACATAGAAATGATAAGCAGGCACTAATGAGTAATTACTAGAACATATTTACACAAATTTGAACAAAGCATTTTGCCCATTAACCCTTTTGATCCCGGGACATTTGGCATATGTATCTATCTGCTCCAGTCCTGGCCATGATTTATTGAAAATGTAGTGCTTTGACAAAACACACTAAATTTTCATTTATCAATGGATTTTCATGATTCCTTATTTAATTTACTTCTCTAACACTCTGCTATAACATACACTTACATGGAATTATAATAAACATGCACATACAAAAATTATGAGAAAAATGTTACTCACTAAAAAACATTTGTCCAAAATCTGTTTCCATTTTATATACTTTTAAACTTTTTATATACATTATATACTTATTAGTTTTTTTTCCAAATTTTCACTTAGTTACGAGGTTTGGCTAGAAAAAAACCGAACTGATGCTATAAAAAAATTTTATTTTCCATTATTTACAATTTGATGTTATCTCCTTCAATGTACTCTCCTCCTCGGTCTATACACCGCTCCATACGAATTTTCCACTGTTCATAGCAATGCTGCAGATCATTTTCAGTAAGTCCATACATTACTTCTGTCGCTTTTTCTTTTACTGCTTCAACACTGTCAAATCTAGTTCCTTTCAAAGCTGACATAACTTTAGGGAAAAGAAAAAAATCACAGGGGGGCAAATCAGGTGAGTAGGGTGGATGGTCTAAGATGGGAATGTTGTGATTGGCTAAAAACGTCTTCACTGACAACGCATTGTGAGCTAGGGCATTGTCTTGGTGCAGGATCCATGTCTTTTTTTTCCACAAATCGTTCCGTTTTCTCCGTACTCGCTCACGTAGGGTAGTCAGGACGCTAATGTAGTAATGCTGATTCACTGTTTGTCCCTCTGGTACCCAATCAATGTGTACAATCCTTTTGATATAAAAAAAAAACAATCATCATTGCCTTGAATTTCGATTTTGACATTCGTGCTTTTTTTTGATGTGGAGAATCAGGAGATTTCCAATGCATCGATTGGCGTTTGGTTTCGGGATCGTAAGTAAAAAACCACGATTCATCACAAGTAATAACATTTTGTAAAAAGGTGGGATCACTTTCAACGTTTTCTAGGATGTCAGAACAAATCATTCTTCGGCGTTCCTTCTGTTCAATTGTGAGACACTTTGGAACCATTTTTGCACACACTTTGTTCATGTTGAAACTTTCATGAAGAATCTGCCTAACACTTTTCTTGTCAATTCCTGTCAACTCAGAGATTGCTCTGATTCTTAAACGGCGATCTTCTCAAACAAGTTTACCGATTTTTTCAATGTTTGCATCAGTTTTTGCTGACAATGGTCTGCCAGTGCGAGCGTCATCACTTGTGTCTTTGCGGCCATCTTTAAATCGTTTAAACCACTCAAACACTTGTGTTCGAGATAAACAATCATCGCCGTACATTTGTTGCAACATTACAAACGTTTCACTTGCAGATTTTCCAAGTTTGAAAAGAAATTTGATGTTAACACACTGTTCTTTCTGTACACTCAACATTTTTCCGACGCACAGACAAAACGTCAACTACTTAGAACAGACGCCACAGGCAGACTGAGTGCAGGAGGCAGATGAAACTCGAGCAGTAGGCGGAGCAAGAGTCACGTGACAGGAAATTCTATCAAAGTTACTTCAAAATCTTAGGTTAAAAATATAAAAGATTGAACTTTCATTCATTCATCAACATACAATTTTCTTGCAAAACTAACTTCTGTCTGTCTGAAATAATTTACCTTATTTCCTTTAACCCAGGATTGCTCGTGCTACAGAAACTCCCATGATTACTCGTGACGTTAAGACAAATCTAACAATTGTAATAATTTTTATTATGCGTTTTAAATTTTAAATTTTAATTGTATGGATTAAATTAAGCTTTAAACTTCTTCATTGATATAAAAAAAATCTATTAAATACATTTATGACTTATTAATATGTAAAATTGCAGGTAGAAAAACTAGAGTATTAACAGTTACGTAATTACTCGTGTCGTTAGGTTGCTCCTAACACAGGACTCACTTGATCGCTTGTACATGTTAGTGCTAACACCTGCCACTTCTCGCACCTCTGATTACCCTCTCAATCACGCTATCTACTCAAAGTTTATATAGTAGCTGGCCAACATCCTTGAGAAAGCATATTTAGAAGTTCAGTCGCACACAACGAAAAGATAAAATAATTTAATTCCATCATAGTAACTAAAAATGTTAGATTCAATCTAATAGCACGAGCGTTCCCGAATTAAATCTTTAAATTTTAAAAAATTACAAATTCTTTAAATTTATTTCACTAATTGGCCACTTCTTGGTATATCATTTCTCTGTTTGAGAACAATTTTGTAAAATTATAATTACTTTAAAATCAATAGTTAAGCTATCAAATAAACTGTTATTATTCTCAGGAATAACAATTTCCTTGTAAAAGTTTAACATTTAGTATTTGAAATGTTCATCCATAATTCTATCTATCCATGAAATTTTAAAACTGTTTAATTACATCAGATAAATTGTAACATCCATGAACAAAAAACTAAACAAAAAAAGTGAATATTTTAAAATCTTTTTACAAGTTAGTGCCTCAAGTCACTTTTTAAAATTATTTTTAGAATTTTTTATGAATAATATTTGTTTAATAATTATGTAAATCACTTGATTTTATATGTTAAGACAATTACTGTATTATATATTGTATCAAGAGTCGTATTTTAGTTTCATAAGTTAGCAGCTTTCACAACGTCCATATGTTCCTTTTTTATTGCTAGTATTATTAAAAGTATAGCCTAAGTAAGAAATGATTCATCTTGTGTTAACAGCCTATTCTAAATACTTGAAGTAATATTTCAAGTTATGGCTCACGCCACATTTAATTTAAGCTCTCTAGTAAACAGAAACTTGAGTTTTATTAAGTAATCATAGAAAATACTACATTTTATTATCAGGCTTTATACTGTTTTAATTCAGTTCAAAATATTAAAAGAATCTTATTTCAGCTTTTTTGTAAGAAAAAGTTAGTTTTTGTAATAAATTAACATAAAATGAAAATACTTTGACCAAAAAATTACCTTAGTTGTAAGAAAACACATGAAAATATTCATTAGCCTTCCAGAAATGAAATAAACATATTTTTAAAGTAAATATGTGTTTTGGGTCAATTTAATAGGCCTGAGTAGAAATGAGTATAATTTAATTAAAGTGGAAAGAGTTAAGGAACTAAAACTATTTACCATGTGCAACTGAAGAACGGCCCCATTCAGAAATTTTGATTCCTGCACTGTTAAATTTAACAATACGTGAATTACAGTAACCATCAGCTACAAAGAAGTCCCCAGATGGCAGCACGGCGACTGAAGTTGGCTTGCAAAACTGTTCAGCACTATTTCCAGGTTTAAAAGCAATTCCAAGCTGAAGGATGGGTGACTTGAGATTTTTATACAACGGAGGAAACTTGAATACCTGATGTAATGCTACGTCTGTGAGCCACAGATTATCCTCATTATCAACCGAGATTCCATGGGGCAAGTAAAATCTGAAAACAAATATTACATGTATTGTTTTTGTTACTCAATGAGAACATTTCATAGTGTAATACAGACTTTTACTAAGGTATCTATTAAATATTTAAGGAAAATAATAATTTTTTCCAATTTGGTTTTTTCAAGAAATCACTGATTGTCCAAATTTAATGTTATGACTACTCTTAAGCTATAAAGTGAAAAAACGTTTATTCCTATTGCTTAAATAAGTGTGTGTATGTGTATGTGTTTATTTACATATATATACAAATCAAGCTATCAATATTTTGTTTTGCCATAAAAAGCATTTTTTTAATAAATGATAAATCGGTTGAATATCTAGTTAAAGATATTTATTTTAATAGTACAATGTTTCGACAACTAGTTTGTTGCCCTTATCAAGCCTGTAAACAATATTACATTGTTTTAATTGCGCTTATAAAATACAAATACCCTCATTACAATAATTGTTATTAAAAGTAAATATCTTTGACTCAATTTTCAACGGAATTATCATTTATTTAATAATTATTTCGAATTCTTAAATTTTGAAGTCCATTACGTTCGGTGAATCTTATTAATCACTTAAACAATAGTTTATGACTATCCGAACTTTAAATTTTGTAAATTTTTTAAAACTTACTGAGACAAAACGTTTTCGATCGCTATGTGCCGATCTTCATCAGTGTCTTCTGCTTAGGGATGTTGGGTTTTCGATTGTATCAAAGAGTATGTGTGATTTGAATTGTGTTTGTTCGTTTAATATGTTTGTACTTTGTGTTTTTGTGTGTCTGTAAATTTCATATTGTTCTAGTGTGTTGAGATGTGATCCTTTTTTGTTGATATGTCTGCTTTTTGTTTCGTAATGTTTTAACATATTTGTAGTAGTTTTTTTACATAAACAACAACACTAAAGCAGCTACCATTACCAAACAAAAAGCAGACACATCAACAAAAAAGGACTACATCTCAACACACTAGAACAATATGAAATTTACAGACACACAAAAACACAAAGTACAAACATATTAAATGAACAAACACAATACAAATCAAACATACTCTTTGATACTATCGAAAACCTACCTTTAAAACCGTCACCGCTTGACCCAACATCCCCAAGCAGAAGATCGGCACATAGCGATCGAAAATGTTCTGTCTCAGTAAGTTTTTACAAATTTACTAAATTTAAAGTTCGGATAGTCATAAACTATTGTTTAATTAATTATTTCGAGTGCTCAAATAAACATGAAAAGCATTTTTTAGTTATGAGAAGGATTTTATATGAATTATACAAAGATCAAGTGAAGTAAATACATGTTTTCTCCCCACTGCTGCTTAAGTTCTCCTGATTGTGGGTCGTAGACCAGAACTGTCGGCACTGAAATAGGTCCAAGATATCTTTGTAAATAAATTTCGTTGATATCAAATGTCTGTGAATTCCAAACATGATCGGCTCTGTGGAATACAAGCACTTGGCCCTTTGCGTTAACAGTTACGCCAGAGACTTGGCCTAATTTTGGGGTTTTTGGTGCTGGCCAGTTAGGAACATCAAACCATTCTGAAAATAATTTTAAAAAGATGTATCATTTAATAACTTATGCAACTGAAATTATAAGTAATTATATTAAATAATAAAAGTGACTATTTTACTATTTATATAACTGTACTGTTACTGTTTCATTGAAAACTTATAATTTGTGATTTCTACTTCTCTTTTAACTACTTCTTATATTATTTTATCTCAACCCTTTGATTAGCACATGTGCCCTGGAAGCAACATATTTTTTATAAATTTTTACTCTTTTTCTTTTTTCTAATTTTTTTTATTTTTCTCTAATTTTTTAAATTATAATAATATTTGTATATATTTTTTTTAAATTGACTTATTTTCTCATGCTAACTAAACTTTACCTTATGTTTACTGACAATTTCTTTGCTAAAAATTATGTATTAATCTTTTTTTTTGTAAAACACCTATTCATTGTAAAATACCGCACAAAACTTCGAAACGATCTGTAAATTCGTGGGAAAACCCATAGACTTTGGACACAAAAGGATGGTGACTATGTACTTTCTGTAGTATTTATTGTCCAGATAGTTGAAAATATTTAACCTAGATTACAGCACAATACACAAGAAAAAAAATCGTAAACATACTGCAATGGTAATATGAGAAAACTTGTAGAACATACATATATGAGAATGCTCCCGCTGGCCATTGAGCGATTTTATTTACTGGTATGTGAATGTTAATTAAAGGGTTAAATTAAGAAAAACAATACTTTTATAATTTATTAAAAAAATTGATAAATAGCAAAAAACAAACCAATTAATCCTACAATGACTGACTGTTTTTCATATCATATTATATTGGCCATTACAAGTTTTTTGAATACTGCCATTATTTAATACGTCGATTTTCCAATATAGCACTTATTTCTTGTTGTATTTAGTTTATATATTTCAAACATTGCACATGTTTCATATTGAGGTTCAGTAGCTGAGACAATAAGTTAGTAATATTACTTCAAGTGTAGATTTTTGTATGCTCATGCTCTTTTGTTATAAAGACTTCAAAAAAATATTTATTAATTTTATCATGGTTTTCCATGAACAAATAATTTTTGGTCCGAGTTCAAAGATGTTGAGAAGCAAGATAGATGCTTTAAAATTCTTGATAAATGTTATTAAAAAAGGGAATGAGATGTAGTTCTAAGCAAAAAAAATATGAGAAGAAAAAAGTCAGGTGGTAAATATAACAAAGATAGGCAAAGTTAAGATATTTCTGAAGATGAACGAATTCAGACCTAAAATGCCAAAAGTACTTGGAATTGTTTTACAGGAAAAATTACATAATCAATTATAAAAAATAACATCTGACAAGCAGGAAGACACAGAGCAAGTGTTTGACATAAAGATGAACCTTCATATGGCGGTCAAAATAGAAGATCTAAGAAAGAAGGAAGGTCAATCCCTCAATGCAAAAGATACAAAGAGCTTAATCATACTCTACCCTACTGTATAAGAGAAGCAACGTGCATGAAGTGCACTGCCAAACACTTCACACTGTATTATTATTATCAGACAAACTGTGCTAAATTTAAAGGCAAGCGCCCGGCCTAATATAAAGGGCATGTAGTTGCCAAAGAACTTATACAACAAGTATAGAACAAATACGGTTAGCACAGCCCCCAAATACCTCGGCCTTCCAGGTAAAAGTGAAACAAAGTTTGATGAATGATTGTTCGCTCAAATAACATCCAGCACATCTTCAAAACCGAAACATACAAAGATGACAAAGCCTCATCCCTAAGACAAAAAACTGACTCAAATACAATAGGGGTTACAACTTGCTACGGTCCTTGTCTTTCCAAAAAAACATAATCCCATTTTCAGTTTCTGCTTCCAGACCAGTATCCAGTGAGACAACTATATTGAGGTTTCTACCAGCTTTGGTCACAAATTTCTGATGGATGGTGATTTTAATGGGAAACACACCTTTTGGGGCTCTTGTCTATTAACTCCGAGAGGAAAGTGATTGTATGAAGCAGGATTCCAATGAAATTGTAACTGCTACTCTACTGGATGGTCGAACTACTAGCCAACTGACAACAGAAAATTGCCGGACTTGATCAACTTTGTTGTCAGCAGTGGGCTAGCAGAAAACTCGATCCGGACAGAAGCCTGGTGCAACCTCAGCTCTGAAGACATTCTCGTCATCCTAGCACTTAGTGAAGACCACCTGTCATGACAAGTGGTTCCTAAGTTACCTAGTAGCAGATCTGTAACAGAACTGTTTAGCACATCTTTACATATAACCTGGCAGATATCTTTGTCTCTTTGTGAAGACAAACTGCCAGTGAATGAGGAGGACTGATACCTTAATGATTTGAAACATTACTTTCACAGAACTTCAGGAAGAATTAGCCAAGTTTTCTACCAAGACAGCTGCCATACAAGGTTGTCACCCCACTTCTCCATTTGATTATTGTATGATTGATCTGATGGAGTAGAAGGTAGCTGAAATACTAATGACTACATAGCCAGGAAAACCACCAAATAGTAAAATATCCTATTGTCCAATATCATTTGCTTCCAGTGGTATCAAAGGTTTTTTGACAGACTGCTGCTATAGTGACTCAATCCAATTATTGAATTATGGGTTTTGATTCCGAACCACCAACATGGCTTCCAGAGTAAACACTCTACTACAGACCAGATATACCAAAGTTCTGGAAGTTATTGAAGATACCTTAGAGACGAAGAAGGTGTGCTCTGGCCTCTTACTCAACGTCTCCCAGGCATTTGACCATGTCTATCATGCTGACTTGCTGTTAAAAATTCTTTGCAATCCTAGAGATGAATTTTGGCAAATTCCTTGTGAATAAAATGTTCCATGTTAAACTAGAAAGGAGGACTCCAGTTTCAAGGACTTCATTGCAGGGGCGCCTCGGGATAGTGTCATTAGCCTGGTGCTCTATCTTCTCTATTTAATAGATATACTGTTTAAAGTTATCATATAGTTAAGAGATGTTATATAAAAATTAACATGGAAACTTTGTTTAAAAAAAGGTAAAATTCTCGAATTTAATGCTATATTAATTTTTTATGTAAATAGTTGCAGAGACAATTTAAAAAATCATAAAATAAATTTTACACTGTGTGTTTGTTCAACTACTATGTAGAATAAATTTTTCAAACATAAATATAAATTTTTGCACACCAAAGTAGCAATAAAATCAAATTTTAAATTAAATATAAAACTAAAATTTACCTTGAGGTAACTGTTGACTTTCTGTGCTTGAACTGGTTCCATATTCATTTGATTCATGATTGTTATAATCAAGAAAATGTTTCTTTGTAGAAAGAGCTTCACGTTTTATGGGGTAGTTCTGCAAAAATTGTTTTGATACATTTATTACAAAAACTGCCAGTAATATTCTTAACCAAATATTTAAACACAAAATGTAACAAATTTCACAATGTTAAAAATTTATGTAAGGTAAAAGTTAACTTTTTGTAAACTTTAAAGATAAGTCGGAAAGAGGTAATGATTCTTGGATAAATATGATACTAAATGAATGTGTTATTTATTTTTTTAGTAACTGTCTTTGTAGCCCTTTTGTGTGGAACAAATAGAACATCAATATTAGTCTGACTCTTATGTTACGTTCAGATATAAAGGGAGTTGTACAAGAAGAAAGAGAAAAACCTTTTACAGTTTACATAAAGTTTATAATACAAAAATGTTACGTTCAGATATAAAGGGAGTTGTACAAGAAGAAAGAGAAAAACCTTTTACAGTTTACATAAAGTTTATAATACAAAAATGTTACGTTCAGATATAAAGGGAGTTGTACAAGAAGAAAGAGAAAAACCTTTTACAGTTTACATAAAGTTTATAATACAAAAACATAAACTCAAATTAACGGTTTTTACTTTTTTACAATTAATATCTATAATTTCTTTTATCTCCTTATACAACATTTTCCTTTAGCTTATCAATCACTTTTACATTAGTTTATGACTATCAGAACTTTAATTTTGTAAATTTGTAAAAACTTACTTTAATATATCATCTCCATTTCTTTTTTCCAATTCACAAGAGATAATGTCAAATGATATTATGTCAAACAGAAAATATCACAAATGACAATAGCAGAAGATTTGTAGCAGCTTGCCAACAAAATGATTTGAAAATATGGAATGGGTGTTTACAACATCGTGATATTCATAAATAAACATAGCCAGAAAACATCACAACTACTATCGATTCCATTACAACTAAATCAAATATAAAATTCAAAACACAAGACATCAAAGTACAAAGAATACTGTCTTGCAGAAGCGACCATTATGTTCTGAAAACGAAAACAGCATTCCCCAGTAGATATGACTAAACAGATGAGAACAGGGACAAGATATGGGGAGTTGACTGGAACAAAAGTTGATTAGAAACAAATTTCATAGCACAGAGGGAGCAGAATGAATATATTAAAGATCATATCCATTTGGCAGCAAAAGAATCACTGAGAGTGTAAGAAGGAACAAAGCAATGAAACCCATATATATGTAGATTCAGTAGGTTGAGGAATTGCTTCTAGATAACAGGGGAGGTACTTTAAATAAAGGGGAACAAAATTAGACTAAGATAAAATTGTATACACGGAGGTACAAGCTAAAGCTATGAGAAAGAAGAATAGGAGAGAAACTGCAACCAAATAAACACACACATGGGTAGAAAAGTTAGGATTTAGCAAGAAGAGTGCAGCACAATAAGGAATGATATTACATCACACATAAGTATTGAAAAGTGGAAGAATATTTTTGAAGAGCTATTAAGTGAAAATACATAAGAGTTTTAAATTGTTGGTACAAAGGCAGTTGTATAAATATTAAAGCATCACTGTTAAGAATAATAGGTAATGATGTGAGAAAGATTTGTGAGGAACTAAAAAATGTTCCTTAAAACAGCTGGCCTGATTCTCAGAAAACAGATATTTTCTACCAACAACTGCAAATGATAGTGGAGAAATAATATAAGGCTTTACAAAAACAAAGGGTCTTTGGGTATCAAACAAGGGTGTTG
Source organism: Prosapia bicincta (assembly GCA_036971475.1). Classification (NCBI taxonomy): domain Eukaryota; kingdom Metazoa; phylum Arthropoda; class Insecta; order Hemiptera; family Cercopidae; genus Prosapia; species Prosapia bicincta. The sequence goes on from JBAIZL010000003.1 coordinate 76,498,066, forward strand.
CCTAACAAACACTTTTTAAAATGTGTTTAAAACAAACTCTTAATATAAGAAAGAAGTGTGGTGGAATGGGAATTCGTTGAATAACACCACCACAATGTATACACTTTTCTTCACCAATGACTGGATTGTGCTGGTCTGAGGTAATGAGGATTTGGAATATATGAGAGGATAACTGGTAGAGGAATATCCCAAACAGGTTCTGGAAATAAATGAGATGGAAACGAAAAATATGATTGTAGGAAAGACATTATTTTATAGGATGGTCAAATAATTTGCAATTCTAAGAAATATAGGTACTTGAAAGTGATAATCACTCAAGAAGAAACAGAAGAGCAAGCTATTACAGAAAGAAATCTTCAAAGAAGAAGGGCAACGGAGATGATGAATGGAATATCCTGGGATCAGAGTATCTTGAAGGAAAATTTAAAAAATATTTACAAATCCATCATATGAAACATCTTACAGCGAAGTCTGGAAACTGAAGATAGGACGGAAAACCTCTTACCAAAAACAGAGATTGATGGATTTTTTGAGGAGGGTAACAGGAAAATCGAGAAGAGATATGGTCAGAAATATAAATCACTGGGCGTGGAATATATCACAATAGATGACATTAATGTAAAACAACTCATACAGTATAGCCTTGTGCAGCGAATGACAGATGACAGACTGTAGATAATCATAAATAGGGCACCACAAGAAAGAAAAATGAGGGGAAGACCTAGAAGTAGCTAGAGAGAGAGTATCATTAGAGAGACAAGGAAATACCTGGGCAACATATGTCAAAATGGGAAGCAATGGCGGCTGGGATTGGGAAGGTGACATATAATGCTATAAACCAATTTGGTATTTTTTCCCGTTCGCACGTGTTTGATTTTAGTAAAATAATTTATACCGGGTGATGCAGAAAGTCATTATGAATACAAAAAATATATATATAAGCTTTCGTTCGCACCCCAAAATTTCAACATTTTGGAAAATATCAGTTTTTTCTCCCCTAAAGAGCACACAAATTCAACGCTTTGGCTTTACTTTTTTTGATGTAGTAACTCGCAAAATGCCTCAAAATCTAGTTAAACTTACTGATGACTCCCAAAAAATTAAAAATTTGAAGAAATCAACTTAAACACATCAATTTAACACGCTTTGTGCGGTGTAGTTCTTTTGGAGATAGAAATAAAAGGTGTGTAAATGTTCAATGCAATATTTTCTGTATTGTGTGTGGAATAGGGTCTGAAAGTGTTTGTTTTGTACTTTTCAGTAATTTTGCGACTTATTATCGCCAAAACATAAGATGTGTGTGCGAGTTTTATAATTCTATTAGTTTTGTGTGCCTAAACTGGTGAAACTTGGCGCTAATAGCGCTTTGTGGAAATAACAACCACCAATTTATATATATATAAAAGGAAACATTCATTTATACACTTTCACGTATATTAGTGTGTTCATGATTGGTTCACATTTTTCCAAACTTGAAGCAACATTTTTGCTCTCCAAATGTTTTCTAGAATGGTATTTTTAGTAGCACATAAGAAAAAAAATCAACAGTTGTCTTTTAGTTAACTTTAGCAGTAGTAATATAGCTATACTGTAATGTAGTGGGTCTATAACAAATTACCTAGTGTGTTTTATGAAAAAAAATTTAATTTTTGTTCATATTTGGAAAGTTATGTTACATTTGTATATTTTTCAAAATTTCAATTTTTAGAATATCAGCACTTGGTATAACTTTTTGGGGTTTCAACGCCAAGTTTTATTACTTTCCCGTTTATACGGATTACTTTTTAGATTACAACTCATACCATAATACCAAAGGTACAATTTTTAATTTCAACTTCAGTGATTTGTGTGCATATAGTAGATTAATACCAAAAAAAATTATAATAGTTATATTACCTTCTAATAATTTGTACTATTTTCTGTTACTCCTAATTCTCTAAATAATCAAGTAAAAATACAATATTATCATGATCTAATGATGAACTCTACTACAAACACTTGTTGCAAACCACTTCCATATGGATTCATCACTTAAATTTTATACTTTGTAAATTTTTCTAAAATATTTCCCTACTTTATTGAATAAGAGCCATAACAATATAATTCTAATAACAATTTAAAAGTAATAAAAGAACATTTAAAATGTGTTAAAGTAACTTACGTGTACATTATATGGATCAAGATGAGCTGTTGCTTGTACGTGAAAAAATAAGACTATGAGAGATAAAAGTATTACAAATGAAGCACTTAAAATCATAATAACAACATCAAGGTATCATTTATGGAACATACCGACTACTTCAAAGAGAAAACAAAAAACACTCCGAAAATAAACAAACAGTTCAATTAATTATTACGAGTGAAATTAGGTTATCCAGTAAATCAACAAACACGCACTCACAGACACACGTATTCTGTGGTGATAAGATTATGTACTGACAATATGGTAATATATATACTAGTGGTCTAAAAGATGAATGGTGGTCTTATGTGTGAGACAATCTCGATAGAAATGTCTTTCCAGACAATTAAATTAAACAACATATATGATTTATTAAAATCGTAAAAAGATGTTTGTTCGATCAAGCTATATTTTGTGTAACTACAGATTTGGTATTTTTTTTTATTGATGGGATTACTTGATATAGACCATTAAAACCTCTTGCTCTGGATTTAACTAGATAAGAACATTCATAAATCTATTGACTTTGAAAAAAACTACCTATGGTTTTAATGATTGTAATAACATTACAAATATTACACTGTTGGTATTAACTTGCCCAAATAACCACTACTTACTGATAGTTTTCACCAGACGCGTTTCGCACTAGGTCAGCGCATTATTCAATACTGTGAGTCACGACACAAAACTGTTGCTCAGGTGTGTTGTGTTGGTATGAGTATGCGGTGTACTAGTGTCCTGTTATTTATTGTTCATAGAACATTACAGTATGTGACTCATTAGATTGAATAATGCGTTGGCCTAGTGCGAAACGCGTCTGCTGTAAAATATCATTAAGTAGTGTTTTTTTGGCAAGTTAATACCAAAAGTGTAATTATAGACAAACCTAAATTGGTCTACTTTTTGATACTATCGAAAACCTGCATTTAAAACCGTCACCGCTTAACCTATCAACTCCAAGCAGAAGACACTAACGAAGATCGCCACGGAGCAATCGAAACGTTTTTTCTCAGTAAGTTTTCACAAAATTTAAAATTCGGAATTGTCATAAACTAATGTAAAAGTGATTAATTAAAAACCTCAAGATGTACAATACAGAAACAGCATATTATAAATGTTTTTTTTTTAAATTCCAGTCACTCATTTTCTTCTATACAAATGAAAGGGATGGCTTTTGCCCATTTTTTTGCTTAAGCAAGTTCTATTTTTAAATTTGTTGAAACTTTTACACTTTATTAATTTTAGGAAATGTAAGAATTGTAGAAAGACTTCATTAAAAAGATATTAACAGCATCCTAACTAAAAGATACCCAAAGCAACTCATTGACAATCAGATTCTCTTAGCACAAGCTGTTTGGCCCAAGGGACCCATTGTAAAAAATTAAATGGCCGTAATTAACATTGATTATTGATGACGGCTTTTTCGGGAGATATGTTCTATTGTCAATTTGGACCATAACTCTAAGTTGCAGTCTGAGTTGACAATGAACCGTATTTTCCAAAACGGGCGTCCTCAATAATCAACAAAGAAAGTGCTGCTATAGGCAAATGTAACACATTTACATATGTTTAAATGTTTTTATTGCGATATTGCTTCAAGATTTTTCAGCCTCCTACCCTTACCCAAGATCTTTTCGCTGATTATTTGGCTTCAGCCACCTTCCAATTTAGAAACACATTTCCCTACATATTAAACTGCCAGATCCTAATAATAAACAATTTGCAAAAGTCATAATGGCTTCTTTTTCTGCAATAGACCTACATATAAGACTTGTCCAAAATGCCAACCAATAAATAGTTTTGATAGTCAAAAACCAGAATGGAAACATTCAGGACAAGGTCATCATATTTTCACATACAAAAATATAATATTTTAGATCTAATGAGAATTTGTCCAGCAAAATAGATAGCTATAATTGAATAATACTTAACTAAGTGAATACGTAAAGGTTTACTTCCTGATGTGTTTCGAAACAATCGTTCCTTTTATGAAACAAAGCCTTTTGAAGTGAATTCAAGATGATTACAACAAGCAACTTTAAAATAGATAGGTTTACCAAAGATGGTCTAAATCAGAATAGATCAAGGGTGAAGATAGAACTATGAACTTAGGCTAACAGCTCAACATGGTGCTAATCATAACAGGTCTTTCAAAGGCTGTTACACACGAAGATAATTAAAGCCCCCCCATGATTTCAAGACCTCGAACTGAGATGAGTGTTATCATACTAGTAATGTATAAACTCTAGACAATCCTCTAACCTTCATATGATTACTCAAATCCCCTTTCCCCCAACTTCGTGTTACACACGAAGATAATTAAAGCCCCCCCCCATGATTTCAAGACCTCGAACTGAGATGAGTGTTATTATACTAGTAATGTATAAACTCTAGACAATCCTCTAACCTTCATATGATTACTCAAATCCCCTTTCCCCTAACTCAACATCAGATAACTTCTTCCCCCTACTTTCTGACTGACTTTAAATAATTTAATTAATCACTTTAACATTAGTTTATGACTATCCGAACTTAAAATTTTATAAAAACTTACTGAGACAGAACGTTTTTCATCGCTATGTGGTGATCTTTATCAGTGTCTTCTGCTTGGAGATGTTGGGTTAAGCGCTTACGGTTTTAAAAGCAGGTTTTCAATAGTATCAAAGAGTATTTATGATTTGTATTTGTACTTAGTGTTTGTATGTGTGTGTGTATAAATTTCATATTGTTCTAGTGTGTTGAGATGGTGTGGTCCTTTTTTGGTTATGTGTAAGATTTCTAGGTTATGGTAAATGTCTGTGTATTTGTGTCCTGTTTCTTTTATGTGATTATAAAATACTGAGTTGGTGTTCTGTTTGTGTTCCTCGACTCTTTGTTTAAAGCTGTGAACTGTTTGCCCAATGTAGAATTTGTTGCAGTTTAATTTGTATAAGCCTGGTGCTTGTGGTTTATCTTTGTTGTTGGTGTCGTGTTGTATTTTTTATTGTAAATTGTTATTAGTTTTGTATGCTATTTTGTATCCTGTTTTTTGAAATTTGTGGGCGATTTTATTTGATGTTTTGTTTATGTATGGTTTTGTAATGTATTTGTTTTCCTTCTCTGTAGTGTTAATATTAGTGTTTTTTTTTACATATTGTGCCGTAGTTTATTTATTATTGTGGAAAATGTAATAAATGATCACACACTTTGAAGCCAACGGCCTATTCCAGTACATGATACAAAATGCAAACATCTCACCCCACTCCTTTGTCATAAATCCATTCTGTCAGATCCTTTGTACACTGCCGATATGCCGCCAGTAGAGGGTTAGCTTCGTAAAAGGAGCGATTGTTTTGAAACATGTCAGCAAGTAAGCAATTACGTATTCACTTAGTTAAGTATTTTAAAATTAGCATAAACTATAGTTGTATGTCAGTCTTTTATCATTTCACTAGTGAATGTTTGGAAACCTTAGATGTCAAAAAGTAAACTTTCTGCTTACAATATCTTTTATATATTTCTTAAAATTTGTTACTAAAGCTATATATGTGGTTCAGCTTTATTGTAAAAGCATAATTGTCTAGCTTTTAAGAAAACTAAGTATTTTTCAATTTTAAAAATTAAAATTTTCATTAATTATCCTGAATATTTTTCTTACGCCAAAAATAAGAATTATTATTTTACAGTGTAATCAATAAACAGGGTAGATAAAAAAATAAATATACAAAACCTTGCATTAAAACCAGTATAAAATCTGCTTATGCAAAAGTTTGTTCAGTGAAAGGTCTTAAGGTTTACTGGAATTAGCACACCAATGTATAAAGACCAACCACTTTAAAAAGATAATTCAACAGCAAACATGATAGCTTTTTCTTTGTTTCTGTATTAGAAATTAAGACTAAGAGGTGTTTTACAGTTAGCCATTTTAGTCTATTTCAACAGTTACAGCCAGGATTCGATACCCGTAATAGTATCCAAATTTCCCTCCTCGATGCTGAATCAGCTTCATTAAATGAAACATCTTACATGGGACTAGAAATATGATCATTCATTTACAAGGCGGTAAAGCTGGCTGCAAGACAAATTGCAGGTGTTTACTTAACACACTGACTGCCAACCCCTTTTCCGATAACTTGCAAAGACAATTTTATTCATGTGTATTCTTTATTTGAATAGTGACAAAACATAACAATATTTTGTCTTTTAGTGTGTTTATTCATTTAAACTGCCTTATTTTATAATGACATCGGACACCGGTAGCCGTCATGACCCGATGTAAATATTTATACTAAGAGGTGCTGTGTCGTTCATATTGTCGGGCTTACTATGCATTCCCCGTTCAAGGTCGATCTTCCGAATGAATGTAAAATGTTAACATTTTTATTGTATTTTTTCAGTATAAATTCAAGTATAAATATATACTATAACGTATTTTCACAATATAGCTGTTTTTACAAATTATATATGATCTTATGAATTGGAGGTAAATGTTTCAAGTTAAAATTTTTATTTATTACACTTTGAAATTGAAGCCGTGAGACAAAAACATTTCCTCCAATTGAAAGTTAATAATTAAACAAGTTATATTAATAGAATGCCTGGTCGCAAGTAATTTCAAAGTGTAATAAGTGTTTAACAACCAGCTCGTCATTTTACAATTTTTTTGGTAAAGATTTTAGTTTCTAATTTTCGAATTGCTCAGTTTGTTTAGGTGAATTTTTTTAGGATCAAATCAAACGTAAGGGGTCATCCTTAAATTATGTAACGGCGCAAGAAGGAAGGGGGGTTACGTCTACCATTACGGAAGGAGGAAGGGGGTATGCAGTAGGGTTACACAACTTCAAATTTTGGTTTTGACTACATTAAAATCTTTTTTTATTTAATAAATAAACCGGCCCCTACTTAAAACTTTTGAGTAAGTAAAATGTATCTAATATTAATAATGAACTAAAATAAAATTTATTTACAAAAAAACACGTATTTAAAGTACTCTATTAAAAGCCCTATTTATGAGGATTATTGGAGAAAAAATGTGAGGAACCATAACTTTGACTGTGTTATCGCCAAAGTACACAGTACGACGATCAGGCAGCCAGTACAGACATGTACCACGGTCTCCATGTATCCGTTAAAGCGCCCATTGTTACTTTCAGTAACAGTTTTTAACAAAATAATATAATTTAATTCAATGGCAAAATCTTTTCAGGCCGAAACAGTGAACTCAGAAGTAGGGATACCCAACTTGATCACACTCGGTCATGACTCATCATGAGAGGTAGAAAATTTGTATTGCGTATGACTGAGTTTGATGAACTTCTGAGTTCCCTGACACGACATAAAATTTAATTGTTTATAAATTTTTGAAAATTGTAGTATTTGCGGAAAAACAATGTGCAGCATTCGATCTATTTTAAAATTAGGCTTATTATATATATCAATCTTTTTCTGAAGCTCCCAGTACCAGCGTTGTCTGTCGCGGCAATCATGAATACTCTGTGGTTAGATGAGTAGACTTTAGGCAATGTTACAAATGGTTTGATCACGCTGTGTTTAAATTAATTCGTCACATTTTAAAAAAACAATATTTTCAATTTATGTTTAAATTAATATTGTCTTGACTTTATAAACAACCTAAAGTTTATTTTGCTTTTATAATTTCTGTTTGTTTTCCAGCACACGTGAGGTCACATAATTAACAAAATTGATTCATATTACTGTTTATTTATTTAACAAAATTCTTTTAATTTTTCACTATAAATTACCGTAGTATTTATTGGCACATTTGATGTACTTCTTTAATCTCCTACAAATTCGGCATTCAAAACAATTAACTCAGTAAAGAAGGAGAACACGACAGCATTACGTGATATTGGGGGGGAGGGGTACTACCGTTACCGGTTTGTTACGGGGAGGGGAGCAGGGGTTAAAAATCATCCATTTTAGCGTTACGTAATTTAGGGATGGCCCCTAACACTCTTCTGAAACGTAATGTAATTCTACAAAGAACTAAAAATAAAAACTATTTTTTTCTAATACTTCCTTGTAATTCTGAACTTCTAGTTTCCCAATAATTACAATCTTGTAAAAAAATAATAAAAATTTTTTCTGAACATAAGTTGCAGGAACACACACAGAGGCCGTGTCAGACACCTTATATGGTTATACACAACGTGAATGTGCCCAACAGCCTTGTGTTACGATCTAAAGTTAGGTCTACATTATCGGTCACGGGTGACCGCGGCCCTATGCAAAAGTACAGTGTCGGTCACTGGTGACAGTCAAAGTGTTAAAAATGTTTTTTTTTTAAAAATAAATATTAACTTTTATAATATGAGGTGAAAGGAGTACAACAAGTTAATAATATAAAACAAAGTTTAATATTAGACATGTAGAATATTATTATACAGGCACCCTCTTATGAGGTAAATTAACATTACATGGTAATCATGTACACAAAACTAAGAAGACATCTAACTACAAGATTCAATACCACCAAATGGAAGCCATTTTGAGTTTTCCAAAGCGTCCCAGAAGTTATAATCTTTCTCCATTATTTCCCTGTTTAATCCATCTACATCAGAATTAGCATTATGTTCTGTAACAAGAAAAATACACTGGTAAAATAATTACGCAGATTTACATTAGACATTTTAAAATTTATGAACATTACAACCAGCCCACATTATGTGAATAATTGGGATGTACAAATTCTGATTATTATACTCATCTTTAAGGTAGGAAATAGGTACTTTGAAAAAAATAGCAAAATGTTTTCCTTCTGATTTATAGCTACATCAATTTTTTCTAAATTTTTTAAAAGACAAAGTAACTTTCAAATGGCTATTTAGTTTAAGAAGGACTTTATAAATTGTCTACAAGTAAATCTTGAAGAACAAAACAAACTATAATAAACTAAAATAAAACACCAAATATTTGAAGCTTCAATTATGATAATCATTAGTTCTATATAATTATTTATGTATTTTTAGTTTTTCATTGACAAAGCAATACAGAATTTTACACTTTTGATTTAACTTGGCCAAAAAAAAAACACTACTTACTGATATTTTCAGCAGATTAGGTCAGTGCATTATTTAATGCTGTGAGTCACGAACAAGACTGTTGCTTAGGAGTGTTGTGTTGGTGTTAGTCTGTGGTGAATTGGTGTTCTGTGGTGTGTTATTTTTCATAGAGTAATATTGTTAATTATTTGTTCAAATATAGTATTTGATTGCGAGTGTTTTGTAGTTTAGAATGTGTTGTGGATAGTATTTATCGTGTTTGTATACCTCATAGTTTTCTGTTGTGTTAAGTTTGATGCTTTTTTTTATGTAGTATAGGATTTTTAGATTGGTGTCTATGTTAGTAGTGTGTTTTCTATGTCTATGGGGAAATTTGATTTGGATTGTGTCTTTTATATGTTCGTTGCATCTTGTGGTAAATGTAAAACATAGGACAAACAGGGAGAACATTTACCACAAGATACAACAAACACATAAAAAGACACAACCCAAATCAAATTTTGCCATACACATACAAAACACACTACACTCATTGACTAACATAGACACCAATCTAAAAATCCTACACTACATAAAAAAAGCAACAAACTTAACACAACAGAAAACTACGAGATATACAAACACCATTAATACTATCCACAACACATTCTAAATGACAAAACACTTACAAACAAATATTATATTTGAACACATAATTAACAATACCATACCAAAAACTATAAAATAATAACATACCACAGAACACCAATACAACACAGACTCACACCTGAGTAACAGTCTTGTCCATGAGTCACAGCATTGAATAATGCGCTGATCTAGTGTGAAACTGCGTCTGCTGAAAATATCAGTAAGTAGTGGTTTTTTTACCAAGTTAATACCAAAAGTGTAATTACAGAAAAACCTCAAGATGTACTAACAAAAACTGCATAGACTTTTACTTAAGAGTAAAGTAAAAATAATCATTTTTACTTAAAATAATCATTTTTAAATGATTATTTTTACAATCATTTTCTTGTAATAATTATTACAAGAAAACTATTTTTAAAATAATTCAGTAAAGTAATATTAGACCAAAGTTACACTTCTACAATCCACTAATACTTTAACCTTCTAGAGGTTAAATAAGTATAAATATGTCAGTAATTTGGCGACTGTGTGTTTGGAGTAGGCAGCTGGTGACGTGTAACCTAGGGTAATAGAAACAAACACTATATTACACAGTATGTGGATTTAAAAATAACTGATGACTCATTTCCTATGCAACAAAGGTACCACTCTTTATCTACCCTACCACACTAGTTACTCATGGGTATAGTGGTGTTTAGACCCACTAGAGCCTTTAAGTTAAATTTGTTTTTTTTACAGTTACTGAAGTTTATAAGTTTTACATTGTACACTACAGAACATGCATTATTTAAAATTAATTAATGGTTTTAGTTATTTATTACATTCAGCTCAGAGCGAGTGCAACACGAAAATAGGTAATTTTTATCATCAAACACAAACACGAGGTGATTAACATTTTTAAAGGGATCAAAGTTCATCAAAACTCTCAAATGAATATAGTAACAGTATATAGATTGTGAGGAATTTTAAAATACAAAAGTCACAGCTACTTTAATTCAAAACAAACAATGAATTCCAAGTTATGAAACATAAAACAATGAAATCTGCTACATTAGATGATCTAGATAAATATTTTTTGCACAGGTTATTCAAAAAATCTGCTGAAGGATTTCTACATCTAGACCTAAAATGACGCAAAAGCAGAATTCTTTGTCCAAATGTTGAATTTAATTCTAGCATCGAATGGGTGAATTGTTAAGGCCATGGTAATCATTGCATAGCCTAATCTCATGTCATGGCAATCTGATTTTCAACAAGATAAATTACATGTTCTCGGTAATGCCTGCGGCAACTAAATGGTATACACTGGGTCTTGAAGACAGGAAGCTTAAAACCTGTTTATAAATATGTACATACAAAAATCATCAAGAAATAGAGAACAGTGGAACAGAAAAAGTGAACCAGTTCATTAGCAGTGATACTGATGATTGCAATTGCAAACAGTGTGCTCAGCAGACTACTCTGTGAAACACCATTCTCTAGTACATGGGTTCCCAAACTGGGAGGGGGCGCGCTGGAAGACCAGTTGGAAACAAACAAGATAAATTAAATATATTTAATATTATACGAACAAACTTGATGATAATAATGACTTGGATTGTGCCTTTACAAAAATAGAACCACAAATAGGCATGCTAGTGTAAAAAATGCAAGCTCAAGCATCTCACTAACAGATTTTTCTCTTGTCAATTAAAATTTATCTTGCGAATTAAAACTTGAAATGTTATATCATTTTTCTTGTGAAAGTATGTATAAATAAATAAATTGTTTTCAATATGTACATAATATTTGTTCCTTTTCTCACATGCCTATACCACTTAGTTATAGAGTAAAGTGTAGGGAGCCTGGTACCAAAACCTTTGGGAGCCCCTTCTCTAGTAGATAGCGATTTGACATTGCTCTTATAAGATATAAGTGAAAAGTTCTGTTTGATAGGAAATTCTTGAAGATTGAAGTCTACAGACTTTCAAAGTGTTTAAAATTCCTCCACTACGCTATGCTGTCGTATGTCTTTTTAACGTACAAGAACACAGAAAGGAGCGTTTGACGGAGAAGAAAGGTGTTTTGGATAGCTGAATCAAACAAAAATAATTAGTCAATGAATGAATATTATTGTTGTTAAGCACCTTGTTGATTTCTAAGGGGGTTGTTAGTGTCTTGGTACCAGACAAGAAAACAGTTAATCTTCTCCAGTAGTTTAAAAAGCTTGTTAGACAGATAGGCTACGGCCTTTTATTATTAGAAGAGCCTTCGAAATTGAAAGCACTGTAATATAGCTCTTGAAAATCAATTCACAAATATAACCAGTAAGATTCTTGTTTAATTACATTAAAGTGTAAGTGATAAGAGATTACAAGGAAACAGTGTTGCTGTAGTAAACACACACACACATACCTATAAGCTCTAATTCATCTTCCTTGTTCGCAGCAGCTAATGCCCGTTCCTGTTGAGTAAGCATTTCAATTGATTGTATGAGAGCCGCTGAAGGATCTTCATAGTATACTTTCCATGGAGAAAAACTCTGCCAACCATAGTCTTGACTAGAACTATACCCATCGGCTGACGTAGGGGTTAAGCTGAAACAAAGTCATATGTCTTTAGGTAATATCATTACAAAAATACAATCATTTAAAATATGTTTAAAACTAGTATATTTGATATTGCATTTATTTAAGATTTTGTCATCTACATATGTAACAAAAAAGTAAAATGGCAACTAAACATGGAAAAAAATATTTCTATTGTTAATCGTGTCCTATTTGTTTCAAGCCATGCAAAGAATAGGAAAATCGTTAGCCTCTTTTTTTCCTCTGCTGTAATCTTGTTTTGCTAGTGTTAGTTATGGAGTTATGTTTGGAAATGAAACATAATACAATAAAAACTGGAAATGAACCAGTTTTTGACTTAATTGTTGATCAAGGATAGTGTTTAAAACATTAAAAATCAAATATAAATGCAAAAGATGTGTAAATATCCAAATTCTCCTTTAACGTAGCAATCCCCCAAAAAATTATTTGTGACAATGTATGGAGTGCTATTTGTCTAAACAAGAGAATAAATTATCACCAGAGCTAAGGTCAGATTCTGACTGATCACAGAAACAGTTCTTCCCTCCAATTCGCAGTGTTATAAAATTAAGTTCCGATTACAGAGTTAATACCATGGTCTTTATCTCATTTTCCATTTTTATGGTATTAATGTTCCTCATAAACCACTGATTGTTCCTAGACATCCAACCAGATTCATATATAGTAGAGTCTCAAAATTTTGAGTCCCGATATTTCAACTTCCGTTAAATTCAATACTATTTTATCTATATGAAAGAAAATGATGAGTCGGGCTTCCAAAAAATGTTTATATCAATACGGTATGCAAAGGAAATGAGTCGGGATTCCAAGAAATGTTCATATAAAGTTCTATAAACTTATTTAGTTTATTTTTAATTACCTATAGTGTTAGGGTTCATTAAAACTCCTATTTTTTGTAATGACGTATTTCCGTGTAATCTCAGTTTTCGGTAATTTGAGGGGGTCTTGGTCCCATCTATCTTGAATTATCGGAACTTTACTGTAGTTTTTTTGGCAGTAGACATCCATATCTTCTACTTCTAATTTATCACAGTCTGTGGTACTTCTAAGACTGTTGGAATATAAAACCTCAAAAGGTAGACACAAATGCAGTATGAATTTGATAACATTCATAACTTCACAGCTCATTATAAAAAAATATTTCTTAGATTTGTTACTTTTTTGTCGGTAATTTTTTTATCCTACTATACTAACAACTACTGACAAGAGCTTTAGTATAGCTTCACTTCTCACTCTCATTTACTACAAAAAATATATACTTTTTCATAAGATATTTTTCTTGTCAGAATTAAATCCATTAACAACTCAAAAATAAAAAATATTAAAGTTGCTTGTTTTAATCATTTTTAATTCACTGATTAAACTATAAGTAATTATTGCAAAACGAAGTGAACACTTTAGCACATACTTGCCGATGTGATTCGAAACAATCGTTTCAGTTACAAAACTAGCCCTCTACTGATGAGTTTTGAAACTCGATACTTACGATGGTTTCGAAACGCATTAGCAAGTAAGCTCTGAAGTATTCATAGTTATGCAATAATTACTTTTAGTAAAAAATATTATTGCAACTAACTTAGTTATTTATAAAACAATCATCATAGATTGTTTTAAATAAATGCTCTTTCTTTGAGAATATAATTGTCGTAACTAACACTTTACTTATTTCTCTTTAGAATATTAAGGTTTTAATCTTAAATTTCGACCAAAAAATAAAACCACAAAGTACTGTACCTGGCAGTTTGGCGAAAAGATCTTGGAACAGTTTTGGTAATCTTCAATGGCTTGCTTCCTAAACCTTTGTAGCCATTCATGTGCGTCACACAATGCTTAGCTTCGTCATCATTGCCAAACCTAACAAAACCGTAACCTTGGCTGTATCCAGAACTGTCTAGAACAACTGAAACAAAATACTGCGATCAATTATCACTATATAAAATTTTATTTATCTACTGAAGCACTGTATACAGACTAATTTCAAATCTTGAGGTACTTGTAAGTATAGCAGGTTGTACCTAATTATAAGCATAGCTTTTGCTGTAGAATTTTATGAGGTTATATAGCAAAACCACCTAATTTTACAAATACTTTACTTAACACGTTCGCTACCACAATGTTAACAAAATAACTATTGGTACAGACGAGCTGACTCACAAACCCGTTGTACAGTCTCTCTTCCTGGACCAATGTCCCAGATATGCGCCGCACAGTCTTTCTTCCAGGACCAATGTCCCATATATGCGCCGCTCGGGGTTATTAAAATGGACCGACGGTTCATATTTAGGACACTGTTACTTTTATTCCTCTGAAAAATCAGTGGTTTACATTAATGGCTTGATATATTCATATCTGTCTGTAGACATGTCTGACGTTAATGTGGGACATTTGGTCTCTCAGTTTTCAAAGTCAATGACACAAAAATTCCACTCTTGTTTATTCCTCTATGCCACTGAGGCAGTTTTGGTTTTGAATGATCATGTTTTACTAAGTTTAGTCTGAATGACATTTATCAGAAAAAATGTAAGCGCGTCACAAGTGATGGGTGCGTTTGTAAATATTCTGTACTGTGTATGGAACTCAAATGTAAACATATTTTGTCACTGTTACAATAATATTTATATTGTCTGTACTTTTTCGATATACAAAACTACATAAGCAAATCTGTCTAGCATGACTAACCAAGACAAGTTAGTTGGGTGTTTGTTAATATAAGCCTTTGTAGGAGCTTTGATAGGATAATCGTGCTATAGACCGACTGGCTCATACATGCGCCATCCCAAAAATATACTAAAACCAGCAAAACAAATATATACATTCAACAAACATACTTCTAGGGTTTTTATGTAGTATAATAACTTATTACAACATTTAATAACTTATTACAACATTTAATAACTTATTGCAACATTTAATAACTTATTACAACATTTAATAACTTATGACAACATTTAACAACTTATTACAACATTTAATAACTTATTATATTCCACTTTTAATCTGTAACGAAGGTCAGACCCACATTAACACAGTCTGTGTAGAAAGATCGAATTCTTACCAACAGTTTGTTGAGAGAAACTAGACGTCACATTTATACGCCCCTCAGTGGCGAACGTGTTACCAAACAATTTCTTAATCTCCTGATATTTTTATACATTTCCCTCAACAACAAACAAATTATGGACACTTCATTTCAATCATAAAACTAAAATAAATTTGATTTCTGTATATGTAAAATATAATTTTGAGGAAGAAGAAAATGAGCTATCTGTAAACAGAAAGGTTATTTCATCAGACATAAATTACTATTTGATCTTGAGTACAGTATGTAGTAAAAACTGTTTCTTGTATATACATTCCAATGTGATAACAGGGGTCAGTATTCTAAGAACTTAAGCATATTCACTCTTTAATTAGCAACATGTGCATGTTCTCATAAATAATCCCCTGGGAGCAACGTATTTTTAAATTTTTTTTAATTCTAATTTTTAAAATTATTGTACTATTTAATATTTAAGGAAGTATAAATTTGTCAACATCAGTAGCCCTCCACATTTTCAGTTTTGAATGGTCAGGCAAGGTAGTATTTTCAAACACAAAGTCGTAATATTTGTTGATTTCCGTAACAATTTTGTTGACCAAATCTCTACCAAAAACATTTTTTGAAAAAGACTAACTCATTAGGTTCTGGTGGGAAAACAAATTTGTTGGAAATCCCTGATTTATTTGTATCAAAATCATGCAACGATCTGTAAACACGCGAGACAAACCATAGACTTTGCACACAAAACAATGGCGATTATGTACTATGTGTTGCATTTATTGTCCAGATAATACCAAATATTGAATCTAGAGTGCAGTACAATACACAGAAAACAAAACGTCAATGTACGGAAATGCTAATCTGAGAAATGATAAAACGCTCACATACAGGAATGCTCCTGCTCTATGTAGCTCGATCTCCTCTACTGGGATTTGAATCCTTTTCAAAGAGTTAAATGTATTTTATTATAAGTAATTATTTAAAAAATTAAGTGAAAACTAATAATTTACTTTCCGACGCATTTTGAAACCACTATTTTATTGGTGAAGCCTAACCTGCTACTTGGTTAATTTCAGATGATTGTTTTAATCATCTTGATTTCACTAATTCAATCATAAGTAATTATTTAAAGAACTAAGTGAACAGTAAGTCAACAAATAAGCAAATAGTTTTTACTTGGTTCTCTAAATAATTACTTATGATTTAGTCAGTGAAATCAAGAAGATTACAGTAACTAACTTTTAACCCCGACTGTATGGGGAAGTATTTTGCATAGTATGGCAATTTCTATGCAAAATATTAAGAGAGAATAATGGTGTTTGCATAGAAATATTTGCTTTTTGGTAAGAAGGAAAAAACAAAACTTTTATCGATTATCAAGGATAAAAGACAATCACCTCAATTCCCTCCAGTGTTTTTAGGATTTGTCCAACAGATGGACAAAATATAAAATTAATGGGAAACATGCATAGGGAAAACTTTATGATCCAGGGAATTTTAAGTTTGATCTCATATCTATATCTTTGGCATTTCTTTATACAAAAGAAATTTTTTGAACTAGTTACGAGACTGCCAGACCTTGGCAATAGACACATTATATCTGTAATCTTAAAATAAAAAAACATGAACACTAAAATAATGATATACAGTGAGTCTCGATAATTCGAGGTAAATGGGACCGTAACCCCCTTGGATTATCAAAAACTCGGATTACACGGAAATATGTTCTTGTGTATTAGTCAAAATAGGATTTTTAATGAACCTTATTCCTATAATTAAGAATGCACAAAATAACTTTATAGAGCTTTATATAAACATTGCTATAAACATTTTCTGGAAACCCGACTATTTTCTTTGCATAACCTACGACTATAAACATTTCATGGAAACCAGACCCATTTCCTTTGCATACCATATGGCCATAAACATTTCTTGGAGGCCCAAATTATCATTTTCTTTTGATTAGATAAAATAGAGTCAGAAAGAAATAGGCTCGAATTTAACGGAAGCTCGAAATATTGGGACTCAGAATTCAATACTCTACTGTATTTTGGATGCACTGAATCCTTTGTCAATCACAGAGAGAAACTGAAGTGAATCAGAGATGTTTATTCAAGTATAGATATAAAAAAATCATAAGTGCATAGATGTATTGTTTACACAGATATATTGTTTGCTTAATGTTATAGATAATAATGATGTAACTTAGTCATAAGGAAGGTGAATTGAGATTTCTGACGTTGAAGGGTTCTCTGGATTGGTGTAACACTAATATGAAACCTCTCATCTTCCCAGTTCTTAGGAGTTGCACTGGGGGAGGAAGTTTGTGGTACAACAGACACTGAAAGATGTGATGTAACTAGCAGCATGTTGAGCTGTTGACCTATTTATATTCATGGATATAACATAACATCTATTGTCATTCATTATTATATTTAAACCATCCATATACTGCAATAAAAATATTGAAAAGAACCCCAATACCACAAAAATAATCAAAAATAACAAATAAAACAAGTTACTTAAGATTAAACCCTTATGTACATTTCGATGACCATGTCATCATCATCAGAGGGTCTTGTTACAAAACACAATCTAGCACACAAGAAGTTACAAACTAGAATGATACCAATCGTTCTCCGCGGTCGCTATATATAGGCGTGAGGTAAGCTCCGCCCCCTCTCCGCCCTCGACCGACAAATAACGATCGGCCATCAGGAACCCAATAGGTTATACACAATATCAAGAGCACAGTGGTACAATATATTACAATAAAAATATTGAAAAGAACCCCAATACCACAAAAATAATCAAAAATAACAAATAAATAAAAATAACATAAGGGTTTAATCTTAAGTAACTTGTTTTATTTGTTATTTTTGTGGTATTGCGGTTCTTTTCAATATTTTTATTGTAATATATTGTACCACTGTGCTCTTGATATTGTGCATCCATATACTGGGTTGAGAAAAATTTACTTTGCTGCTGGTGATGTGACTCAATACTCATTCCTCCCCTCCAATTCCAACCCCTCAGAACTGGGAAGAATCAGCAATCAAGGGATAAAAAGAGCAGTAAAATATCCTTACATAATGGAAATTAAGATAAAATTCAGAAGAAAATTACAGTATCTTCTAAACTAAATAGTACTTATAATCTAGCAGCAAATCTTAAATCGAAAAAGTACTAATTAATAAAACTACACTAACATTTACCACTGCTTACTAGACTCAATCCAATAGATCGACCAGAGAGGTGAGATCACATGAATAAAATAGCATGCTAACAAAGAGTATAACTATATAATTAACAAATCCTAAATGTACGATGCCAGTAAAAAGTGTTTTAAATTTTACAATGATACGGTTTTATTTATTGATTACCTTTAGCAGTTCTGATAGATTCATAACGTGATGCAAATGTCTTATAAAGACTGTAATCGTCAACATCAGGAGATAAATCCCCAATACAGACAGAAAACTCTCTCAGTGATTGGGCAACTCTACTGCCTATTGGTCCTGCTTTGTTTAGTCGAAAACGAACAGGCTAAAACACACATCTAAAATTTATCAAATTTTCAGTAACAATTTTATAAAAAGTTAAAACTATTAAGAAATTTAGGATCTTTTCGAATATGTACCAGCATCTTCAATTTTTTTCTATAACCACCAAGTGTTAAGTTTTATCCATTATTAATGAACGTGACTCTAATCGGTATTAATTGTTTTTAAGGATTATTTCAAAACTAAATATTTAGTCAGTATTTTGAACTTTTTTTTTAGGTTTTGTGAAATTTTGAAAACAGTAATGAAAAACAATATAATACGTCATAACAAATAAGCGTGTCGGCTTGTAACTCCTGACAAAAACCTCCTAGAATAACATCATGATTTTAATGCCATCGGCGTTTATCTATCAAACCATTGTAATTACACCTGTAAGTAGTGTGAATCTTGATGTATAATACTGTCCATTCATTTTTCCAAAAGTAGCAACACCAGTTAAACAGTACGAATAAACATAAAATGTTTAGGGCCTATTGGCTCGACTGTATTTGGTTCAGGGTACTGGCCGTCGGGTCTTGTGGATGACTGTTAACAGAGACTGACGGTTAATCGAAGCTTTACTGTATTTGTCAATATTTTTTTATTCACTTACTCTCTCATGTTAACTAAACTTGACCTTACGTTTACTGACATTTTTTGTTAAAAAAATTATCTGTTATTCTTTTTTTTTGTAAAATACCTATTGTGAAACACCGCCCAAACTTCGAAACAGTCAGTAAACATGTCGGAAAAACTATAGAGTTTGGACACAAAAGAACTTCTTTATTATTCAATCGCCTATTCATTGTAAAACACCGCACAAACTTTGAAATGATCTGTAAATACATGGGAAAACCCATATACAAAGGAAACAAAAGAATGGTGACTATATACTCTGTGTAGTGTTTACTGTCCAGATAGTTGCAAATATTTAACTTAGAATACAGCACAATACACAGGAAAACATAAATGTACAGCAATGCTAATCTAAGAGTAATGATAGAATGTACATATACAGGAATGCTCCCATTGGCCGTTGTGTGATCTCACATACTGGTACATGAATGCTTATCAAAGAGTTCAAAAAAAAAATATTTTGCGTGCAGAAAATTTTAGTGTTGTATAAGGTGCATGTTGTCTACCGTTGGGAAACTTTATACAATAAATGGGATATTCTACATTCTATTAAACAATATATCAATAATAATTGGTATTGCAGGTAATGTTTCCATCAAATTGTAATAAAAGTTTGACAACTTCATTAAAGAAACTGAAAATGGCTTAAACTCCCAAAGTTTCTGAATCTTCTTTTGACTTCCAAGTGAAGCAAGAATGGTTTGAAAACTGTGAAGATATAATTTGGACAATATAAAATTAGTAGTCTAATCAGCATCAGTTGATAAAGCAGCAAAAGGATTTTACGGAGAACTTCAAAACATTATTTAAAATATAGTGAGACATCTACCGCAGCGAGTGTTTAATATAGATGAGACACTATTTTGGCAGAAATTGACAAGGACTTTTTCCAGAACAGAATTATCTGCTCCAGGCTAGGCAGCAAATGATCAAATTTCTCTTCATGTTCAAATACCTCAGGTAAAGCCAATGATAATATATTGATTCCTAAATCCACAAGCACTGAAACAAAAAATAAAAGTGAGTTACCCACTTTTTGGACACCTAACAAAAAAAATCATGGTTTACCAATCTTGTATTCTAGATGATAAAAGAAGGTTAAAACAGGGAGACATTTCTCTTCACATCACTTGTGAAAAATTTCAATTTTTCAAAAACTTGATGAAAAAGCTGTAGAGCATGATTTCCTTCTTTAGAGTTTTAAAACTCAGGAGAGAATTTGAAGCTGCAACATTGTTCAGAATACCTTATACCACACCTGAAACTGATGTACTATAATACAACAAAAAATCTAAAAACCCACAACTTAAAATAACTTCATTTTTACAATATAGTTAAAAACCAAAATATACCTTATTACAAATGATTATGTATTAAATTGCATGTGCAAAAGAGAGCATGGTGGAAATGTACATCAGGTTTTGAATTAATAACTACACTTAATGGTAAAATTATAATTAATTGATGTTTTCTTATACTTTTACAATTGTTATTGTCATTATTAGACTCATAATTGATGTTGGTTCATGCTTGCAATTGTCTGAAAATATGATAGCATATATTTATACAATATACTTTATAATAATTATAATTTACAATACAATTATATTTTTTAATTAAAACTACATTTTTTTGCATTTTATGAAAGTTAATAATGATGTGAAAGAAGAAGTGTATTTATAAAAATTGTCTTGAACTCAAATGTTTTGCTAAAGAGTAATTTTACAATTGGCAAAAGCTGAAATTTTAAAATTAATAATAATATATTATTTGCAATTTGTAATTACCGGATTTGTATTAGGAATGGGTTTTCCATTAAGTTTGTGTAGTGCATTGATTGCTTCGTCTTCTGAATGGAAATGCACAAAACAATATCCTCCGGGTTCGCCAGTATATTTGTTCCTCATAATTTTAACATTTACAGGCTTTTCTCCAAATCTTTGAAAGGTACTCATTATAAAACTTTCAGTCATATATAGTTCCAGCTATAAAACAATGTTTATTTACAAAACATAATTATAAATCTTACATAATATACAATAAAAAGTATCTTACAATGTAATTTTCAAGGAAATTTTATTAAAACACTTGTAAATATTTTACAACTTGCCTATAGTAGCACTTACTTATATTTGTTGAGGACGGCCGTTTTGGGAGATGTATCACATTGTCAACTCAGACCGTAACTGATCTCAAGGATTTCGAGGTTAGGTTTAACCTTAAGATCAGTTACGGTCTGAGATGACAATGAAACACATCTCCCCAAACGGCCATCCTCAATAAATATAAATAAGTGGTACTATAGGCAAGTGTCGAAAGCTACCAATGCTACCAGTGTAGAAAGTGCTATCATAAGTTATGAAAGCTGATCTATGCTTCTAACAACCTGGAGCACAGGCCTCATCGTTGAGGCTGAAGTTTCAACTCAAATTCCAACACAAACCCCAATCCATAATAAGAGTGAGTTTCTCTGCTCTCAACACAGTTTTTAATTGAACCATCCTTGGGTTTATTCCAAATCCAAATCTGTTAAACCACATGCCTTTATCAACATTATAGATCTTATAAGGAAACCACTCCATTTGTAAGAGATCGGAGAGATCAACATTAGTAGACTGAAATTAAAGACCAGTCTACCACCTTAAAGATCAGTACCTTAAGGCAGTGCACCAAGCGTGACATTACGAAAATATATTGATGCTTTTCACTGAATCAGCACCACTCTTGAATAACTGCTTAATAGTCTTTGCCAGTTTCAAGGCGTTGGAAATGCTTGGCTAAGCAGCTGGAAACACTGCAACAGTACCATTATTTTGTAAAAGAGTATACAGACTTAGGACACATATATTCAGTACTTAATCCTTCTAATTAAAACATCCTGCATCATTTTGTTCTCAAGGTATCCAGCTCAACCATTAAACTGAGAGTTGTCTTCAATTCCTACTTCACCTGACCACAACTCCAACGCTTTGTATCAACTCTTACTTCCTGGGGCTAAGTTATAAAAATGATATTTTAATTTAAGTTACTTATTTCTCCTGACAATACCTCCCCCTCAACCTGGGGGGATTTATTGTCAATATGCTGCGATTTATTTACAATATGAGATTGGAAATTATTAATTATTATTAATGACAGAGTCATTATTTATAGCTTCTAAGAACCAATGTAGCCAATCTTTAACCATGAACAATCCAGCAGATACAAATTAATTTTGAATTCAGTGGTCACTACAACTGAATTGTGTTGAATACCAACGTTAATAAGTTTATAAACATTATTATAAAATTATTATTAATTACTTAATTAAATTAAATTAAGTAACTATCACCAAATAATAATTTAATAAGTAAATAATAGAAATTAATTGATTATTTATAATCATTATTAGTAAAAAAATAAGTACGAATTAAAATATTTGGTAATTGTTCTGTTTAGTTACATACATGATTTCTGCCGTTGCAGTAACTCATAATGAATATTTTAATATAGGTAAATAGTAGTGTTGTATAAAATTACAACCATATCTATCCTAACTAGATGCTTTATAAGTATACTTACGCCTAGACATAGTACGATGTGTTGTTGCTATCAAATAAAATGTGATGTAAAATTAACCTTCCGTAGCAATAATAAAAATGAATTTAATAACGTTGTAATGCTTTTTAATTTTAAAGAATTAGATGTTGAATATTCCATTTACATGTTACATAGTTAATAAATGACCTGCAAAGTCAAAAGCATTCTAAAATTGAATTTTATGAGAGGTAGGTTCAATAAAAACGCTACAAATATTGTCCATTACAATTCAAACTTATTGTGCATAAGTTACATATAAAGAAATACAATTTAAAAAAATTTACAGTTTTAACTCTCTTTTTTAATTTTGTTTAATCTGTTAAAATTTAGGACATTTTTTTACCATTTAAGAATTTATGGTATAGATATGAGATATCCACGAGATTGCTTTATTAAAAAAATATATTGCAAAATAGATTAACTGGATCTATTGATTCTAACAGTTTAAAACTTCTATTTATTGCTTTGTGTGGATTTTATCACTCTTACCACGTTTATTCAAATTCTGAAAAATAACACTATTTTGCTATCCCTAGTTTTATTTAAAAAATTAAATTTTGACATCAAAATAACATTAATTTAAAGTTAATGACTTAGTTGAACAGAAACTCATGGGGCAAAACATGACTCCTAGATGACCCTTGCCATTGTTCTGTTTGGATCGGTTATATAGCATGGCGAGATATTAATAAATTAAATGATTAAACATAAAACAGAAATAAAGCAAACATCATGTAACTCAAGTTTATACTAAAGAGTAAAACAAAAAAAACCTATAAATTAAAAAAAATTAAATTCCTTGCTGCTACATCTTGCAGCGTTGCTTCTCTGTTCATGGCCTAACGAACCAGAAGGAAGAAGATTACATTACCCGATTAGATATAACAGCTTGTGGAAATCGTACATCTCAACCAATATTCCTGCACACATTATTATTCTAATTCACAATTTTTTAAAATTTATTATTAAACAATTATCTCGATTTTTTTTTGAATGCTGCTGTAAAATCAACATTATTTTAGTGCCTAAAATAATGTTACAACGTAAATACTGTTCAAGGAAATTTGGTAGTTTTGAGGTAAAACATTGATTTTGTAAGGTTATAGGTGACCGTGGAAGTGGTGGGGGACAAATAATTTTTTCCAAAATTGTAATTATTTGGGAAGTCAGCAAAAGTATTTTAATTTTTTTTTTTTATTGAGTTGAGTTTCTGCATCGCCCGGTAAAACCTTTTTGCCAAAATCGCTTACTTGGCTAAACATAACAATTACAAATAATAGGCTAAATAATAATACATATGTATAACAAGAAAATTTATTAAAAATAAAATATTATTTATGCTTTGATGCTTAGAGGTTGATTGCATTCTCACACTTATGGTTTTTCTTGTTAATAAAATGGGTAACTGTGGGTTTTAGCGGCCACCTAAGATATTTTAAAAAATTGTTCAAAACCACCAAATAGGACGATATCCACAAGATTTTATTTTTTTTATTGACCGAGGAAAGTTACTTTTTTTAATGTAAAGTAGGGTAAAAAATTCAGTGCTGAGGCATAAGTTGTGAATGGGCGTGGAGTGATACAAATGTTTCGTGACCTCACAGTGCGGAGCATTAAGTTGTGCATCGGTCTCAGAGTGATACAGTAATGTCACTCATACCTTACGTGTGTAGATATTTGAGAAACTACGTTTTGACTTAATTTGTATGGTTTTTGCATATGTATATTTGAATATACTTATAAAGTCTCTAGTTAGGATAAATTTGGTTTTAAATTTATACATTACTATATACCTATATTAAAATATACCTAAAAAGTGTCCAGTCAGAATAGATTTGGTTTTAATCCTATACATGACCTAAATGGTTAAATGTATAAAATTAGAACCAAATTTATCCTGACTGGATACTTCATAGGTATATGGTGCTGCAAAGGGCTAATTAACGTTGATGTTTTTTCTTTGTTAAATTTGTAATTTTTTGGGAGTAAACAGCAGTGGGTTATTTTGCAAGTTACTAATTCATAAAAATTATGCCAAAAGCATAATAATGATTGAAAATGTTTTTTCTCGGAGCCACAAGTAAGGCATGTGTGTAGAGTTAGCGTGATGTCACTACAGTCATTACATCACAAAACATTTGTATCACTCCGTGCCCATTCACAACTTATTTTGTGACGCACTGAATTTTTTACAATAGTTTAAATTGACAAAAAGTCACTTTCCTCGGTCAAAAAAAAAAAAAAAATTCTTGTGGATATCGTCCTATTTGGTGGTTTAGAACCATTTTCGAAAATATCTTAGGTGACCGCTATAACCCACAATTACCTTAAAATGTTCTAATAAACTAATTTTTTCATAGAATACCCATAGTCTCTCACTTTAAAGGTAACTTTGACTACTTTCTTATCTTGTATGATAGCATTATAGTAGTAAACAGATATTTCTATTTAATAAAAAAATTTGTAAGTATTCCCATCATATACATGATTCAAGAGTGAGAAATTGATATAGTCTAATTCATTTATAAAACAATATTCCTGCTATAAATAATTTTAGACTTCAGGTAATTACTTACTGATCCCATCCATAATTGGCTGTGACTTAGCCCTGACATTTTTTAAAATACTATTTGAAATGTTTGTTATTAATTTTTTAGGCCTATCTTAAAGTACCGTTACTACTTCAAATTTTACTCTTTACAAGAAGAACGTAAACACTTCATTACCTACATACAAACATTTATGAACGATATGTATGTATACGATTACGAAGAAAGATTTGATTACTGTATACCTTCCACAGATATAATTCTTAACAGATTGTTAATGGTGTTATATATATATATATATATATATATATATATATATATATATATATAATTTATTTAGACAATAGGTCAAAGAAAAAAATGGTATACATCCCTGAAACGGCCTTTCTAAATAATCAAAAATGAGTAAATACTACTAAAAATAGGAGTGTCATCAATTTATATTTAAGTGTAGCAGTATTATATGTATGTTATACTTCTGTGCTACAAAATTGTATTTTTTTACAAGAATTATCGTGATTATACATTACTAGTGATTCTAGAAATATCTATCAAACCATCTCAATTATTAATTTTCTATTTTCGAACGGTAAATGGGCAGTGTGCTAGGAGCTCTACTATTATAGTAGTTATGATATCTGTATGTTATGTATGTGCTAGTTTTCTCCGTGGAAAATATAATATGTTGCGCTATTGGTATTAACTTAACAAAAAGACCACTATTCACTGATATTTTTCAGCAAACGTGTATGTAGAGGTTTTTCTGCCAAATTAATACCAACATTGTAATTATAGAAAAACCTCAAGATGTACAACACAAAAACTGAAAATTCTAATATGTTGGTTACACTATGGAATCGTTCTGTGATTTCTGTTTAATTCATTTGTGGAATGAGTTGTGATGATCAGTCTAATCAGAACTTTTACAATTTATATGAATCTTTGTGACATTGTATGTAATTTTGTTTTTATCTTCGATTTAAAATAACATTTCCTGTAATCGATTACTGTGTATGCTTTGAACTTCGTTTACCAGGAAGTCAATCAAGTAAATAAAAAGTCGTCTTGATAAAAATTATATTTGTGGTTAAATCTTAGTATAAAAACATGTTTTCTGGTTGTGCCAGAAATGTACAAAAATCAGGTCAAGCATTGAAGGTGGGTACTTTACACATTAGTTTTACTACTCGTTGCAACAAATAATTGATCTACTTGTCTCAATAAAAACTTTATTTTGTTCTAAAAGTACTCTTAACCTTGTTGGTTAACCCAGTACATTGGTAGTGTTATTCCTTTCAAGGTAATTATTTCAGTAATTATAAGCATTCCAAACAATAATCATTAGGCAGAAAACAGTTATACCTAGTGATTCAGATATACTTCAGGGACATAGAACACACAATAATACCTAGTATTGATGCCCCACAGATTTTAAATTTTGAAAAAACCAAACATAAACGCTCAAGAAAGATAACTTTTTAAATATTATTATAAAACCGAACACTAGTTATATGAAATACAAGAAATTAAAATTCAAATGTCAAGAAAAATTGGTAATTGTGAGAATGACCGGCCATCTAGGATATTCTGGAAAATGGTTCACAACCACCAAATAAGACGATATGCACAAGAAATTTCTTTATATTGACCTTGGAAAGTTTTCTTTTTCGTTTTAAAGTATAGTGAAAAATTCAGTGCGGAGGAATAAGTTGAGAATGGGCCGCGGAGTGATACAGTGACATCACAAATGTTGTTGGTGTTTTAGCAATCTAAACTTTATGAATCAAAAACATGTCCTAAAGCTATATTGATAAATATTATTTCTGTAATTGCCAGGGAAGGTTAAGGTTGAAATGCAGTACTCCGGCACTATACGATATTTTGGGAAATTGTTCAAAACCATCAAATTGGACGATATCCACAAGAATTTTTTTAAAATTGAAGTACTTTTTTTCAATTTAAAGTAGGGTACTAAATTCAGCGCGGATGTAGAAGTTGTGAATAGGCGCGGAGTGATACTTACGTCACAGTGCTGCGCATAAGGTTGTACGCATTGTCCGCGGTACGTCACGCAACCTTACGTGTGTAGATATTTGAGAAACAACTTCTACAGTTAAAATAGATTGGTTTTAAATTTATAAAATACTGTATACCTATATTAAAATATACCGAAAAAGTGTAAAGTCAGGTTAGGTTTGGTTTTATTTTTATACATTGAAATTCAGTTGTAAAATCACAAAGCATTTGCATAACTCTGCGCCTATTCACAACTTCTACATCAGCGCTGAATTTTTTTCGCTACTTTAAATTGAAAAAAAGTAACTTTCCGAGGTCAATTTTAAAAAAATTCTTGTAGATATCGTCCTATTTAATGATGTTAAACCATTTCCCAAAATATCGTATAGCGCCGGGCTTCTGCATTTTTACCAAGGTTAATTTTATATATCTATATTGAAATATACCTATGAAGTATCTAGTCAGGATAGATTTGGTTCTAATTTTATACATTTAACCATTTAGGTAATTTATAAAATTACAACCAACCTATCCTGACTGGACACTTTTTAGGTATATTTTAATATAGATATATAGTTGCATACAAATTTAAAACGAAATATATCCTAACTGGAGACTATATAAGAATATTTAAATATACGTATGCAAAAACCATAAAAATTAAGCCAAATTGTTGTTTCTCAAATATCTACACACATAAGGTGTGTGTGACGTCAGTATCACTCCGCGGCCCATTCACAACTTATTCCTCCGCACTGAATATTTGACCCTAATTTAAATTGAAAAAAAAAATAACTTTCCGAGGTTAATAAAAAAAATGTTTGTGAATATAGTCCTATTTGGTGGTTTTGAACAATTATCAAAAATATTGTCGGTGGCTGGTCATTGTCGCAATTATGGAAAAATTAATGGATTTTGCTGAACTGGAATGAAAGTACGTTTTTCACTAACGAGAATGTAACAGTAGGTTTCAGTTTAGTGCACATTAGTCACAAAACAGAAATATTTCATTTGGCATTAACATTTAAAGATAGATGACATATTGCTACTAGAATAGAGAATAAAATTCCATTTTAGCAGATGTTTGTTCAATTGTTGGGAAGGAGGGGTTACACAGAAAGCATTTTTTAACAAAATAAGATCTTTATCGATATAATTTATCTTGATAAATATCTTTATCTTGCAAGAGAGCTTAAATATCTTTTCAAAATTAAAAATATCTGGGGCGCCAGGACGAGGTTTATTTATTTTTCGTTAGTCATAACAATATTTCTAAATCACCAGGTATAATTTTATTCTGTATAAAATTGATGATGAAATTGGTACCAAAAATAACTGTCTTAATATTCCTATAGGTTATTATTTTTTTTAAACCATATCTATCCTTACCAGTTAATTAGTAGGCTAACTATATTTCAATATAGCTTTTATAATGTGATTTAACATAGATCGGTAGTTTTTTAACAATTTATTCGTAAAGAAACAGCCTATGTTTGCGAAGTGAGGTTGTTTATGTTCCAACATTTATTGATTTATTTAATAAACATTTATGGTGTCCGAGGTTTTAAATAGTTTTTCCTCTTTTAGAATGTATTTTGAAGTATGTGAAAAGCAAAAAAATGGAAGGTGACGGACTAACAGTAAACTATTACATTTAAAAGTAAGGTAGCTTTGTTGACACCTGAAATGCATTAAAGGCGGTTAGAGGGCCCTATGATAAACAATTATTGCATGTTGTTTGTAATCAGATCATGGTTAGAAAATCTATCAAAAATTAAAGAGAGGAAGAAACAACAAAAATTAAAACTTTGAGCTGACCACTCTCCTGGTGACACTGCCAAAAATTTTCAAGGATCATGTGATGATTGTGATACTAGAGACTATTGAAAACACTTCAAGTCCCAGTGTTATAAGTTGTGCCTACTGTTACAAAGTTAATGCTGATATTTAATACAAACACATATTTGGAACAAATTCAGAGAACAATTAATTATATAATTTTTAACACATTCATTGCCAATCATGGGATATCGCGTGATTTCAAATCTTACCTGATGGCCGATATCGCTTGGCCGTTGCCAAATTCTAAGTGAATTATTATAGTGGCCACCACACAAAATTCCAATTTCCAGCTTGGCAATGAGCGTGTTAAAGAGCAAAACAGTTGAAGGTTTGACAATAAAATACAGATGCTAAGAGGGAAAATGATTTGATTGCCTAACTATGCTTAAAGAAAGGAACTATAAACAAAAATAAAAGATCTAAGATATCGTCATAAGGCCTTTTTAAAAATGAACACAGAACTCATATTGTGCAAAAACCAAGGTTCCTGGAGAGTCGTCTCTTCATGGAGGTTTGTCTAGCCAAGTGGTTGTCGTATTGTATTAACTCAATTCTAATATGTATTCACAAATACAGTTGTTCTTGCATTGACTGACTATTACTGGCACATGTGTAAACATATTCATTTAGTATGCAAAATTAAAATGACTTCATTCTGAAATTGAGTAAATAAACAACCAAGAATTTAATATCCCAACAACACTATATATTGATAAATACCAAGACGTTAAAGAGGAAGAAGCACTTTTAGGAACTGAAAGGGATTAACGCTTACAATCTCAATAGAAAAAGTATAGATAATTAAAAATTAGGATTAGTAGAAATCATAAATTAAATATCCTTAAAAAAGCTAAAATAAATCAAACTAAAAAAAAATCAGTAGTAGTAAATAAAACTCACAGCGAATAAATGTAAAGGAAAGAAGAAAATATGTATTGAGAGTTAAGATAATTTGTCTTCTAGCATAGGAGTAAGTGATTACAGTACAACCCAATTCCAAGAAGATGAAGGTTATAAAGAGGGCACTATTTATTGCCTACAAATCTACACTGCTTTTTCTGGCTGAAATAAATTTTATATATTTCACTGTACAATACAATTATATTATGAGTAGAACCGGCTACTTAACAAACCCTTCTAGTCCCTTTTAATACAAAGAATAATAACAGTTTTGAAAATATTTTGGATCACACTTTCTTCTCCAATCTTATTACACGTACTTGTTACTGTTATAAATTGTTATAGTGATAAGGTAATTTTTTTAATGTAATATACCTGTTACTTGAAAACAATTTATTGCTTTAATTACAGGTTTGCAGTAGACTCCAAAGTACTTTGGTCATTGCAGAACATAATAATGAGAAGCTGACTCCTATTACACGACACGCTTTAACAGCCGCTTCTAAATTAGGAGGGGAAGTTTCAGTGTTAGTTGCTGGGACAAAATGTGAATCAGTAAGTTAAATTGTCGTTATTTATTTCCCGTTTCCACATAATCGATTTTAGCAAAAACATTTATACTGGGCAGAAAGTCATCAGGAATATGAACAAAATTATAAAAAGTTCTGCTCTTGCCCCAAATGTTAAAAATTTTGGAAAATAGCAATTTTCTCCTCCTTCTGAGGCACATGTAAATTGTTATTAATTCAATGTTTTGGCTTAATTTGTTTGACTTAGTAATTCGCAAAATGCCTCGAAATGTAATTAAACTTGCTGTTGAGTACCAAAAAATTACAAATTTTGAAAATAAATCAAGTAACTTTACATACGTTACACTTCAACTTTACACCGATTTGCTCAGTTTGAAAGTTTTATTATTTTTAGGCCATGTTAGAAATAAAAGGTGTTTAAATATTCAATGCAATATTTTCTGTTTTGTGCATGGAATAGTGTTTGTTTCAACCTTTTGAGTAATGTTGCAACACTATCTCAAAACATATGATTTGTGCAAGTTTCATTATTCTGTAAAGTTTAGTGTGCCGGGTTAAACATAGTGTTAATAGTTCTTTGTTA
Source organism: Prosapia bicincta (assembly GCA_036971475.1). NCBI lineage: Eukaryota > Metazoa > Arthropoda > Insecta > Hemiptera > Cercopidae > Prosapia > Prosapia bicincta. The sequence continues at coordinate 76,529,684 of JBAIZL010000003.1, forward strand.
CAGTTGATTTTTTTCCAAATTTGTAATATTTTGGGAGTCAACATTAAGTTTAATTACATTTTGAGGAATTTTGTGAATTAACATGTCAAAAAAGTAAACCCGAAATGTTCAGTTAGTAACATTTTACTTGAAAAGGGGAACAGGAAATAATACCAAATTTTTTTATAGTCGTTATTAAAGTTTTACTGAAGAATAGGTTATCTTTTGGTTTTTCTATTCTTATCTTTATCTTAAAACAATAAAAATTTTATAAAAGAAATACAAATAGCAATAGATTTTATATTTTACAAAAAGTAAAACTTTGTAAAGCCTAGTAAGTTTGTCATATAGACAGTTTAAAATTAAAAATTAAATTAACCTCATACAACCAGACTTCCAGACTCTTAAGTAAAATTCATAATGATCCATGAATGTTTTTACATTTTAATTTACATATAACACAGTATTTTTTCAAGAGAAAAATGTCCAGGAGACGTTTTTGTTCGCATTAAGCGATTTTGATCAATGTCTAGGATAGCCACTGAGAGACATGGTTGATCTAGGGGGCCAAAAGTGTGATTGCTATTGTGGTTTTCCTCTTGAATATGCATCTATTTTTTCTTCTGGACATAAAACTTAAACTTAAATTGTCCTTATATAAGTAGGATTTAAGTTTTTGAAAATGGAGTTACTCCGAAACACGTCAACAGATAAAAATATTGAATCGTTAGGAATGGCAAAAAACTGTACTCAAATATATAGAAATCAACTGTGTGTTTTGTTTAAAATACAATTCATTGCGCTAAAATTACATTTACAATATTAATTCAGGAATTACCAAAATGAAATTAGTTAAGCTATAATTTAAAACAATAAAAGTATGAACATATTTTATTTTTTATTATTTTTTTTTATCAATATCATTCCAATTAACTTGACCTAACTAATAGTTATGTTTTATTCACAGGTTGTTGAACAGGTATGTAAAGTACCAGGGTTGGGGAAAGTACTTGTTGCAGAGAATGAAGCATTTAATGGTTTTCTTCCGGAAAGTCTAACCTCTTTAATTCTTGCCACACAAAAACAGTTCAACTACTCACACATATTAGCAGGAGCAACTGCTTTTGGAAAGAGCTTGCTGCCTCGAGTTGCTGCAAAACTTGATGTGTCTCCTATTTCAGATATAATTGGAATTAAAGATCCAAATACTTTTGTTAGAACTATTTATGCAGGTAATTTTTAAATATTGTATTCAACTTTAGAATTATTGGAGTGAAATAAAGAAGTTGTAGTTCAAGAGGTTTTAAAGTACTATTTAAAAATTATATAGAATGAAGTAATGTTATTATTATAACTATTATTATTGACGCACACCACCATCAGAGGATTAAAAAAACGAGATTATTAATATTAAAGAAATAGAATTTGAATATCCCCTGCTTTTAATGAGTTATGGCAAATAATCCTCCTCGGGCCATGGATGGTGCTTGTGTATACAATTTAATGTAAATAATATAATAGAAAGAGATTTAAATAGTTTACCTGTTAGGGGTCGTCCTTAAGTCTATTAGTTACCTTGGTCTGCTTACTGGTTCTCTCGGGAAGACGGTATGCCGCAGAATGTGCTCCCTCAGTTACCAGGAAGATGCCAAGGACCTGTTCTCTTCGACTCTCGCTATCAGAATACTACTTTTCCTAACTTGGTTATATTAATTTAGAAAGGGTCTGGAAAATACCAGTTTAGCACAATCAGCTGTTTCATATCAGTCCGCTGAAGAGTACTGGTTTACCGCGGTGACTATTGGAACTATTTACTACCTTTCGTTTACGGAGATCGAGGTTTGGCAGTAGTATAAAAAATGTTACATTATTTAAACGTAGGTTTCAAGTAAAGAAATATATTGTGGTATTTGTACACATATAAAAATAATATCAGTATTAATGAAACGTTAATATTAATAGTGTAGAAGTAATCAATGTCGTTCCTTTTGCAACACCAGTTAACATATAGTCTTAAAGCTATAGATGTGTTGAAGTTTTCAAATAGTTTGTTTATGAGATTCAATCCATAAATTATCTGGTGTTCAATAATGTCTTGAAAGAAAAGTTTTTTCTTTGAATTCAGATTTACATATTGCACTCCTAAGGTGTGCTGTTTCGAGGCAAAATATTACAATTGTTTCTTTATTTGTCACTTGTGTTGCCCGGTCATTAATTTCATTCTGGATGTCACTAGAAGTACTTTTAAACCCTGAAGTTGCTCCCAGAAGCCGTCTCATGAATCGTTCTTCTTGGGCTAGCAATTCATGGTTTCAATGTAGTACCGATAAGTAAGGAGTTATTACTCTCATCATGCCCATGGAAAAGAAGTTCTGGTTTTACAAGGTAATACACCACTTGAACTAATCTAACGACAGCCCGGCGATAATGAGTATCTAAGTCATTTCCTTAAAGAGCTGCAAATAAGTCACTTCTGAACCGTACAGTTTTACGAGACGAACAAATAAATGGTGGAGGAAGATGTTTTTCTGGCTATTAGATGTAGCTGTAGTAAACAGTTTTATTATCTATAATAACAAAAAAAAAAAGGAAGGGGAGAATATCCTGTTAAACAGAAAAGGTTTTGCCAAAACTTGGTAAAGGAACTGGTTGGTGATATCAGGAATAACCAGTGTAGTAAGAGGGGTTGGCCATCATCTACTGACAAGGAAGAAAGACTGAATGGGAAATTACATTTAGTTTGTTCCAATGATAAAAGTAACTTTAAGGATTTTGCTTCTTGCAGTAACAGGAAGATAAAAGGAGGCAGAAGGGAAACAGTTTTTTACTGCAAAACATGCAGCAGAAAACCAGGATTTTATCCGGGAGACTGTTTTCAAAGATATCATACTCTGCAAAACTACAAATAAAATCATATACATACTGTATTAGTAAATAAAAATAGCTTAGTTTATTAAAATAATGTAAGATAAAACAAAGTTTCCCATAAACAATGATGCAACTTGCAGGTGTGGAATTTGTCTCAATTTAATTACAAGTGGAGAAGCAAAGCATGTTAAAAAAATCCGAGTGCTAAGGGTTAAGGCAGTATCCACATGCCTTATAAACTTTGCTATCACTGTTGGGTGAACACATAAAGAAGTAAACCGTTCCCGATCAGTTTTTTAATGCAATTTTTCTAATATAAATTTTTAATATTAGATTTTTGTAAATATTCATTTTTTTAAATATTTTTTTCTAATGCATTTTCAAGTCCAAAGTTGTTAGAAACCAATATTTCTTAATGGGTTGGCTTACTACAAGGTAAACATTGTTAAAGGTCGTAGGTACTGGAAGTGTTCAAAGGTTGGAGGATGTAATGTGAGAGTAACTACTTACCCGGAAGGAGATGGTGTTGTTTTAAGAGAACCTCAACATCGACATCGAAGGGCTGTACCTCCTCGATACCCAAATCAATGTTATGCTACTCTCAGTGGTTTGCAGCATACAAACAATTGCAGTGAGGGGTGGGGCAGTATGTTTAATTTGGTTGTTGGAAAAAACCATCCAGACATATATACATCCCGCAATGAACTTCAAGAACACCTCGACTGTGAAACTTTACTAACTGAGTTAGCTTTGGGAGATACAGTTGAAGCTAAGCAAAGCAAGAAGTGGAAAACTATTAACGCAAGACTTATGCCTATTTTATTAGAATATGGAATTTATAAGGAGGGAAATTTAATTAGAATATAGTTTACCCTGCTTGCTAATACCATTAGTTTGAATAATTGTATGTTATTAATAAAGATATTTATTAGAAATTATATTTCATTAGAAATTTTAAATTGAAATCCTTTTATTAGCAAAAATCTTATTAGAAAATAACATTATTAGTAAAAATGCATCAGTAATTTTGATAGGCAACCGTGGACTGTAGAAAAGATGCAAATTCTTAGTTTCTTCATAAAACATTCTGTAGTTTGTCACTTTCACATTAGTTTATGACTATCTGAACTTTAATTTTGTAAAAAATTACTGAGACAGAACGTTTTTGATCGACCCGTAGTGATCTTCATCAATGTCTAAATTTTCTGCTTGGAGTTGTTGTTGGTTGAGCGGTGATGGTTTTAAAGGCAGGTTTTCGATAGTATCAAAGAGTATGTGTGATTTGTTCGTCTAATATGTTTGTATTTTGTTTTTGTAAATTTCATATTGTTCTAGTGTGTTGATATGTGATCCTTTTTTGTTGATGTGTAAGATTTCTGGGTTTTGGTAATGTGTCCTGTTTCTTTTAGGTGATTGTAGAATGCTGAGTTGGTGTTCTGTTTGTGTTCCTCAACTCTTTGTTTGAGGCTATGACCTGTTTGCCCAATGTAGAATTTGTTGCAGTTTGTACAGTTTAATTTGTATACGCCTGGTGCTTGTAGTTTATCTTTGTTGTTTGTGTCATGTTGTATTTTATATTGTAGTTTGTTATTAGTTTTGTATCATATTTTGTATCCTGTTTTTTGAAATTTGTGGGCTATTTTATTTGATGTTCTGTTTATGCATGGTATTGTGATATATTTGTTTTCCCTCACTGTAGTAGAAAATTTAGACACTGATGAAGATTGCTATGGAGCGATCGGAAACGTTCTGTCGCAGTAAGTTTTTACAAAATTAAAGCTCGGATAGTCATAAACTATTGTAAAAGTGATTAATTAAGTTTCACCGAACGTAATGGACTACAAAATTCAAGGCGTCTGTAGTTTCTCATGTTGGAGTGTTTTAAAGAAATATCTAAAATTCTCGGTTGTAGGTCATTTTTGGGAGGACCAAATTCTAAATATACAGTCAAATGTTTTTTTATATACTTTTGTTACATTTGATGTGTTATATCTGTCTGTCTTTCCAATTATTCTAAATTTTAATTTCAGGTTGCTATTGGTTGCAGTCAATGTTCCACTGGTCATTTATGAAAAGGTTATGGAGTAAAATCTTTTATAATCGTATTACAAGGATGTTTACTTTAACCATTACACATATTTTCATTGAGCCTCTACCTTATTGTTTTGGGAGTAGTGTAGGATGTTAAGTTAGGGTTGTCCTATCCCCTTTTGAAGAACCATTTGTATAGCCTTTTTATTTGTATTATATTTTGAGATATGAGATAAACCAAAGAACTCATTACAAAGTGTCGCACAATGCAAGGATATAGAGAACAATACTTCTAATAAACAAATTATTGCTGAGAAAATGGTTGTCTGTAATAATCTATATACTATTATTTTCTGTCTTTATTCTTTTTGCTTTGTATTTTTTGTATCACAAAGTGAACTTGTGAACTGTTTCATAGAGATAACTTTATCTTTATAACCTTCGGATAACTTTTTTATCTTGCACATGTTTTGTTACTTAAAATTTTGTGTTATACAATACGTTGGCTAGGAAGATTATTATTTCTAGCAATGTTTGAGAAGTAATATTTGTTTGAAATAACAAATAGTTGTAACCCTATTCTAGGTTTTACATTATACCCATATGGAACACCTGTAATGAGAAGATTTTAGGTAAAAAGGAATTAAAGAATGGCTATTTTTGTTTTAAATGATCGTACTGAAAACATTTAGCCATGTTTAAAGCATGTTAAACACTATAAATGATTCATTTAAGTTACAGAGTAACTCTTTCCTTTTCTTCAACATTCTACAACTCCATCCTGCAGGGTTATTTTCTAGTTTTCATTGAATACTAATTATAAATAACTAAATGATAGAACAATTAAAATATGTTTATTAAAATTATTAATATACTCATCTTCATTTCTGTTAGGAATATATCTATATATTTGAGTACAGCTTTCTGGCATTCCTAACGTTAAAATATTCTCTACTGTTGACGCGTTTCGGAGTGACTCCATTTTCAAAACTTAAATCGTACTTAGAAATATGATTAAAGTTTTGAAAATGGAGTCACTCCGAAACAAGTCAGCAGAGGAGAATATTGAAACGCTAGGAACGGCAGAAAACTGTACTCAAATATATATATGTGTATTATTTCTGACGTCTACTATCATTTATAAAAAATAAATAAATCAATTTAAAAAAATACAGTGCAGAAGTTCTATATTAATTTCTGTTATTCCAATTTAATATAAATCTAAAAAGTTCGTCAAATATTGACAGTCTTCTTTCAAAGTTCATTAAAACACTTTTCCTTTGTTGAAGTTTTTTTTTTTTATATATACTATGGCTTGTTCATTTAGGTGCTTTTTGTAAGAGTGCTTTTTATTTTTATAAAAGCACCAATATTAAAAGAAAAGAGAAGATTAATTAAATCATTTATGGGTATTGTATATACATAGTTATTGATAGCTCTCAATTTAAAATCAACTCAGTTTATTGGAAAACTATGTTCAAGTTACAAGAATTTAATATGAAACTTGTTAGGAAAAACTGGATTAATTTAGAATATTTGTTAGCCAATAAAAAAACTCTCAACTGAAATTCTTTATCCAAAACTACCTTTTGTTTGAAGTTGATGTTCCAGAAGCTCTTATTATTTTGCAATAACGCAGAAAATCATTTTAATATGTCTTAAATCATTATGTTGATTTGTGTACGGTTCAAAAACTCAAAACATTTTGCAGCGATTGAGGTAAAATTTTGACAAGACGTAGAACCCGCTTTAAACATTGCTTTTGTTCATTTTTCAGCAACAGCGCCATCTGCTGCAAAAGAGTTAACACTCGCTATACTAGCTAACGACAACCACAATCAGATGCAAGACATTACCTGTTCCCAATCACATTGTTTAGTAACAAACACAAACGTATACACTTGAATCTCATTCAGATTATTATACAATCTTAAATAAATATTCAGAGGTAATTTTGTGTGATCTGACAGATTTTTGGTAATGGGTATACTGGCTTTAAGTTGAACCATTTGACCACAACTTAGACTTAGAAGACTTAGATTGCTGTGTTTTACTGGGTTTTAGTGTATTCTATGATTTAACAGTTGGGTTAATGAATATGTTCAATACAGAAAAAAATATTGAGAATTAGAGGGAAAACATCTTCCAGTTCTATATGCCAGCTCTAAGGAGGGTAGTATATCAGTAAAAAGTAATCTAGAAAAAAATTCAAGTCAATTCCTACTGAGATCAATAAAGAAAAATTTCATTTTAGTTTCTTTTTATCTTATAATATCAATTATCCTTTTGATTAGCAACATGGACCTGCCATGATATGTACCTTTAATATGTCCCTGGGAGCAAGATATTTTTGAAAGATTTTTACACCTCTTCTTTTTTCTCTATTTTTTTAGTTTATAGTAATATTTGTTTATATATTTTTTTATTTATTTTCTCATGTTAACCAAACTTTACCTTACATTTACTGACAATTTCTTTGCTAAATATTATCTGCTAATCTTCTCAGTTCATAGGCATTCCAAACCTGGAAGCCTGCCTTAATTACTTTTTGAATATAACATTCATTAAAATAAAAGACATGATTTGCAGTATGTTGGTTGGACTATCTGTTGGCCTGATATAAAAACTGTTTGTTGTGCCGACTATTTATTTTGTTTCAAACAACTACACTACATCTGGGACGTGACATTTTTCTATGTGTAAATATGATTACCCTAAAAGCATGTTGCTGCATTGCTAGGAGGTGTATTAGACTTGTTTATATCCAAGCTTTGTTTAAGTCGTGTTTGTCAGGATATATACTGTTATTGGATCAAAAGTTTGAACTATTTTGTATGTTTTAGGCAATGCAATTCAAACGCTCAAGTCAAAAGATCCAGTGAAAGTAATCAGTGTTCGAGGCACTAGTTTTGAACCAGCACCACTCGAAGGAGGTAGCGGTAAATCAGAACCCGCACCTGCTGGAGAATATGCATCAGCTGTTTCACAGTTTCTAAGTCAAGAGTTGTCCAAGAGTGATAGACCAGAACTAACCTCAGCCAAAGTGATTATTAGTGGAGGTATATATAAATTTTATTACTATTAGTATTATCAACAACTTAAAGCAACTGTGGCGTAAATGTTTGTATTAATTAAAACAACCTCTCACCACAAATCTATTTGTAAAAATACCTCTGAAGATGATTACTTTGTAGTTGAAATGTACATAAGGTTAAAATAAAATTTGTTGAATTTGTGGTGAGAGGTTGTTTTAATTAATATATTAGTATTATGTTTAAACATAAAATTTATTTTTTATTGTCAACTTAACTGTCACTTTTATTACAGAAAACAAAAGTAACTATTCAGTATAATATGATCCTGGTAGATTGCTCTGCCTATTTTTTCTGCCAACTGCTTAAAATTAATAATATATAAAAACCTGCCACTTTTTTATTATAAGAATGCTTTGAATAGTTAAGTATTGTTTATATACTAAAAAAAATAATAAATCCACATACAGTACTAGTAGTAATATAGATAAATTAATAATCAATGAAGATATAAAACAAAATATTAATTAATTGAGTTGTATTTATACAGTAGAACCTGTTTAAAACGGCATCATCCGAATTCCATATGTTTTCTGCTTAAACAGTTTTTCATTTCATGGTTACAGAAAGTGGGACACTTTCAAGAGGAAGTACTAAAAAATATTGTACTGTATCGAATCTAATTGTAAAAACTTCATTTACAAAAATACACTGTAATTTTAACTTTTCCGAGTATTATGAGATTTCACTGTTTAGAAATCTCTAGAACGTTTATAGTCAAATATTTTGTATTATATGTATGAGTTGTAGGTGATGTTTTTCCTGTTAAATAATTATTTATTAATGAATATACTGTAATGTTTTTACATAAAAACACAAAAGTAATAAATAACAATAATTCAGAATATAAAAGAAGTAAATTAAAAATGGATGAAAAAAAAGAAAATGTAAACAATGGAGCCATAACCTACAAAAAATAATCATAAAATATTAAAAAGATGGCAGCTAGTATAATTATGAAACAGCTGATGTTTACCAAATGTAGAATTGTACAAAATCAAAAAATTATTGCATAGAGGATAAAACTTAACTGTTCAGGTAAGAACATGAAGATCAAATAATCAGTGGGTTAAATAACAGACATTTCAACAATTGACAAAGTTTAATTTTTTTTCTAGAAATTCCAATTAGACAAATTCATTGTTAGAGAAGCTTGCATTGGAACTGGAAGCAAAAAACTTAGTTGGCCAAAATTTTATTTAAAGGAAGAAATCAAGCGTAAAAAAATAGTGGTGAAAGATTTGTTTATAGAAATAAATTTAAAAGGCTAGAAATTTGGACAAAAACATTAAAAGTCAGATAAGTAATTAAATTTAAGAAAAGATTGTAAATTATTATATTATAAATTCAAAATTAATAACTTTAGGCCTAGGCGTTCTTTTATAAAATTTATTACAACATTAATTGCATAAACTAAATTTTAATTTGTCATTACACCCACCGAAGAACCTGAAAGAAAGAGTCTTGTGATATTTAACTAAATTAGGAAATAGAGAAAGTGTACTAAAAAAAAATATTGTAACTAGAATAAGATTAAAAAAAGCTAAATTAAACAAAAATTAATCGAATTATAAGAAAGTGTTTTATTTATTACTATAAATGGTAATAATAATAAAAAATAAAACTAATAGGAATCTAAATTTTACTGTTAGGGTTACAATTATTTTGTAATTCTAACTGGTGCCCAGCAATTTATTATTTTCTAAAGATTAGTATTATTAAATTTTGTGTTATAAAGAAATATATTTAAAATTATTCAAAAATTTATAAATATATTATAAAAAATATTACAATACATTTCATTTACAACAATACGCTTGTTAACTTTTCATCAAAGTAATATATTGCTAGCTAACTTAATTTCTGCGATAAAACAAGAGAACAGAATGTCTCTACGATTTAACAGTTGTTTTATCTTAAGTTCAACCATCATCTTCACCAACAACATACAATTAATTGAAATGATTTATCTCTAGGCATGAGGTTACTCTGTGTTATAGATTATATTTTATAAATTAAGTTATTATGCCCGCTTTCTGAATTTACTTGGTTACCATTTAAATTTACAAAAATTTAATTTTTATTAATTTTTGAATTGCTACTTAAGAAGAATTTAAGTAGGCTTGACCTCTGTTCTCATGCACTGATTTGGACCCGGCATGGTCCACTTGGTTTCCTAGATGATGGAAGAACTCCTTCATAATTCTCTTACCCTGTATCTTTGGCTCCCAGAACTTGACTTCTATCTCTTTCTCTCGATCTGTCTCCCTGGATCTCTGGCCTTTCCGGCTTCTTGAACTGCCTTCTCTCCTTGATACTCATCTCTTTTTTGACTTCCCTTTCTTCCGTCTCTGTATGCCAATAATCTTCCTTTTCTTATTTCAGCCAATCGTGGCTTGCTCCCATTTCAAAGAAAATCTGTACGGGCTTTTTGTATGAACCTGATTTTTTAAATTTTGTCCTTCAAAAAAAGTCTCACTTTAGTAACTGCTCATACTTGTAGGCTTGCCTCTTATTAATTTATCTATCCGTTAGCCCATTGTTCAAATTCCCATTTTAAACATTTCCATGAATTTGAACACCTTTTACTTTTAAAAATATCGGCACAGTAATTCCTGTCCTACAGTTTTACATTAGTTCTATTATTTATGCTATATTGTTTTAGTCTATTATATATTATGTTCTTAGCATTCAATTGAATATGAAAATAAAGAATTTGTTGTTATGTTAAATGTCATGTTACATACTTATCAAACAAGTATTTTATAGGTCGAGGTATGAAATCTGGTGATAACTTTAAATTATTATATGCATTGGCCGATAAAATGAATGCAGCTGTTGGTGCTTCCCGTGCTGCTGTTGATGCTGGTTTCGTTCCTAACGATCTTCAGATAGGACAGACTGGTAAAATTGTTGCTCCTGTAAGTGTTTTCTTTCATTTCCTAAAATCGTATTACACCATATTATAGGTACTACTTTTACAATTCTACCTCAAAATCTCTTAAATTCTATCATATTCATCATCAAATATTTTTTTCATATTGATTTCTTAGATAAATTAAAATGGTTTTTAGAGGACACATAAACCTGACACCACCAAAGAACATTTTTAGCACTTAGCAACTAGGTTCTACAAACAGGCTTACACACATAAAGTATTCACCATGATATCCCATCTACAAGAAACACAGACGGCCGCTGTTCCCACTAACTACAGTAGAGTCACAATGATCCGAGTTCCGATATTTCGAGCTTCTGTTAAATTCGATCTTATTTCTATATCAGCCTATTTTATCATTTTAAAAATGATGAATTGGGCTTCAAAGAAATGTTTATAGTCATTCGGTATGCAAAGGAAATGAGTCCGACACCCGAAAAATTTTTATATCAATACGGCATACAAAGGAAATGAGTCGGGCTTCCAAGAAACATTTATATCAATTTGGTATGCAACGGAAATGAGCCGAGCTTCCAAGAAATGTTCATATCAAACTTATTTAATGCATTTTAATGATCTATATTATAAGTGTTCATTAAAACTGCTTTTTTTCAAATGCACAGGAAGAGTAATTGGTAACCCGAGGAGATGTCAGTCCCATCTACCTCGAATTATTGAGACTTTACTGTATCTCCAATCCCAAAGTTATAAATACAATTTATTTATTATTAATACCCTGCTTCATAGTTATGTTTTAGGTGATGCAGGAGTATATCCCGAGGGATGCAGCTAACCTCGAAGGAAGTACTAATTTTGTTTCGCATGCCAATTTCAGTTTCGATTAGGTAACAGAAGAAGGAATGCATATCACTCCACCATAATCTCACTAACAAGGCATTTGTAATCACTCCCTCTTCCTTATACCTCAGCATAAGGATATCCTAGCCACCAAAGTTCCTTAACATTATATCATGGGATTATTCTTGAAAGGGTTTCATTTCATTATCACATTGGAAAGAGCTTATTAGCTTGCCTCATGGGCAATTTACCCTGATCCCATCATTCATAGTAGGATTACTAACCGCAAGCACATCTAAGTCGGCGGTAGCCTGCTAGAAAGTATAGACTTGTCGATGAAGAGGTTATGAGAACCCGGTATACAAACAATAAAAAAATAAAAATAAGGGCCTATTATACATCGGAACATTACACTTTTTACACTATTGTGAAGGTTTATAGAGTAAATCTATAAATGGCTGTATCTAAATTATCTTAAAATATGCATAGGTTTATATAATGTGCTAACTAATATGTTAATTCCGTTCTAATAGTGTAGGTGTTAAAAATTGTTGCAAAAAAATATTTTCAAATTATATCTATCTATTTGTAGATCAAGTGAAAACAAGTATTTTCTTTCTTAGTTTTATTTTATAAACAAAATTCTTACTTTTCTTTCGCGTACCTGTCCCCTTGCCCAGGCTTGAGAAATTTATCAAGCAAATATATATATATATAGATTTTTTGGACTAGGAGACTGACAGACTTACCTTGGTAATAGTCCACTCTGTAGTCTTGAAATAGAAACACATAAAAGCACTTAACCAATGATATATTTCAACCACACAGTGGTCTTTGTCATTCTCTCTTTATTTCATTCTCTCATATTTATTTTTGTGTTTTCTCTTTGATTGCAAAGACCACTGTGTGGTTGAAATATACGAGATCATTGGTTAAGTGCTTTTATGTGTTTCTATTTCAAGACTACAGAGTGGACTCTTACCAAGGTAAGTCTGTCAGTCTCCTAGTCCAAAAAATCTAAATAATCTTTACCAACAAAAACTAATCTAAATATATATATATATATATATATATATATATGAAGTTAATATATTACTATTGTAAGTAATTTTATCCACCATTAAGTGCAATGATTTTACCTTGAGTGATGAGGCGCCTTTCGGTCACTTGACCATTGTATAAAGTCAGTGCAACGGAAAAACAATGGATAGCGTAAAATGTAAAATATCAAGAATATATATATATATATATATATATATATATATATATATATATATATATATATATCAAAAACAACTCAGGTTATTCAAATACAAGAATTATTTATTTATTTTATATTCAAAGCTTTTCGTTGGTAAACAGTACCAACATCATCAGGAATGAATAATGCAAGATATATAACATATGTTAAATTAGAAATGGAATTGTGAAATTTATACAAATTGCCAAGTTTATTTTGTTGCTGTAACTTTATAGACATTGAATGTAGTATCAAATTTAGAATGTATTTGTATTTGTTCTCTTATTAATTTGTTATTATTACTGTATTTATATATTTCGAATGCTTCATATATATTCATTCTTAATCCTTTATTAATTTCTTTTATAAGTATCATATTTTCAATATTTGGAAATTGGTGATTATTAATAATGCAATGATTTGCAAAATTTGATTTATATATTTCTGGATTTATATAAGCATTCAAATGTTCTTTATATCTTTCTTTTAATTTTTTCTTGGCATGACCTTTGTACGTTTTATTACATCTTTCACATTCTAATTTATAAACACAACTTTTTTCATACATATTATTTATTTTATTATTGTTATTCATTATGCCTATTATTAGTTTTGTATGCAAATATGATATTTATATTTTAAAATAATTTGGTGATATTTTTTATTTCATTGCTTATTATAAATAAAAATGAAGACCACATTGTATTATTATAATTTTTTTTTGTAAATTAAATAATAATTTAATTTCCAAACTAATAATACTGTAACATATGATGAATGCATTGAAACATATACCAATGAAATGTTGAGGTGCAAATATTGAAAGCGTGATTTCAAACATTAACATGTAAACTTGAAGAAAAGGTGCTGCTAGTCCCGTAAACGAGTGTGAATCAGTATTGAAGTTACAGGAAACTTCAAATATTTATTGTAAAGTTAAAAGGTAAAATTAGTTTTAACTTTTGCTATTATTAATTTGTAAAGTATGAAAATAAAAATATATTATGCTGCTTTTAACAGTAAATTGTGTTCTTAATAAAAATACCCATTATATCACAGAGTTTGTGATGAAGTGTTTTTATAAACAAAGTTTTTATTTTAGTGACTTTATTCTTTTAAATGTTTTACCTAATGTAGAAGTTTTTGGTGTAAGATTCTTTTGTTTGTTTAAGGAACTGAAGATTTGAAAGTATTCTGACATCTTTTTTTTTTAATTTTGTAAAATAATCTGTTGCTGTTGTGAAGGTAATTTGTTCCCTGAATAATTTGTTTTTTTAATCTAACCATCTAGTCTGGCTAAATGCACTACACAGTCATTTTTATCATTACAGGAGCTTTACATTGCAGTAGGTATATCTGGAGCAATCCAACATTTAGCTGGAATGAAGGATTCCAAAACAATTGTGGCTATCAACAAAGATCCTGAAGCTCCGATCTTCCAAGTGGCTGATTTTGGTTTAGTTGCCGATTTATTCAAAGCTGTACCTGAGTTGACAGAGAAATTATAATGTCATTTTACTTTGTTAGTTTCTAATTTTGGTATTTTATAAATAAGTCCAAACATATGTATACATTACTAACCTGTATTTATTGTTTCAAATGTGTATAACGAACAAGAAAAATATACGTTAAAAATTTAACTGAATTAAAAGTTAGAATATTTAAAAAAGGATAAACTTATGAAATTTTTATTTTTGGATTTGCTTTCAATTAAAACTAATATTTTGTGAGTCAGATATTGTACAGAGTAAATAAAATAGGTTTAAGTGAAGTTGATTAATTGGTTTAAGTGAAGATATTAATAAAAGGTGTTATATATTTTTGTAATTAAATTTTATTGTAATAAATGTTTCTCCTTTATTTTTTTTAATGTTTTATTAATTTGAGTATTGGCTAAGATGATTCAAGTCATCCATATATCTTGAAATATTTTTCTTTTGGTGTATTTGTTTTAAAAATATTTTAACACAAATATCTAAGGATCCTAAGTTTTGACTACCATATCTTCAGGGAGTAAAATTACATGTGATGGAAACTCTCCTAACACTCAATTAAAATATTTTGTAAATTGCATTCACATGATTCAAAAATTCCCTTCTTCTGTTAATAATTGATAAAAATTAAGCAGATGGAAAGATATTTTTATCTGTTATAACAGTTATAAAAAATAATTAAAATTTGTAAAGAAAATATTAGTAGACAAATTTTAGGATTGGTTAAAATATTTTGAGTAGTCTTTGTATTTATTCTATGAGTTGTTTACATGAGTATAAGAAGAGGAAACTTTTTTATTTTCAGTGATTTATTACTAGAAGAAAAAAAAATGAATTTGTGGTTTTAGAGCTTAAAGGCTCAACTCTCATCTGATGAGAGTTTTCCTAGACAAGACTGAGGCAAATTGAGATTCTTCCTGTCGGTGAGCCACTATTCCTACCTATTACAAATCCCTACTACCGATGAGAACAATCCAAGGATATCCATGTCCTGCAACAGACCCATAATTTACCTTACCTTTACTTATATTATTTGTATTAATATTTGTTTACATTGTTATTTTATTTATTTCATTTTTTATTTTGTGTTTATTTCTAACTGGTAAGTAATGTCATTTTAACCTATTGCTCGTAGGTTTTTGGTTAGTGACTGAGTTTATCATTATTTGAGTGTAGTTATTTTACTATTCTTACAATAAGTTATTTTAGCCCTTTAT
The DNA here is from genome assembly GCA_036971475.1 of Prosapia bicincta. Classification (NCBI taxonomy): domain Eukaryota; kingdom Metazoa; phylum Arthropoda; class Insecta; order Hemiptera; family Cercopidae; genus Prosapia; species Prosapia bicincta. The sequence continues at coordinate 76,545,340 of JBAIZL010000003.1, forward strand.
ATGTAAAATAATTTCTACAATTTTAAACCTATTATTTTCTCCATTACAATATCTCGCCCAAGTTCCTAATTATTTTGCCTATAAGCCGAAACCTGTAACTCCTTAACTTAAATCTCTTAGGAATATATTCCTAGATTTGAAATGTTTAGCAGAATACTGACTCAGCTAGAAAATACTTGAGAGCGTTGATCAGTTTCTGGAGGGGTTAAACTCTCGAGACCCTCTAATAAAGAGAACCGCGTGTTGTTGCTTAAATAACTAACACCTGCTAATTGGATACTGAGATTTTTTATTTTCTGTGTGACTTTTCATACACATATAACTTCTGTATGTTTCAGCACTTATGTTATTTATTACAGATTTAAGTTTTTCTCGAAATTAATTCTTTAAATTTATTCACTCTGATATTTGCCTAATATTACCATTAAAATATTTTATATACTGAAGAAACTTTGCATATTATGTACTTAAAATACACATACTTATATGAAGTAAAATTTATTTAACAACAGGAAAAGATATTATAATGCATATTTTACATATACATCTCAAAATTAATATAATTATTTAACATATTGTGTAAATATACTTGTGTCTTTGTACAAGTTTAATTGTACCAACTGTTATACTAATCACTTTTACATTAGTTTATGACTATCCAAGCTTTCATTTTGTAAATTTGTTAAAACACTGAGACAGAACGTTTTCGATCACTCCGTGGAAGACATTCATCAGTGTCTTCTGCTTGAAATTGTTGTTTGGTTAAGCGATGACGGTTTAAAGGCAGGTTTTCGATAGTATCAAAGAGTATGTGTGATTTGTATTGGGTTTGTTCGTTTAATATCTTTCTATTTTGTGTGTTTGTAAGTTTCATATTTTTATAGTGTATTGAGATGTGGTTCTTTTTTGTTGATGTGTAAGACTTCTAGGTTATGGTAAATATCTGTGTATTTGTGTCCTGTTCTTTAAGGTGATTGGAGAATGCTGAGTTGGTGTTCTGTTTAAAGCTGCAATCGACTCTTTGGCTGCAATCTGTTTGTCCAATGTGGAATTTGTTACATTCGTCGCAGTTCAGTTTGTATACACCTGGTGCTTGTGGTTTATCTTTGTTGTTGGTGTCGTGTTATTAGTTATACATTATTGTATTTTTTTCATCTGTGCATTAACAAAAGATTTAATCAAATAAAATTATAGCATTTAGCTTTTATCAGAATTATAATATATTTTATAAACTTTGCATTTATTCAAATTAAAACTAAATAAAATCAATATGTTTTTCAATGAAGGTGAAAAACACTTAAACGTATTCATGAAATAAAGCCAGTTAATTAGTGGCATAATTTCTTAAAATGGTGTAGGGGTGTGGTAAAGGTTTTACATAATGTTTTCTTACTAGAACTACAAAATTATTTTTAAAAAACTTCATTTTCATATAATTTTGTAACAAATATTCCACTTCAGAAATAACTTGTAATATCTTACGATTAACATAATAGAATCTAAGTTCTGTGACCAGCTGTTAGGAGAGGTACTGTTTAAGTCTCCAGCTTTTGGTAGTAGATTGTGGTAACAGTTACTGCCTATTGTCTGTACACTTTGTCATTCAGAGTGGTTTGTATTTAGCATTTGGCATATTTTCAATTAATATTAATTTATCCATAACCAATTGTTTTCATTCGTTCATAAGTGTCTTATAGGTATATTATAGTTATTAAGTGACTTTTTTAACGAAAATGTATTAAAAAAGATTTTTTTAAAGCTGCGAAGTCATTTTTGGTATCTTGGCTATGTTTATTAATTTGTGTTCATAATTTGTACTGTTTTTTTAAGGGGGTTCGGTAAAGAGACAATAAAAAAATATTTATTTTAAAAAAAAATTATTTTTGTCTATTGTTTTCTGAACATTTTGGTAAACAAATTATTACAATCCAATGACTAATAAAAAGAAATATATAACAAATTGTCACAACTTTTTCAACTTCTGTAGCTGTTATGATGAACACATTTCTTATAGTAATGAATTACATAAACTGTTGTGTTTTGGTGTCAGCTGTTGGTACACCTTGAGAAACAGAACCTAATAACAGCTGATCGGAGCATACTGTAATGTAGGGATTGACTTTCACGGTAAAGAATCACATAGGCCTATGTGGTGTCACATAGGAGCAGAATGTCACTGAAACTAGCCTTATAACTTACTAAGTAAAACCATTACTTTTAATTAAAACACTTTAATGTGTTTACTTTTAATTTACCGAGAGTTAGTTTTTTCCACTGATGTACCTTTTTCAGAAACTAGTGTACAGATTTCCTTAAAAAAAACATATAGTTGTACATATTATTACTACACACATTTTGACTGCAAGAAGTTGTAAAAAAACCTATATTAATTCACAACAAAAATATATTATAAAATATTTTTGTTAAAAAATGCACAATTTTTTTTAGAGAGCAAAAATATTAAAAATCAACAATTTGAAAATGTGTTACGCTCTATATGATGTGAAAGGTCTATATAAAAAGGTAGCAAAATATCATGGTTGAACCAGTGGAAAGGTTCATTAAGTATAGAAACATTACATGGGTAAGTAAGAGGCTTTACTGACCTCCCTTAAATCATTATACCGGTGTTAGAGTACATGCATAAATACGAGTTTCTAAAGTCCACTGTACAGTTTCTTAACTCTAAAAGAATGAATTTGTATTAAGCTGTCTTTAAATGGCTGTATTTTAGGAAAATAGAGAGGGGAGAAAATACTTCAGTATATATAAGGAGACTCGCTTCACTGCCAGTTTAACATTTGAACAGTTGCTCCAAATATTTCTAGGCAAAATACAAAGATCATAGAAAGTTAAGATGCATAATTAGGAAACTTCTTTTTTTTATCACAAAGAAAAAAACTCAGGTAAGAGAAAATTTCACAAGTAAGCTATGCTCAAAATTGTTTATGATGATGAGGACATCAAAGATAATTTTGAACTCACACCGGAAAGCTAAATATACAAAAATTTCTGTTCAATGAATGTATTGAACACCTGATAAGATTGAAAAGCAATGTTACCTTAACAAAACCCATAAATCAATGATAAATGTCTAAGAATATTATCATAGAATGATTACAGACTTTTAAAGCATCAACATGAACTACAGGTAGTTTTGTGTACAAATAATGGCAGCAGAACTGTGCCATTTTCTTACCAAAACTAGCTCATAGAGATGGGTATGTGTACAGGTGTGTTGTCATGGGGGGGGGGACCAGGCCCCGTCTGTCACCAATCAGGTCTTTTTTTATCGAACTCTGTTGTGCAGTCTTTAAACCTTTCAAATCAATAGCTTGATAAATGGTCTAGTCTGGTCGAACAAATTCTCAATGAAACAAAAAAAACTCTTACACTTTTAAAAATGTTTTAAACTTGCCTATTGTAGCACTTACTTTGCTTGTTGAGGACGGCCGTTTCGGGAGATGTGTCCCTTTGTCAACTCAGACCGTAACTGATCTCAAGGTTTACGTAGGTTAGGGTGGGGGTGGGATATTTTGGTGGTGTGGGTGTATTTTGTGTGTATTAGGAGTTATGATGTCAAAAAGTGCGTGTGAGTTGTAATGTAATTGTGTATTGAGTATGTGTGTAGGGTGTAGTTTGAAGTGTCTATATATTTCGTATTGTTCGGCTGTGTAGCATTGGTTATTTCTGTGTTGTTTATGAAGAATTTGTAGGTTAGATGTTATGTCTATGTAGTCATGTTTTGTGGATTTGAGATGATCGGCGAAGTTTTATTGGTAGTTATTGTTTTTTAGTGCTTTTATGTTCTTGGTAACGTGTGTAGAATGACCTCCCTGTCTGGCCTATGTAAAAACTGGGGCATGAACTGCAAGTTAGTTTGTAAACTCCAGTGGTGTTGTAAATGTCGTTTATTTTGCTGTTGGGTTTAAATTGTTTGTTGAGAGTGTTGTGTGTGGAGTAAGCTATTTTGTAGTTGTATTTTCGTAATGTGTTGGTTAGATTGTGGGTTTTGGATGATCTGTATGGTATTGATAAGTATTTTATGGGATTGTCATCTTGTGTGTTTGTATTTGGGTTATTATGTTTATTTTTTAGGCGGTTGTATAATTTGTCAATCATTGTTGGGTTGTATCCGTTTGTGCTATATATTTTATGGTGTTTAACTCCTGGTAGTGTTCATCTTTGTTTAGTGGTGTTTTAAGGAGGCGATATATCATGGTGTTGTAAGCAGCTAGTTTATGTTGGTGTGGGTGGTTTGAGGAACTGTGTATGGTCGTATTGGTGCTGGTGGGTTTTCGGTATATGTTGAATTTATGTGTTTGTTTGTCTGTTCGTTTAATTGTGAGGTCTAAGAAGTTGAGGGAGTTTTGTTGTTCTGTTTCGATGGTGTATGTTAATTTAGGGTGTATGGAATTTAGGTGTTTTAGAAATATGTGTGCTCTGCGTGTGTTGCTTTTATATAATGTAAGGACGTGGTTTGTAGTGTCACTTCACAAAAATAGTAGTTATTACTTTTAGCTCTTAGTAATCTATTTGCGGGGTAAAATAAATTTATTTTATAGGTTGCTAAAATTAATTAGTTTAGAGAGGGGGATGTGGCAAGAAGGATACCCTTTTTTTATTAGGCTACTCGCTCCATCGGAAATCATATATCAAAATTCTGTGATAATTGTATTTGTAAAACAAAATGACCATTCTTAAAAGCTTTCCTACTGTGCATTTTTAAACTAAGATCTCATTCCTAAGTTCTTGGTAAAGTAGAAAAATCACATTCTTTCACATAAAAAATACTTCAATTTATTTCTGATTTAACAAAAATTGAGTAATGCAATCAATATACTCACATTTCTCTCTTATTAACAACATAATTCCACACAAAAGTCACTGGTACATTAAAGTTTTGACAGTTACAATTTTTAGAATAAATTCAGCAGCTCAGCTTGGAACTTGAAATGAGTGCATAAATTTATATCTCCTCTTGTATGTTTTCTTTAATCTCTTAAAAAAGTAGTGGATCCTTCAGGCCACAAAGCAACAGAATGTATAACAAGAAAATTTCATTAAATTGTCATTTAATGGTGTTAGTTAAGAACGTTATTGGAACAAATATGCTATATCTCCCACTTTATGTTATGGACATAATTAGCTCAAGTTATGATATATCTCCCACTTTATGTCATGATGTAATTAGCTCAAATTATGATATATCTCGTACTTTATGTTATGGACATTATTAGCTCAAAATATACTATATCTCCCACTGTATGCTATAAACGTATTTAACTTAGGGTTAGGCTGCTATATCTTAAACTTCATCCTATAAACTTAATTAGCTCAAGTTATCCTATATCTCCCACTTTATGCGGTAAACGTAATGACCTCATAAGTTAAACTGTATCTCCCAACATTATGATATAATCGAAGTTACCACAAGTTATCTCCCACTTCATGCTATAAACATAATTATCTAAAGTTATCCTATATCTCCCACTTTAGACTATGAACGTAATTAACTCAAGGTATAGGCTACTACGAACATCTTAATCTTCATGCTACAAACGTAATTAGCTCAAAGTATGCTATATCTCCCACTGTATGTTATAAACGTAATTATAGAAGTTATCCTATATCTCCCACTTTAGACTATGAACGTAATTGACTCAAGGTATAGGCTACTACGAACATCTTAATCTTCATGCTACAAACGTAATTAGCTCAAAGTATGATATATCTCCCACTGTATGTTTTATAGAAGTTATCCTATATCTCCCACTGTATGCTATAAACGTAATTATAGAAGTTATCCTATATCTCCCACTTTATGTAATGATGTAATTAGCTCAAAGTATGATATATCTCGTACTTTATGTTATGGACATAATTGGCTCAAGTTATCATATATCTCCCACTTTATGCTATAAACGTATTTAACTCAAGGTTAGGCTGCTATATCTTAAACTTCATCCTATAAACCTAATTAGCTCAAGTTATGCTATATCTCCCACTTTATGCGGTAAACGTAATTACCTCATAAGTTAAACTGTATCTCCCAACATTATGTTATAATCGAAGTTACCACAAGTTATGCTGTATCTCCCACTGTATGCTATAAACGAAATTATCTCAAGTTATCATATATCTCCCACTTTAGACTATGAACGTAATTACCTCAAAATATGCTATATCTCCCACTTCATGCTATACACGTAATTATCTAAAGTTATCATATATCTCCCACTTCATGCTATAAACGTAATTATCTAAAGTTATCATATATCTCCCACTTCATGCTATAAACGTAATCATCTAAAGTTATCATATATCTCCCACTTTAGACTATGAACGTAATTAGCTTAAGGTCTAGCTACTACATCTTAAACTTCATGCTACAAACGTAATTATCTAAAGTTATCATATATCTCCCACTTTAGACTATGAACGTAATTAGCTTAAGGTCTAGCTACTACATCTTAAACTTCATGCTACAAACGTAATTATCTAAAGTTATCATATATCTCCCACTTAATGCTATTAACGTAATTATTTAAAGTTATGATATATCTCCCACTTTAGACTATGATCGTAATTAGCTCAAGGTATAGGCTACTACATCTTAAACTACATGCTACAAACGTTATTATCTAAAGTTATCCTATATCTCCCACTTTATGCTACAAACGTAATTAGCTCAAAGTATGCTATAACTCCCACTTTATGCTATAGACGTAATTAGCTCAAGTTATGATATATCTCCTACTTTATGCTATAAACGTAATTATCTCAACTTTTGCTTTATCTCCTACTTTATGCTATAAACGTAATTAGCTCAACTTTTGCTTTATCTCCCAATTTATGCTATAGACGTAATTATCTCAAGTTATGATATATCTCCCACTTTATGCTATAGACGTAATTAGCTCAAGTTATGATATATCTCCTACTTTATGCTATAAACGTAATTATCTTAATTTTTGCTTTATCTCCCACTTAATGCTATAAACGTAACTAGTTCAAGCTACGCTATATCTCCCACTTTATGCTATAAACGTAATTAGATCAAGAATCCTATAAAGTATGTTTGATTAGTTCGAGTAAAATTGTAGTTTTCACCTTCCTTTACAAATGGTATTAGTTTAAGCTACCTGTTTGGCAACAAAAAAATTGATACAAATTAAAATTGTTTCCGAGGTACCCAGTTAAATTAAAATAAATAACTAGTGTGCAATAATAAACTATGCAATCTATAAAGACCATTTTACGTATAAAGGCTATCGTTATAACTTCCTGTAACTGGTCGTGAATATAATAATACTGTACTTTAAGTGGTTGCCAGTGGGAAAGGGTTGGATTGCTTCTGCGCACTTTCTCCTGAAAATAATTATTTAAGATCGTGGGAAGTGTTTATCACAACCCATAAACCAGGGAAGGTTTAACACAGTAGGAACCTAATTTAGCAGCACCGGTCAGCAGCTTGATAGAGCCTTCTATTTACAAACCAACATAATGGAGCGAGACGCTGGACAAACCATCTCCCTCCAACGTCTAGTCGTACCTAGAACCACAATCAGTAACTTATTGAAATGTTTTCCAAGTATGATTCAAATGGTGCTAACTTAATTTTAAACAGACAGGAAATATGTCGAGGGTCCTGGGGTATATTTTTGTCTCAAGTAATAACATTTTAAGGAAACTTATTCCTAAGGCAACGACGCGCAATCAATATGTTTTATAGTCAGTGGAACTAACTTTACGACTATTACTACCATACGCACAAACACCTACGCGGCGCACTCACACACAGACACGCCACAAGAATTACGTCACTCTTATATTCAGATATATTACCTTGATTTTTCCTGTTTAATTAATACGGAATGTAATATTTCCTTAATAAAGTTAAGAAGTAGAAGGTACAGTGGCTTTGTGATGTATAAACCTAAGCAATACAGACCACTCTGTGGTCCCACGCTACCGCAGCCTTGAAGCGATATTTCTATATCAGGCTACGGGTATCATGTCCGGACGTAGAGTGGGAGGGGAAGTGTAGCACTTGTGTCTGTCTTTTGCTTTGAAACACCTTTAAACATTTTTCTACTGGGAAACTAAGCTACTATCAACCGAGTAAATATAAATAAATAAAATAAACAGGCCTAAAGCTTTTCGCCAGGCTGGACTTTTCAGAAATATTTTATAAACGAGTAATATAAACAAAAGTTTTTAAAGTCAATTTCTTGACCTTGACTTGGGTAAAAAAAATATTATAGTTACTTTTTATAAAATAATTACAATTAATAGACTACAAATAAAGTAGCATAACCTATGCGTTAAAACAAATGTTCTACCACATAACCCATAACATAAAATCAGCTATTTTATGAAATCATGTGTTGTCACTTATTTTAAGCCAAATGGAACGAAATAACTATATTGCATACCTCGCCCTTTTGTGAAACGTTTTTCTCCCATTTAAAACCATAACTAGTTCATTAAATTTAATTAATGATTTAACATTTGAAAAATTTGTATCAGCATCAAGTGTCTTCCAAATATTTTTGAATTTCAGTGGACGAATAAAAAGTATTTAATTAACGATTGAAAATTTGAGTGAACTATATAATTATAAGCTATAGGGCCTATACAGAGAGTGTGAAAAATTAAAAAAAACAATAAATAATCGCTGGCCAGTAAATGAGGCAAATTCAAAGTAATGCATTTTATCTATACACAAGTAAAAAATATTATTTTTCATCATCAGTCCCAATTCTCCACTTTTGCCAGTGAAAATTTAAATATTATTTTGCCTTTTGTTAGAGCATGTTGTCTCCACGTCCCAAATCGGGACAAGTCGACCGAATTGAAAACTTGAATGCAGAATATAGTTAGCAGAAAAAAATTATATAAATGTTGAAAATATACTTAATACAAAGTTTATTAACGAATTCAATTGTTAAAAGTTAGACGATGCTAAACGTTTTCATTTAAAAAATTGAAATAAAATGAATAGCTCATCTCTTTATATTGCATTATTTTATAGTAATATATGTTGAAAAATGAACTAATATTTTAATTAATTGATAAAGTTTAATAACATTTTAACTCGATAATAGGCCATAAACCAACTAACATAACCTACGCCCTAAAACAGCTGTTGTATGAAATCATATGTTATGCTTAATTTAAGCTTAATTCGACCTCAACTCTGATGACGCGACTGAAGGATTTTTATCCTTACCAAAAATCAGGAACGCCCAAATATGTTTTCACTTTAAAAATGTTTAAAATTTCTGTTTTCATATGGCATCCAAGCAGAACTTTAGTTACTACTTTATATTATTTTTTTGTAAAATATATAGTTTTTTTATTATTTACTGTACATAAAAAATACTACAAAATTTATATGTTATTTCTAATTGACATAAATTTAATGCTCTTCTAATGAAATTGAACACTCTGAAAAACCCAATATAGTTTTACGAAGAAGGGAAAGTTAACACCGTTTTTGGAAAGGTTTTGTCAACTTCGAAATTATCTAGAATCGAAATTCCAGTATCAAAGAAGCATATTGTTTTGTCTTTGTCGGTGTATTATTTGGTAATTTCTTATAATTAATCAATTTGTTTGCTTGTGTTGCAGACCTGGAGGATTCAGAAGTTGTCCATGTTTACGCAATTTTGTACGTGGACACAATACATTTTTCATATTTCTTGTATCAAAATGGACAGTATATATTTACAAAAAAATGTATCCTTGAATCTAACCTAGCATAAGTATGTCGGTTTTTGCAACATTTTCACGAAACCAACACAGCAGTTAATAAAAGTGTTCATAGATTAATAGCCTAATCTTAAACCAAATGTAAAACAATAATACACGAATACTGAACAAAAATACATACGTATTTAATAAAATACACCCTCATATTATTGTTAATGATTCATAATATTTTCTACAGGTTTTGCAGGCGCGTATCCAGCGACTTTCTTTGTCGATGCATTATATATATATATATATATATATATATATATATATATATATATATATATATATATATATATATATAATATGTGTGTGTGTGTGTGTGTGTGTTTTAAATACAATTAAAATTGTATTTTTTATTTACAATAAAAGACGAATTAACTTAAGTAAACGTCTAATTTAATAGAAAGTCCTAATTTAATAATATATTGTCGATTTTTAACCCAAAGTTCTTGAGGGTTGGGGCGCGATCGCCCCATCGCCCCCCCCCCTTGGATATGCGCCTGCTTTGTCTCGTTGTTTTTTGTGTTAAAATATTTTCTCTGGTGGTTGTGTTAAAGTTAACAACATATTGAAAAACTTGTCTTGTATTTCCAATGTATATACCTGGACACGTTAAAACAATAATATGAAATAAATAAAAATTTTGTTGATTTAAAGCTATCATGTACTAATCAAGGTAAAAACATTCTCCTTTTCTCTGTTTGCTTGGTGTTGAAAGCGTAAATACATACCACTGATTCCGCACTTTCATCCAGAAATCATCGAGTAAAGGGTTTATGCTATAACTTTTCATGAACATGATTAGTAAGTGAAAAATGTTTTCCACACAAATTTATTTCTTTTAGTATTACAGTTTAAATACATTTATAGCTGTCAGAAATGCCACGAAAAGGTTGACTATAGGCCTATATATATTGTATATTAATAGATACAACTACAGTAGAGTCTCGATGTTCCGAGTCACGATTTTCCCAGCTTCCGTTAAATTTGAGCCTGTTTTATCTATTTGAAGGGAAATGATAAATCGGAATTCCAAGAAATGTTAATAACCATTCGGTAAGCAAAGGAAATGGTTTGGGCTTCCAAGAAATGTTCATATCAGTATGATATGCAAAGGAAATAGTCCAGGCTTCCAAAAAATTTTTATATAAATACTGTATGCAAAGGAAAGGAATCGAGCTTCCAAAAAATGTTAATATCAATACAATACACAAAAGAAATGAGTCGGGCTTCCAAGAAATGTTCATATCATTACATATACAAAGGAAATGAATCGGGCTTCCAAAAAATGTTTATACAGTATATCAATACAATATACAAAGGAAATAAGTCGGGCTTCCAAGAAATGTTCATTTCAATAAGGTATGGAAAGGAAATAAGTCGAGCTTTCAAGAAATGTTCATATCATTACATTATACAAAGGAAATAAGTCGGGCTTCCAAGTAAAGTTCATATAATATTCTATAAACTTATTTTGTCCATTCTTATTTATAGTATGTATTATATTAGGGTTTATTAGAACTCCTATTTTGTCTAATGCATAGGAACGTATTTTCTTGTAATTAGAGTTTTCGGTAATCAGAGGGGGTCTTGGTCCCATCTACCTCGAATTGTTGAGACTCTACTGTATTCTAATTCAAAAATATATAGGCCTAACAGCAGTTGCAGAATTTAATAATAGTTATAACGCATATTATTAGCATTATGAAGAATATCTCACACTCTGACAAACAAAGCACAAGCGTTATGACAGTTTCTCTGGTACATCTAAACATGAAGTGCAAGAACTTGGCGTAGGGAGGGCGGGGAAGAAGCTCAAATCGTCGCTCGTAGCTTCCGTGATCAGAAGTCTTTGTACAGCTTTTGTTCTCCATGTCCCATGTGCGAATGGAACACACGGCTGCACTTGGAAATGCAACCGACGCGAGATACTCACAACAGATGCAGTGTTTACAGATACATTTTAAACGTTATAAAATTTGCCGAGTGTATGAACTCAGCCACTCCTCTAAAATAATTTAATATGTGGTTACGTTTTTGTTCCCCCGACCTCGGGGCACATCTAGCCTCTAGAAGGCCATGGCCGGTGACGTTCTCGGGCGTGGTTTGATCCTGTTTGCAGCAAGTGTCCTTAGACCAATAGTCGAAGTATAAAAGGGACTCGGGCAGACCTTAGAGTCACTGTAGTTCCCTTGTGTCCAAGAGGAAGACGTCCAAGCAAACTCCAAACATGAAGGTGAGTCATACAAAGTGTTATAATAAGTATACAAGTGGTGATGTTTGTTACAAACAAGTCAGGTGACTTTAAAGTTATACAAGGTTGTGTAACGTAGGCCTTACTCATGGAATACATTTCGTACGATTGAAAGATGACATCGTTAGGCGAGTATTTGTTTATTCTACAAGAAAATATCTAGATAAGTAGTTAATTTAACATTGGTACCGAAGTTTCAGCTATTTAAAGCCTCTTTATGGCCATTTGCAACATTATATTATTATAAGTAATAATAACAACCTAATAAGGGCACTGTAAATGGCTGAAACGTTAAAAATATGGGATTAACTTGACTAGCTATTCAGATATTGTCTCGGGGTACTTATTCGTTAGAAGTTCACCTATTTATGTTGTTACGTTGCTGTTTCTCATATTTATATATTTGGGACCTTTTGTATCTAGGGAAATATAAAATAATCAAACCGATAAGAAGGTTTACAATTTTAAATACAATAATATAGTCAATAAAACTCAAGGATAATCTTAATTATTTATAAAAAATTGTCCATGGACCAGAATGACCAGAGTCCCGATATTTCGAACTTATTTCAGTTAAATTCGACCCTATTTCTATTTAAGCCTATTTAATCTGTTTAAAAGAAAATGATGAACCGGGCTTCCAAGAAATGTTTATAGTCGTACGGTATTCAAAGGAAATGAGTCTAGCTTTCAAGAAATGTTCATATTAAGTTCTATAAACGTACTTTGCGCATTTTTAATTATAGTATTAAGGTTATTTAAAACTCCCATTTTTTCTAATGCACAGGTACATATTTCCGTGTAATCCGAGTTTTTGGTAAATCGAGACTGTCTCGGTTCCATCTACCTCAAATTATCGAGACTCTACTGTAGGCCTACTACTTTAGATTGAATTTCTCAATTTTAGCATTCACGAAGAAAAAATTCCAAATTCTTCTTAAACAGCTGTTTAGATCTGTGCTACCTTCAGGGAATACTTGTATATACTTTGTGTATTGCAGAGAGAGGAGGGAATTACACTGACTTCAGGCTAGTACTGTCTAACGTACTCTTTCAATATTTGTCGGAAATAGATTTTCACGGGCACTATATTATAGGCCTGATTGAAGTAAGTTTATTAAGTCTTTAGATAACCTGAGATTCCGATGCAACGATGTATCCAACCTCAGAAAGGCCACTTTTATTATAGTTCTAAACACTACATTCAAGGTTGAATATATACTTTTCTCTAATCATATAGTTTACGTGACGTACAGGATAGTTTGAAACACGAATGGCAGTGTTCGATTTTATTATTATTATTTTATACACAGATTTTTTAAACATTAAAAAGTCCTCAACAGTTTAATGTTCTTGCAGAACAACCTGTCTGAATATTTGTACGTCGGACAGAACTTTAAAGTAGGTTTCATTATAGACAAACGACATTTTAGAGTAACTAAACAAATAACGAATTTTGCAATTAAATGTACTTAGAATTATTTTTCATATGTTTATAATCATTTATAAATTACAAATATATTTAAAAAAAATAAAATAAATTCTTAGTAAAAATATCATTGATTATTTGCTATAGTGTTTATTTTATTGAATCGCATTGGTGTAGGCTGCATATAATGCTAGACTACCGTGGCTCAGCTGTACGCTCTGACGTATGCAAAAATGACTTCCATGCTATTGTGTATTTCAAATAATTAAGTAGTTTTTCTATCACAATATAGGATTTTCTAATTTAATTTTTAAAGTTTACTGAAATGTATAATGTTTGAGCCCCCATTGTAATATTGGTAAAGATGGCCGCATTTCTTAAATTTGTTTGCAAAATTTTAAATTTTTAGCGTGCATAACAAAACAAACTATTCCAATTATACTAGAGGCAATAAAAGAGTTTATACTAGCTCTATTGTTCCTGCAAACTTCAAGTGGCGTGGTATTATAGAAGCGTTGCTATTGGTTCTAATGGTTATTTGTTCCTTTAGTCTTTAACTGTAAAACGAAAGAAAGTGCAAAGTGTAAACTTTATACACAAGTTATTTGTTTACATACATATTTGGAAAATGAAGTTGGAAAAATCGTTTTACATGGAGGAACTAAAAATCTGGGTTTTCTAACTATAAATGTTTGTAAACAATGAATCTCGTTCAAATCAACAGGTAATTAATTTACTGGAGGACCCTCAATACCATTTCCAGATGGAAGCGGTATCGACTTAGTAGTCTACCTCGAAATACCATGTCTAGGGAATAAAAGAAGTTTTAATATGCACTTAAATAAAATACCACACATTTATTATGTTAAACAATTACTAATATTAAGGTTATTTTAAAAGAATTGTATCACTTAAAAAGTGGGGAATAACAAATCAAAACAAATCTCAGAATCAACTCCACTAGACCTGTTCACTTATATACTTCCTGACAAACGTCCACCCTTAGTTTGTCTGTCGAGTTGCAGATCAGGAGGGGCGCAATTCTAGTAATTCCTGAAATTTGTCTAGTTATAAAGTTATGAAATGTTATTTTTATTTTATCTCCGACGCGTCATCTTAGTTGATAATTTGATTTTCTTTGAAGAATGTTGCCCTACTTCGTTATAAAACGTTATAAGTAGCCCTTAACCGAGGAAATTAAAACAAATTTGTTTTTTGTAGGGAGTGTTGTTTATTTTGTATAATTTGTGTAAAATAAAATAAAAAATTATTCGCAATCAAATTGATCTATATTCAGCCATCGGCTGTGTGTTATAAGTAATAATTGAGCTGACTTGTGAGTTAATGTTATAAATAAATAAATAACTGCACACGAACTCACAAAACAATATACTTTATTGCCATGCGCGTTTCAATGACTTATGCCATCATCATCATCAGTGACACTACTACATATTTACAATTTAGTTGTAAAGTGCAGTTGAAGTTGTCAATTGGGAAGTGTAGCAGTGTCAATGATGATGGTGATGTAAGTAATTAAAACGCGTATGACAATAAAGTATATTGTTTTGCAAGTTCATACGCAGTTATTTATTTCTTTGTAACAATTACTATAAGAAAAAACAAAAATATAGGAGCAGACCTCGAATTTGAGGATCTGTAGGAGAGTTAGTCTAAATAGTAACCAAAAGTTGCAACTACTTATATCACTAAAGTAACAGTATAAATTATAATGGATATGGGAAATATTTATTATCCTTGATCTTATATTTATTTATGCTTTGTTTGTTTCAAGGTCGCTATTGTATTGTGCATGCTCGTAGCTTATGCCGCAGCTGGTGCAGTGTACGTAGGAGCCCCGGCTTTAGTTCGCGCTCCAGCCTATGACAGCGCTGTCATCACCTCCAACCGTCTCGGTGGTAACTTCGCCTACAGCACTGTGGAGGCTCAAGCCTATGCCGCTGTCAGTCCTGTAGTCCAGAATGTACCCACACCTGTCGCTGTCTCTTACCACGCTACTCCTGTTGTCGCTCCAGCACCCCTCGTCGCAGCTCTTCCTGCTGCAGTCCCCGCCTACTATCACTAAATTCGTTTCTAATTACGTCCGCCACCTTCAGTGATTCGAAATTCTCAACCTCCTCGCCATAGTCTGTTTTAAATTATTAAACCAAATAAAATGTACAATAAATAAATAATAGTTATTACAAGTTATATGTTTTCTATAATCTAGATCCCAAAGAACTTATAAAAAATATACAGCATTGTAGCATAGTTTACAATATAAAAAAAAAATCACAGCTACAGAGAATATAAACAGTTTAGTAGATACAGATTTAGCAACTGCTTTACTTCATTTACTTTGTAGCTAAGCTTTTTCAGTTTTTTCCATAACTACACAGTCTACATGTATATATATATAATAAATTAAAAATATTTCAAAACCAAGAATAATTTTAATGCATATATTATTCAAAGCCTTACGCCGATAAAACAGTACCAGCATCTTCAAGAAAACATACCATACAAGAAAACATATCCCCATATTTAATATAATATAATATATATATATATATATATATATATATATATATATATATATATATATATATATATATCATGTTCAAATTTTCCATCATTTATAAAATACTTTTTTATTCTTCCATTCAAGTTCAAATACATGTTTTTTTTTAAAGCTTGTAGTGGGCGATGATGTCAATAGTTGTTTCAATAAATAATTCAGTAATTAAATTTAAATAATTAGTTTTAGTTTTATGTGTGGAAGAAATACGTTTCACAAACGGGGTCAAGGTATGCAATACATTTACAGCGTTCCATTTGGTTTTAAATATGTGATAACATATGATTTCATAAAACAGCTGATTCCATTTTATAGGTTATGTTCTAAATCTGGAGTGAGTAGTGTACACTAAAACACCTGATTCGTATGAACTCAAATAGTATTTACTTCGCAAGCCGCCAATCTATCGACTTATTAATATATGTTCAAGTACTTCAGTTTAAGGTTTTATCGTTAAGTGAGAAACTAAAGCCAAAGCGAAATAATTTGAGTAAACATTAAAAATAATCAACCCTATATTAACAAGAACAAATAAAAACAAACACAAAACTCACAAATTAATCATTTATTTACTCATACGCGTTTCAATGACCAAGTCATCATCATCAGTGAGTGTTACTACTACAAACTCTAACTTACAACTTCCTATTTTAATAGTATATATTGTGAAATTATGATTTGTAAACGAAATTCAGGAGGAGTAGACGGATTTCAAGGTTATTCTTGTTTGTCATCATATTACAGAGGTAAAACCAGTTTCCAGATATAGCGAAAGTAATTATGATGCAACAATAAAATGCGCGCTAAGAATGTCCACATAGGCGTTTCTTCATAAAAGATCGAAAATTTTAGCATTTCCAATTATTACTTGTAAAATTAGATACTTGACAATTTTGTTTAAAACTCCGGCTTGTTAAACCGAAATAAGGTACAGTTTTAATTCTAGTATGTATGTTTCCACCGACAGATCTCCGACACTCAGCATCGGTAACGATGTGTTTACAAGGTTTATAAATATTATCTCCAAGTCTGTCTACGGCGGTTTCAAGTGGTGCGTCGATGCTATTGGTTACTTGTAAAACACAAGTAAAGGTAAAACTTTATAAGCTGGCACTTGGGGGCTGCAGGCCTTAGCGAGAGCCCGAGGGTGAGGGGAGGGTGGAGGTGCTCGCAGGCCATTGTTAAAAACATCGACCCTGGGACTTCCGCTGAGTCATAGGGTTGACTCATTATTTTGTAACTTAATAATACTTTTAAATGTAATGTATAAATAACAAGAAATGTATTGGCGTTTACGGAAGCGTGCTAATATGATTGTCTAAGAGTTGGGACAGGTAGGACGCGATTTATGGTCCTGATGAGGGATGACGACAGTGCCTGATGTTTTATAGACGATGAATACACAATTTCTACATTAGAGCCAAGTGCCAGCTTGTAAAATTTGACCTATACTTCTTTCTAATGTAACCTTATACCCAGCTTTACCCCTAACTTCCAAACGCGTGCTCTGTATTTGATACCTTTAGGTTTTCAAAGGGAATAAAACTCATTATATGAGCCAGTGGATGATTGTCTCATTTTTGGTTTGTTATGTTTTTTAGTACAGTTCAACAAATGGTTTACTTTCAACATATTTTTCTTTAAGCGATTTTATTGCAAAGTATAATTTAATATACTTTTAAACCTTTCATCAGCCTGCCTTAACTTCCTACTGCTTAGTTTTTTAAATTCATTTTATAATTTAATATCTTTGCTTGGATACTATCATTGTTTTATTATTTTTTGGATCTAACGGAGCTTCTTTTTTAAAGGAATTTCCTAGCGTTTCTCGTCAGTAAACAGAATTCGGTTTCGTAATTTAAAATAAGAAGTGGTAAGAAATATGAATAGATGGTAACTCAAAATTTTCCGTAGTTGTGTTAAAAAGCTAAAGAGAATTAAATTTTAAAATGTCTCATAAATAATTAATCTATGACGATAATAGGGTCATTACAGTATAATATGAGTTAGAAACAAGTGAAACATTCTCTTTTTAACGAATAGAGTGAGTTCTTGCTTGAGTTTCAGCCAAACGCTTTCTATTTGATAACATTAATTATTCGTACAGACTAGTAAGGTATTTCCAACATACACATAAAATAATATCGCCAAAATATGATTTTTTGTAATAGTTGAGGCTGGTAAATAGTGTAAATAGGTTCTAGGTTCGTATTTTAAAGTTTAATTCTGTTCGCACTTATTGGCCATTGAAGCTGCATAGTTTGCAGTAAGCGTAGTGGCATTGTGGCGTAGAGCGTGACTCGTATCCATTGAAGAGTTGGTTGTCACAGTAATGTGCCTCTACTGGCCGTTGCTAATTCGAGCAGGGGCGCACGCGCGCAATACACGAGATTAGAATGCTCTAATTATTTTCTTTAAGTTCATCCACCTCTATTAATATCAAAATGTTATTATTATATGTTATCATAAACGTCTTTAGAGTATCATAACTACCTGCATTCCCAGCATTGTCACACTACTCGTTGACCCGTATCGGAGCCTCCATTGTCACACTACTCGTTGACCCGTATCGGAGCCTCCATTGTCACACTACTCGTTGACCCGTATCGGAGCCTCCATTGTCACAATACTCGTTGACCCGTATCGGAGCCTCCATTGTCACACTACTCGTTGACCCGTATCGGAGCCTCCATTGTCACACTACTCGTTGACCCGTGTCGGAGCCTCCATTGTCACACTACTCGTTGACCCGTATCGGAGCCTCCATTGTCACACTACTCGTTGACCCGTATCGGAGCCTCCATTGTCACACTACTCGTTGACCCGTATCGGAGCCTCCATTGTCACACTACTTGTTGATCCGTATCGGAGCCTCCATTGTCACACTACTCGTTGACCCGTATCGGAGCCTCCATTGTCACACTACTCGTTGATCCGTATCGGAGCCTCCATTGTCACACTACTCGTTGACCCGTATCGGAGCCTCCATTGTCACACTACTCGTTGACCCGTATCGGAGCCTCCATTGTCACACTACTCGTTGACCCGTATCGGGCCCTCCATTGTCACACTACTCGTTGACCCGTATCGGACCCATCAGCCAGAACGTTTTACGAATTCCTGACTGATGGATGCCCTCCGAAAAGCGTCAACGAGTAGTGTGATAATGCTGGGAATGGCAGGTAATTATACTCAAATAAGAATATAAATCCCAGCGAAAAAGTCGAAAATTATCAAAAGTGTTATCATAAAGGTTTAAAGGAAAGTAACGATTGTACGAAAAGGGGCGACAGAAACTACAGAGACTATGCGCCTCCACACTTCAGCGCACCAAGAGTTATCTCGTTGTAGGCAAAATTTCTTGTACTCCAAAGCGTCCTTAGCTTTCTTCAATGTTTACACTAAACGTATCGTATGGTTTAGGACAGAAATAATTTCATTTTTTAACGTACAAATACTATCTTTAATAATGTTTAGAACTGTGAGCAAATCGTAATGCAGAGATTTGTCAGGCAAGTAATACTTTATCCGTGACAGCAAACACTTGCTTCTGTTATTCGCAAGACAGGTTTAAACGTAAGAATAAACTTTCTAAAGCTAAATACAAACAAAGCGAATTTTCCCTGGCTGTGCGACCTTGAGGGCCTGGTATGTGTTAAGTAATTAAGTACAGACCAGACTGTCAAGGCTGTGTATTGGTTTATTGAAGGCAGTCAATTAATTCGTCATTCGCGAATATCAAGCATTGCGCAATCATCGGGCCACAGCTGCCTTGTGCAACGCCTCTGGTAAGCAGAGGAAAATAGGAATTTCAGTTTTGAAATGCATATTAGGTCAATACTAATGTACGATAAATCTTTTAGATACGTTATGGACAAATGTATAAGAAATTTGTAAGTTAGTAAAACAACTGTTGTTCTGGTTCCAATACGATTAGACAGTTTGAAAATTTTCGTCTATATCAGAAGAGCCAATTGGTCGATTTTCGTTTATCTGTCTACTGTCAGGATAAATCTACTGACAGGGTGTATTCACTGGTAGAGACAGTTCTATGAAGAGAGGGTACAGCGGCAGGGCAAGACCATTGACAAAGTGAGCAAACTGTGAAGGTTGGTTCACTAGCAACTTGAGGCTTCTGGTAGGAAGAGTCTACTGGTAGCGTGAAGTAACTGGAGGAGTTGTGCCTCCCGAAAAGCTTTTTCTACTTGATTAATTCATTGCTATTTATAACCTGCTACCGAAGCGCTTTGGTCATACCTGCCACCTCACTGAACCGCTTTGATCATCATGTCCTAAAGAAGCGCTTTGGTCACCCCTGTGTCCTCACTGAACCACATAGCTCATCCTGTTCTAAAGAAGCGATTTGTTCCCCCTTACTCCTCACTGAACCGCTGTGGTCATCCTGGCCTAACGAAGCCCTTTGGTCACCCCTGCATCCTCATTGAACCGCTTTGATCATCTTGTCCTAAAGAAGCGCTTTGATCCCCCCTGACTCCTCAATAAAGCGTTTTGGTCATCCTGCCCTTAGAAAGCGCTTTGGTCCCTCTGACACCTCACTAAAGCGTTTTGGTAATCCTTCCCTACCGAAGAGCTTTGGCTAAACCTGCCTCCTCACTGAACCGCTTTGGTCATCCTGTCCTACCGAAGCACTTTGGTCCCCGCTGCCTACTCACTGAACCACTTTGGTCATCTTGGCCTACCGAAGCGCTTTTGCAGTCCACTGCCAGGGTGAGTCTATTAACGGTTTCCCACTGGGAGGGAGGTCAAGCAGCCTGAACAAGTTTATATGGTTTGCCTCCACAGTACGGCGTCATTTATTGTGAGAAAGCACTTATAGCTGCGAACTAAATAGTATTTTCTTTTGAGGGTTTTTTTAGTGATACAGATCTTCTATTATATTTGTATATATATTAGTACAGTGTGGTAGGGGGGATTTTAATTTTAAGAATGACGATATATGTTATAATAATAATGGAAACAAAAAAAATTGGATTACTTTTAAAGTTACAGATTGTAGTTTGAATGATCCTAGTTCCAACCTCCCTTGAAAGTAAAAATATTATTGTTAAAAAAATCAAGATATTTACGGCGAACTTTGCGTCTCGGAAGGCTTAAGCACTTACCGAGACAAGTTTACGGACGTAAACCGGTTTAAGAACTCACCGATGCGGACTAAGAAACTCATCGATATGGGCTTACGGACTCACTGATGCGGGCTAAGAAACTCATCGATGCGGGCTTACGGACTCACTGATGCGGGCTAAGAAACTCATCGATGCGGGCTTACGGACTCACTGATGCGGGCTAAGAAACTCATCGATGCGGGCTTACGGACTCACCGATGCGGACTTAGAAACTCATCGATGCGGGCTTACGGACTCACCGATGCGGGCTAACAAACTCATCGATATGGGCCTACGGTCTCACTGATGCGGGCTAAGAAACTCATCGATATGGGCTTACGAACTCAAGGATGCGGGCATTGAAACTCTTCGATGTCGGCTTACGGACTCACCGATGCGGGCTAAGAAACTCATCGATGTGGGCTTACAGACTCACCGATGCGGGCTAAGAAACTCATCGATGTGGGCTTACGGACTCACTGATGCGGGCTAAGAACCTAATCGATGTGGGCTTACGGACTCACCGATGCGGACTTAGAAACTCATCGATGCGGGCTTACGGACTCACCGATGAGGGATTACGGACTCACAGATGCTGGTATACGGACTCACCGATGCGGGCTTACGGACTCACCCTTGCGGGCTTACGGACTCACCGGTGCGGCCTTAGAAACTCATCGATGCGGGCTTACGGACTCACCGATGCGGGCTTAGAATCTCATCGATGCGGGCTTACGGACTCACCGGTGCGGAGTAGGAAACTCATCGATGTGGGCTTACGGACTCACGATGTGGGTTTACGAACACACACTGATGAGGGATTACGGTCTCGCCGATGCTGGTATACGGACTAACCGGTGCGGGCTTACGGACTCACCGGTGCGGGGTAGGAAACTCATCGATGCGGGCTTACGGACTCACCGGTGCGGAGTAGGAAACTCATCGATGCGGGCTTACGGACTCACGATGTGGGTTTACGAACACACACTGATGAGGGATTACGGTCTCGCCGATGCTGGTATACGGACTAACCGGTGCGGGCTTACGGACTCACCGGTGCGGGGTAGGAAACTCATCGATGCGGGCTTACGGACTCACCGGTGCGGAGTAGGAAACTCATCGATGCGGGCTTACGGACTCACGATGTGGGTTTACGAACACACACTGATGAGGGATTACGGTCTCGCCGATGCTGGTATACGGACTCACCGGTGCGGGCTTACGGACTCACCGGTGCGGGGTAGGAAACTCATCGATGCGGGCTTACGGACTCACGATGTGGGTTTACGAACACACACTGATGAGGGATTACGGTCTCGCCGATGCTGGTATACGGACTCACCGGTGCGGGCTTACGGACTCACCGGTGCGGGCTTACGGACTAACCGGTGCGGGCTTAGAAACTCATTGATGTGGGCTTACGGACTCACCGATGAGGGCTTACAGTATCACCGATGCTGGTATACGGACTCACCGATGCGGGCTTAGAAACTCTTCGGTGTGGGCTTACAGACTCACCGATGCTGGTATACGGACTCACCGATGCGGGCTTACGGACTCACCGGTGTGGCTTAAGAAACTCATCGATGAGGGCTTACGGACTCGCCGATGCTGGTATACGGACTCACCGATGCGGGCTTACGGACTCACCCTTGCGGGCTTACGGACTCACCGGTGCGACCTTAGAAACTCATCGATGCGGGCTTACGGACTCACCGATGCGGGCTAAGAAAGTCATCCATGTGGGCTTACGGACTCACCGATGCGGGCTCACAGACTCACCGATGCGGGCTCACAGACTCACCGATGCGGGTTTACGGACTCACCGATGCGGGCTCACGGTCTCACCGATGCGGGCTTACGGACTCATCGATGCGGGCTCTCAGACTCACCGATGCGGGCTCACGGACTCACCGATGCGGGCTTACGGACTCACCGATGCGGGCTCACGGTCTAACCGATGCGGGCTCACGGACTCACCGATGCGAGCTTACGGACTCACTGATGTGGGTTTACGGACTCACCGATGCGGGCTTTCGGACTTACCGATGCGGGCTTACGGACCCACCGATGCGTGCTCACGGTCACACCGATGCGGGATTACGGACTCACCGATGCGGGCTCACGGTCTCACCGATGCGGTCTTACGGTCTCACCGATGCGGGCTTACGGACTCACCGATGCGGGCTTACGGTCTCACCGATGCGGTCTTACGGTCTCACCGATGCGGGCTTACGGACTCACCGATGCGGGCTTACGGTCTCACCGATGCGGGCTTACGGACTCGCCGTTGCGGGTATACGGTCTCACCGATGCGGGCTCACGGTCTCACCGATGGGGGCTTACGGACTCACCGATGCGGGCTTACGGAGTCACCGATGCGAGCTTACGGTCTCACCGATGCGGGCTTACGGACTCACCGTTGCGGGTTTACGGACTCACCGATGCGGGCTTACGGAGTCACCGATGCGGGCTTACGGTCTCACCGATGCGGGCTTACGGACTCCCCGTTGCTGGGAGGCGAGAGCAATATGATCTCTAATGTCGCTTCTAATGTTTTGCTTCAGGAAACAAAGAGGGATAATTTGATTTACAAAAATTCCGCCTAACTGGGTCTTCCTAAAAGTGACCTAAATATTTGTGTCATTAATAGTATAAAGAGGCGCTAAATTCGTAATTGGTGTCCGAGATTCGTTGGTTTATTTTTAAACGTAAAAACGTGTGTAGAACGCGAACGGGTAGTTTTAGAAACAAGGCGTAATTTGACATAAGGCTGAGTGACAGTGAAGACCTTAGTGTATTTTGCTGGTAATACTCGCATTACTTCCCTGAACATGATTAATGTGGCAGTGGTTACACCTAAGCACATGTCACTTCCTCATGTCTAGTGACAATGCTGTTTGAGGAACCTTCAGGGTCAAGCCAAAGCTTAGAGTTTAATCTCCATAATCCTACTTTAATTGCCTTTAATAGCTGTGCAATTAATATCCCTATAATATTATGTTCTATTCTAAAGTACAAATGTAAAGGCAGTTGTATGTATTTTTTTTTAGCCCTTTAACAACAATTCTTGTTGAGCTACAACTGCCGCTATTACAATACATTTGAGCAGTGTTTCTACACCTGCTAGACTCAACAGAAACAACAATTCTTGTTGAGCTACAACTTACGCTATTACAATACATTTGAGCAGTGTTTCTACACCTGCTAGACTCAACAGAAGCAACAATTCTTGTTGAGCCACAACTTCCGCTATTACAATACATTTGAGCAGTGTTTCTACACCTGCTAGACTCAACAGAAGCAACAATTCTTGTTGAGCTACAACTTACGCTATTACAATACATTTGAGCAGTGTTTCTACACCTGCTAGACTCAACAGAAGCAACAATTCTTGTTGAGCTACAACTTCCGCTATTACAATACATTTGAGCAGTGTTTCTACACCTGCTAGACTCAACAGAAGCAACAATTCTTGTTGAGCTACAACTTCCGCTATTACAATACATTTGAGCAGTGTTTCTACACCTGCTAGACTCAACAGAAGCAACAATTCTTGTTGAGCCACAACTTCCGCTATTACAATACATTTGAGCAGTGTTTCTACACCTGCTAGACTCAACAGAAGCAACAATTCTTGTTGAGCCACAACTTCCGTTATTACAATACATTTGAGCAGTGTTTCTACACCTGCTAGACTCAACAGAAGCAACAATTCTTGTTGAGCTACAACTTCCGCTATTACAATACATTTGAGCAGTGTTTCTACACCTGCTAGACTCAACAGAAGCAACAATTCTTGTTGAGCTACAACTTACGCTATTACAATACATTTGAGCAGTGTTTCTACACCTGCTAGACTCAACAGAAGCAACAATTCTTGTTGAGCTACAACTTCCGCTATTACAATACATTTGAGCAGTGTTTCTACACCTGCTAGACTCAACAGAAGCAACAATTCTTGTTGAGCTACAACTTCCGCTATTACAATACATTTGAGCAGTGTTTCTACACCTGCTAGACTCAACAGAAGCAACAATTCTTGTTGAGCTACAACTTACGCTATTACAATACATTTGAGCAGTGTTTCTACACCTGCTAGACTCAACAGAAGCAACAATTCTTGTTGAGCTACAACTTCCGCTATTACAATACATTTGAGCAGTGTTTCTACACCTGCTAGACTCAACAGAAGCAACAATTCTTGTTGAGCTACAACTTCCGCTATTACAATACATTTGAGCAGTGTTTCTACACCTGCTAGACTCAACAGAAGCAACAATTCTTGTTGAGCTACAACTTCCGCTATTACAATACATTTGAGCAGTGTTTCTACACCTGCTAGACTCAACAGAAGCAACAATTCTTGTTGAGCTACAACTTACGCTATTACAATACATTTGAGCAGTGTTTCTACACCTGCTAGACTCAACAGAAGCAACAATTCTTGTTGAGCTACAACTTCCGCTATTACAATACATTTGAGCAGTGTTTCTACACCTGCTAGACTCAACAGAAGCAACAATTCTTGTTGAGCTACAACTTCCGCTATTACAATACATTTGAGCAGTGTTTCTACACCTGCTAGACTCAACAGAAGCAACAATTCTTGTTGAGCCACAACTTCCGCTATTACAATACATTTGAGCAGTGTTTCTACACCTGCTAGACTCAACAGAAGCAACAATTCTTGTTGAGCTACAACTTCCGCTATTACAATACATTTGAGCAGTGTTTCTACACCTGCTAGACTCAACAGAAGCAACAATTCTTGTTGAGCTACAACTTACGCTATTACAATACATTTGAGCAGTGTTTCTACACCTGCTAGACTCAACAGAAGCAACAATTCTTGTTGAGCTACAACTTCCGCTATTACAATACATTTGAGCAGTGTTTCTACACCTGCTAGACTCAACAGAAGCAACAATTCTTGTTGAGCCACAACTTCCGCTATTACAATACATTTGAGCAGTGTTTCTACACCTGCTAGACTCAACAGAAGCAACAATTCTTGTTGAGCCACAACTTCCGCTATTACAATACATTTGAGCAGTGTTTCTACACCTGCTAGACTCAACAGAAGCAACAATTCTTGTTGAGCCACAACTTCCGCTATTACAATACATTTGAGCAGTGTTTCTACACCTGCTAGACTCAACAGAAGCAACAATTCTTGTTGAGCTACAACTTCCGCTATTACAATACATTTGAGCAGTGTTTCTACACCTGCTAGACTCAACAGAAGCAACAATTCTTGTTGAGCTACAACTTACGCTATTACAATACATTTGAGCAGTGTTTCTACACCTGCTAGACTCAACAGAAGCAACAATTCTTGTTGAGCTACAACTTCCGCTATTACAATACATTTGAGCAGTGTTTCTACACCTGCTAGACTCAACAGAAGCAACAATTCTTGTTGAGCTACAACTTCCGCTATTACAATACATTTGAGCAGTGTTTCTACACCTGCTAGACTCAACAGAAGCAACAATTCTTGTTGAGCTACAACTTACGCTATTACAATACATTTGAGCAGTGTTTCTACACCTGCTAGACTCAACAGAAGCAACAATTCTTGTTGAGCTACAACTTCCGCTATTACAATACATTTGAGCAGTGTTTCTACACCTGCTAGACTCAACAGAAGCAACAATTCTTGTTGAGCTACAACTTCCGCTATTACAATACATTTGAGCAGTGTTTCTACACCTGCTAGACTCAACAGAAGCAACAATTCTTGTTGAGCTACAACTTCCGCTATTACAATACATTTGAGCAGTGTTTCTACACCTGCTAGACTCAACAGAAGCAACAATTCTTGTTGAGCTACAACTTACGCTATTACAATACATTTGAGCAGTGTTTCTACACCTGCTAGACTCAACAGAAGCAACAATTCTTGTTGAGCTACAACTTCCGCTATTACAATACATTTGAGCAGTGTTTCTACACCTGCTAGACTCAACAGAAGCAACAATTCTTGTTGAGCTACAACTTCCGCTATTACAATACATTTGAGCAGTGTTTCTACACCTGCTAGACTCAACAGAAGCAACAATTCTTGTTGAGCCACAACTTCCGCTATTACAATACATTTGAGCAGTGTTTCTACACCTGCTAGACTCAACAGAAGCAACAATTCTTGTTGAGCTACAACTTACGCTATTACAATACATTTGAGCAGTGTTTCTACACCTGCTAGACTCAACAGAAGCAACAATTCTTGTTGAGCCACAACTTCCGCTATTACAATACATTTGAGCAGTGTTTCTACACCTGCTAGACTCAACAGAAGCAACAATTCTTGTTGAGCCACAACTTCCGCTATTACAATACATTTGAGCAGTGTTTCTACACCTGCTAGACTCAACAGAAGCAACAATTCTTGTTGAGCTACAACTTCCGCTATTACAATACATTTGAGCAGTGTTTCTACACCTGCTAGACTCAACAGAAGCAACAATTCTTGTTGAGCTACAACTTCCGCTATTACAATACATTTGAGCAGTGTTTCTACACCTGCTAGACTCAACAGAAGCAACAATTCTTGTTGAGCTACAACTTCCGCTATTACAATACATTTGAGCAGTGTTTCTACACCTGCTAGACTCAACAGAAGCAACAATTCTTGTTGAGCTACAACTTCCGCTATTACAATACATTTGAGCAGTGTTTCTACACCTGCTAGACTCAACAGAAGCAACAATTCTTGTTGAGCTACAACTTACGCTATTACAATACATTTGAGCAGTGTTTCTACACCTGCTAGACTCAACAGAAGCAACAATTCTTGTTGAGCTACAACTTCCGCTATTACAATACATTTGAGCAGTGTTTCTACACCTGCTAGACTCAACAGAAGCAACAATTCTTGTTGAGCTACAACTTCCGCTATTACAATACATTTGAGCAGTGTTTCTACACCTGCTAGACTCAACAGAAGCAACAATTCTTGTTGAGCCACAACTTACGCTATTACAATACATTTGAGCAGTGTTTCTACACCTGCTAGACTCAACAGAAGCAACAATTCTTGTTGAGCTACAACTTCCGCTATTACAATACATTTGAGCAGTGTTTCTACACCTGCTAGACTCAACAGAAGCAACAATTCTTGTTGAGCTACAACTTCCGCTATTACAATACATTTGAGCAGTGTTTCTACACCTGCTAGACTCAACAGAAGCAACAATTCTTGTTGAGCCACAACTTACGCTATTACAATACATTTGAGCAGTGTTTCTACACCTGCTAGACTGAAGAAAAGTAACCATTCTTGTTGAGCTACAACTTCTGTTATTACAATAAATTTGGGCAGTGTTTTTATACCTTCTAGACTCAACAGAGGCAACAATTCTTGTTGAGATACAACTTCCGGTATTACAATTTATTGGGGCAGTGTTACTACACCTGCTAGACTCAACAGATTCCTTTCAAATGATTAAACTTAATGAATAAAGTAATTATGTTATGTAATGCTCTACATTTGCTTAGAACCTAACCTAGGAAACGGTAAATAGTAACAGTCCTACAGAGAATTCTATTTAGTTCAAACTGTGGCCGCGTTCCATTTCCTTATTAACCATTACCGCTAATATTGCGTTACCTCACAACGGGCAGAACCTAACAAGCCATCAGATCAATTTGACACGGAAGCTCGTCTCATGGTGTTCTCTTTCGGGTTACATTGAATCTAAAAGCTCCAGCGAAGGGTCCTGCACAGCATTCGCTGTGAAGACGTCCTACCTCACACACACACACACACACACACACACACACACACATACACACACACACACACACACACACACACACACACACACACACACACACACACACACACACACACACACACACACACACACACACACACACACACACACACACACACACACACACACACACACACACACACACACACACACACACACACACACACACACACACACACACACACACACACACACACACACACACACACACACACACACACACACACACACACACACACACACACACACACACACACACACACACACACACACACACACACACACACACACACACACACACACACACACACACACACACACACACACACACACACACACACACACACACACACACACACACACACACACACACACACACACACACACACACACACACACACACACACACACACACACACACACACACACACACACACACACACACACACACACACACACACACACACACACACACACACACACACACACACACACACACACACACACACACACACACACACACACACACACACACACACACACACACACACACACACACACACACACACACACACACACACAATTACACACACACACACACACACACACACACACACACACACACACACACACACACACACACACACACACACACACACACACACACACACACACACACACACACACACATACACACACACACACACACAAACACACACACACACACACACACACACACACACATATATATATATATATGTTTGTATGTATGTATGATCCATATGCATTACTAAATCACTTATCCGATCGCCATGAAACTTTGGGAAATTGTCGAGTACATTCCTGGGAAAGTCTCTGGCGACATGATGTTTTCCAAACATAATTTTTTCCAAACGTAATTTTTAAGTGCCAAAATAGCATAAAATATGATTATATTATCCTATCTTTCACAGATATCCTTTAAGACATTTCATTGAATTCATTCCAAATTTTGGTTGCCAAGCAACACTCAACAATCTAAAATTATTTTCCAACATTTCAAACAATATACAAAAAATATTGTATATCCGAGCGCACTTCAATAAATAACATCCAATCAAGAACTTTTATTGTCACACTTTTCTCGATCGACGTCTATAAGTCCAGCTATTATTATAATGTAATAAAATAATAAATTTACTTTAGCTAAATTTAACACGCCATTCATTTATTTGTAGGCGATACGAAGTACGTCGGGTCAGCTAGTATATTATAAAACTTGTTGTTTTAAGGAATAGATCACTGTTACAGCAATTCTTCCCTGTGCTTGAGTGTTAGCTAAATATACCTTTGTAATTTTGTTACCAACTGTATGACGTATCATTGTAAACTAATAATCGATATATAGAGGAATAGTTGCAGCAAAATATATATACATCGTTTCCCCTGTGACCTCGCATTGTCCTAATAGGGCCAACAGTGATCAAGCAAGCTGACTCTGGGTGACTGTATTATATCACATATTTGCGATTTCATCAAAGTACTTATTTCCTTATAGCCATGAGCCATGCACACCCGGTGAAGGTTATTATTCAAAGTTATGTTTGGAGGGGGACTCTAAAGTCTTGTTTCGGGAGGAGTTTTAGAGTCTTACCGTCGAATTTACATTTGGATATCATTTTCAGAGATAAGGTTTCAAAGCTTTATGAAAAGTGAATACCGGCAAATACAGAATCGCTGAAACTTTCCTTAACAAATTCTCTTCTAAAAATACTGGAGACAAACATTGTCTTAAAATTTTTAGCTTAGCAAATGTTTAAGGTTTTGTTTCACAAAACAGTTTTATTCAAAAGTCTATATCGGAATTAATACTTTAGATTACACATTCTCCATTTGAAGAAAGAGTTAAGCAGTATCGACAAATGTCTTCTGTTTCATGAAAAGTTTCGAATTTCGATGGCATTTATAAAGATACAACCAATTTGCGTTATATAAACAGAATAAGACACAATTATCGGAAATGTGTGTTTTGTTTATACTATTTTGGTTCTATACTTACTTTTACATACCTTGGACGACAATAAAGCTTACAATAGGAAGTTGAAAATATTCTGATGCAGAATAAATGGTTTGTCTTTAAAAAATAAAACCTTTTTAGCATTAGAAGAAAAATCCTCAGAAAAACAGCCAAACAAAGAAACCTCAAGTCCTTTGTCTTTTCGTAAATATTTCCTCGTAATTTTTGCTTACTTATAAACAACATCGTTCGAAATTCCAACAATTATATCAATTGGAAGAACGAATAAGTAAACACCTGGTTTAATAAAGGCGACAAAGAGAATAAACGAAATGTTATGACGCTTTGGAAATACCGCAAGAGAAGATTGCTGCTAATTATGTAAGATTGTGTAAAAAAATTACAGGTAAAAGAAAGAAAATGTTCAACAAACTGAAAGACTGTAAGAAAAGCTTCAAGTCTAAAGATCTTTACAACACCCAGAACGGAAACAATGGAAAAGAGTCAGCAGTAGCAGTACTCACAATAAAAAATGTGATTTGTGAATTAAATATGTAAGAAAATGCTCTGGTCACGTTGAGAAATTATAATTAAATGTCACAACTACTTATTTAAAAACAACAATCATCTTTTAATTTTTCAATTTAATGCTTTTATAAAATTACTAACCCAATAATTTTAAAAATATTTATAACAATAAATAATAGCTTGGTTAATCGCTAAGGTTACATGCCGGTAATTGTTTACAAAAGGATCCTACTTCACTCAACAATGTCTAGAAGCTAATTGTTGCATCATCGCATGGCTGTGACATAATAAAGGAGGCCGTGGTATGTTGTACTCTCGCGCAGTCTCCGTTGATCAAGAAAGCAGTGCACAAGTAAGTTTAAAGTTTTTACTTTCATTGTTAATACGTTTGTGAATTACGTTAACAAATTAGTTTTTTTTTATAAGCTAGTGTGTGAAACATTCATGTGCGTATACAGATTTAGAAGAGGCATTATTGTGTTCAACGAATGAGTTCTCTGAAATACAAGTAATGACATTTCAAAACATGCTTATCTACTTCTACCTTTTTGAAAACACCTACTTTGTTGTCAAAACCTAGTGCACTTACTGTCGTTTTAATTTTAGAGAACTGATTTTAGAGAACTCACTTGTTGTAAGATCATGTTGAGAAAATATAAATGTATGTGTCATTACGAAGGTTTCCTTTTCCATTTTAGTGTTGTGAAATTACAACATGTGTAGTACTACACTAAAGCTTTCTGTGTGCTAACACAACGTGAGGCTTTTAAAGAATTCACTTGGTGTAGGATAATATTGAGCAAATATAAATGTATGTGTCATTACGAAGGTTTCCTTTTCCATTTTAGTGTTGTGAAATTACAACATGTGTAGTACTACACTAAAGCTTTCTGTGTGCTAACACAACGTGAGTCTTTTAAAGAATTCACTTGGTGTAGGATAATATTGAGCAAATATAAATGTATGGGTCATTACGAAGGTTTCCTTTTCCATATTAGTGCTGTGAAATTACAACATGTGCAGTACTGCACTAAACCTTCCTGTGTGCTAACACAACGTGAGTCTTTTAAAGAATTCACTTGGTGTAGGATAATATTGAGCAAATATAAATGTATGTGTCATTACGAAGGTTTCCTTTTCCATTTTAGTGTTGTGAAGTTACAACATGTGTAGTACTACACTAAAGCTTTCTGTGTGCTAACAAAACGTAAAGCTTTTAAAGGGTTCACTTGTTGTAGGATAATGTTGAGCAAATATAAATGTATGTGTCATTACGAAGGTTTCCTTTTCCATTTTAGTGTTGTGAAGTTACAACATGTGTAGTACTACACTAAAGCTTTCTGTGTGCTAACAAAACGTGAGGCTTTTAAAGAATTCACTTGGTGTAGGATAATATTGAGGAAATATAAATGTATGTGTCATTACGAAGGTTTCATTTTCCATTTTAGTGCTGTGAAATTACAACATGTGTAGTACTACACTAAAGCTTTCTGTGTGCTAACACAACGTGAGGCTTTTAAAGAATTCACTTGGTGTAGGATAATGTTGAGCAAATATAAATGTATGTGTCATTACGAAGGTTTCCTTTTCCATTTTAGTGTTGTGAAATTACAACATGTGTAGTACTACACTAAACCTTTCTGTGTGCTAACACAACGTGAGGCTTTTAAAGAATTCACTTGGTGTAGGATAATGTTGAGCAAATATAAATGTATGTGACATTACGAAGGTTTCCTTTTCCATTTTAGTGTTGTGAAATTACAACATGTGTAGTACTACACTAAACCTTTCTGTGTGCTAACACAACGTGAGGCTTTTAAAGAATTCACTTGGTGTAGGATAATGTTGAGCAAATATAAATGTATGTGTCATTACGAAGGTTTCCTTTTCCATTTTAGTGTTGTGAAATTACAACATGTGTAGTACTACACTAAAGCTTTCTGTGTGCTAACAAAACGTAAAGCTTTTAAAGGGTTCACTTGTTGTAGGATAATGTTGAGCAAATATAAATGTATGTGTCATTACGAAGGTTTCCTTTTCCATTTTAGTGTTGTGAAATTACAACATGTGTAGTACTACACTAAACCTTTCTGTGTGCTAACACAACGTGAGGCTTTTAAAGAATTCACTTGGTGTAGGATAATGTTGAGCAAATATAAATGTATGTGTCATTACGAAGGTTTCCTTTTCCATTTTAGTGTTGTGAAATTACAACATGTGTAGTACTACACTAAAGCTTTCTGTGTGCTAACACAACGTGAGGCTTTTAAAGAATTCACTTGGTGTAGGATAATGTTGAGCAAATATAAATGTATGTGTCATTACGAAGGTTTCCTTTTCCATTTTAGTGTTGTGAAATTACAACATGTGTAGTACTACACTAAACCTTTCTGTGTGCTAACACAACGTGAGGCTTTTAAAGAATTCACTTGGTGTAGGATAATGTTGAGCAAATATAAATGTATGTGTCATTACGATGGTTTCCTTTTCCATTTTAGTGTTGTGAAATTACAACATGTGTAGTACTACACTAAAGCTTTCTGTGCGCTAACACAACGTGAGGCTTTTAAAGAATTCACTTGTTGTAGGATAATGTTGAGCAAATATAAATGTATGTGTCATTAAGAAGGTTTCCTTTTCCATTTTAGTGTTGTGAAATTACAACATGTGTAGTACTACACTAAAGCTTTCTGTGTGCTAACACAACGTGAGGCTTTTAAAGAATTCACTTGGTGTAGGATAATGTTGAGGAAATATAAATGTATGTGTCATTACGATGGTTTCCTTTTCCATTTTAGTGTTGTGAAATTACAACATGTGTAGTACTACACTAAAGCTTTCTGTGTGCTAACACAACGTGAGGCTTTTAAAGAATTCACTTGGTGTAGGATAATGTTGAGGAAATATAAATGTATGTGTCATTACGATGGTTTCCTTTTCCATTTTAGTGTTGTGAAATTACAACATGTGTAGTACTACACTAAAGCTTTCTGTGTGCTAACACAACGTGAGGCTTTTAAAGAATTCACTTGGTGTAGGATAATGTTGAGGAAATATAAATGTATGTGTCATTACGATGGTTTCCTTTTCCATTTTAGTGTTGTGAAATTACAACATGTGTAGTACTACACTAAAGCTTTCTGTGTGCTAACAAAACGTAAAGCTTTTAAAGGGTTCACTTGTTGTAGGATAATGTTGAGCAAATATAAATGTATGGGTCATTACGAAGGTTTCCTTTTCCATTTTAGTGTTGTGAAGTTACAACATGTGTAGTACTACACTAAACCTTTCTGTGTGCTAACAGAACGTGAGGCTTTTAAAGAATTCACTTGGTGTAGGATAATGTTGAGCAAATATAAATGTATGTGTCATTACGAAGGTTTCCTTTTCCATTTTAGTGTTGTGAAGTTACAACATGTGTAGTACTACACTAAAGCTTTCTGTGTGCTAACACAACGTGAGGCTTTTAAAGAATTCACTTGGTGTAGGATAATGTTAAGGAAATATAAATGTATGTGTCATTACGATGGTTTCCTTTTCCATTTTAGTGTTGTGAAATTACAACATGTGTAGTACTACACTAAAGCTTTCTGTGCGCTAACACAACGTGAGGCTTTTAAAGAATTCACTTGTTGTAGGATAATGTTGAGCAAATATAAATGTATGTGTCATTAAGAAGGTTTCCTTTTCCATTTTAGTGTTGTGAAATTACAACATGTGTAGTACTACACTAAAGCTTTCTGTGTGCTAACACAACGTGAGTCTTTTAAAGAATTCACTTGGTGTAGGATAATGTTGAGCAAATATAAATGTATGGGTCATTACGAAGGTTTCCTTTTCCATTTTAGTGTTGTGAAATTACAACATGTGTAGTACTACACTAAAGCTTTCTGTGCGCTAACACAACGTGAGGCTTTTAAAGAATTCACTTGGTGTAGGATAATGTTGAGGAAATATAAATGTATGGGTCATTACGAAGGTTTCCTTTTCCATTTTAGTGTTGTGAAATTACAACATGTGTAGTACTACACTAAAGCTTTCTGTGCGCTAACACAACGTGAGGCTTTTAAAGAATTCACTTGGTGTAGGATAATGTTGAGGAAATATAAATGTATGTGTCATTACGAAGGTTTCCTTTTCCATTTTAGTGTTGTGAAATTACAACATGTGTAGTACTACACTAAAGCTTTCTGTGCGCTAACACAACGTGAGGCTTTTAAAGAATTCACTTGGTGTAGGATAATGTTGAGGAAATATAAATGTATGGGTCATTACGAAGGTTTCCTTTTCCATTTTAGTGTTGTGAAATTACAACATGTGTAGTACTACACTAAAGCTTTCTGTGCGCTAACACAACGTGAGGCTTTTAAAGAATTCACTTGGTGTAGGATAATGTTGAGGAAATATAAATGTATGTGTCATTACGAAGATTTCCTTTTCCATTTTAGTGTTGTGAAGTTACAACATGTGTAGTACTACACTAAACCTTTCTGTGTGCTAACACAACGTGAGGCTTTTAAAGAATTCACTTGGTGTAGGATAATGTTGAGGAAATATAAATGTATGTGTCATTACGATGGTTTCCTTTTCCATTTTATTGTTGTGAAGTTACAACATGTGTAGTACTACACTAAACCTTTCTGTGTGCTAACACAACGTGAGGCTTTTAAAGAATTCACTTGGTGTAGGATAATGTTGAGGAAATATAAATGTATGTGTCATTACGAAGGTTTCCTTTTCCATTTTATTGTTGTGAAGTTACAACATGTGTAGTACTACACTAAACCTTTCTGTGTGCTAACACAACGTGAGGCTTTTAAAGAATTCACTTGGTGTAGGATAATGTTGAGGAAATATAAATGTATGTGTCATTACGAAGGTTTCCTTTTCCATTTTAGTGTTGTGAAGTTACAACATGTGTAGTACTACACTAAAGCTTTCTGCGTGCTAACACAACGTGAGGCTTTTAAAGAATTCACTTGGTGTAGGATAATGTTGAGGAAATATAAATGTATGTGTCATTACGAAGGTTTCCTTTTCCATTTTAGTGTTGTGAAGTTACAACATGTGTAGTACTACACTAAAGCTTTCTGCGTGCTAACACAACGTGAGGCTTTTAAAGAATTCACTTGGTGTAGGATAATGTTGAGGAAATATAAATGTATGTGTCATTACGAAGGTTTCCTTTTCCATTTTAGTGTTGTGAAATTACAACATGTGTAGTACTACACTAAAGCTTTCTGTGCGCTAACACAACGTGAGGCTTTTAAAGAATTCACTTGGTGTAGGATAATGTTGAGCAAATATAAATGTATGTGTCATTACGAAGGTTTCCTTTTCCATTTTAGTGTTGTGAAGTTACAACATGTGTAGTACTGCACTAAACCTGTCTGTGTGCTAACACAACGTGAGGCTTTTAAAGAATTCACTTGTTGTAGGATAATGTTGAGCAAATATAAATGTATGTGTCATTACGATGGTTTCCTTTTCCATTTTAGTGTTGTGAAATTACAACATGTGTAGTACTACACTAAAGCTTTCTGTGCGCTAACACAACGTGAGGCTTTTAAAGAATTCACTTGTTGTAGGATAATGTTGAGCAAATATAAATGTATGTGTCATTACGATGGTTTCCTTTTCCATTTTAGTGTTGTGAAATTACAACATGTGTAGTACTACACTAAAGCTTTCTGTGCGCTAACACAACGTGAGGCTTTTAAAGAATTCACTTGTTGTAGGATAATGTTGAGGAAATATAAATGTATGTGTCATTACGAAGGTTTCCTTTTCCATTTTAGTGCTGTGAAGTTACAACATGTGTAGTACTACACTAAAGCTTTCTGTGTGCTAACACAACGTGAGGCTTTTAAAGAATTCACTTGTTGTAGGATAATGTTGAGGAAATATAAATATATGTGTCATTACGAAGGTTTCCTTTTCCATTTTAGTGCTGTGAAGTTACAACATGTGTAGTACTACACTAAAGCTCTCTGTGTGCTAACACAACGTGAGGCTTTTGAAGAATTCACTTGGTGTAGGATAATGTTGAGCAAATATAAATGTATGTGGCATTACGAAGGTTTCCTTTTCCATTTTAGTGTTGTGAAGTTACAACATGTGTAGTACTACACTAAACCTTTCTGTGTGCTAACACAACGTGAGGCTTTTAAAGAATTCTCTTGGTGTAGGATAATGTTGAGGAAATATAAATGTATGTGTCATTACGATGGTTTCCTTTTCCATTTTAGTGTTGTGAAATTACAACATGTGTAGTACTACACTAAAGCTTTCTGTGTGCTAACACAACGTGAGGCTTTTGAAGAATTCACTTGGTGTAGGATAATGTTGAGCAAATATAAATGTATGTGGCATTACGAAGGTTTCCTTTTCCATTTTAGTGTTGTGAAGTTACAACATGTGTAGTACTACACTAAACCTTTCTGTGTGCTAACACAACGTGAGGCTTTTAAAGAATTCTCTTGGTGTAGGATAATGTTGAGGAAATATAAATGTATGTGTCATTACGATGGTTTCCTTTTCGATTTTAGTGTTGTGAAATTACAACATGTGTAGTACTACACTAAAGCTTTCTGTGTGCTAACAAAACGTAAAGCTTTTAAAGAATTCACTTGGTGTAGGATAATGTTGAGCAAATATAAATGTATGTGTCATTTCGAAGGTTTCCTTTTCCATATTAGTGTTGTGAAGTTACAATATGTGTAGTACTGCACTAAACCTTTCTGTGTGCTAACACAACGTGAGGCTTTTAAAGAATTCACTTGGTGTAGGATAATGTTGAGCAAATATAAATGTATGTGTCATTACGAAGGTTTCCTTTTCCATATTAGTGTTGTGAAGTTACAATATGTGTAGTACTGCACTAAACCTTTCTGTGTGCTAACACAACGTGAGGCTTTTAAAGAATTCACTTGGTGTAGGATAATGTTGAGCAAATATAAATGTATGTGTCATTACGAAGGTTTCCTTTTCCATATTAGTGTTGTGAAGTTACAATATGTGTAGTACTGCACTAAACCTTTCTGTGTGCTAACACAACGTGAGGCTTTTAAAGAATTCACTTGTTGTAGGATAATGTTGAGCAAATATAAATGTATGTGTCATTACGAAGGTTTCCTTTTCCATATTAGTGTTGTGAAGTTACAATATGTGTAGTACTGCACTAAACCTTTCTGTGTGCTAACACAACGTGAGGCTTTTAAAGAATTCACTTGTTGTAGGATAATGTTGAGGAAATATAAATATATGTGTCATTACGAAGGTTTCCTTTTCCATTTTAGTGTTGTGAAATTACAACATGTGTAGTACTACACTAAACCTTTCTGTGTGCTAACACAACGTGAGGCTTTTAAAGAATTCACTTGGTGTAGGATAATGTTGAGCAAATATAAATGTATGTGTCATTACGGAGGTTTCCTTTTCCATTTTAGTGTTGTGAAGTTACAACATGTGTAGTACTACACTAAACCTTTCTGTGTGATAACACAACGTGAGGCTTTTAAAGAATTCACTTCGTGTAGGATAATGTTGAGGAAATATAAATGTATGGGTCATTACGAAGGTTTCCTTTTCCATTTTAGTGTTGTGAAGTTACAACATGTGTAGTACTACACTAAAGCTTTCTGTGTGCTAACACAACGTGAGGCTTTTAAAGAATTCACTTCGTGTAGGATAATGTTGAGGAAATATAAATGTATGGGTCATTACGAAGGTTTCCTTTTCCATTTTAGTGTTGTGAAGTTACAACATGTGTAGTACTACACTAAAGCTTTCTGTGTGCTAACACAACGTGGGGCTTTTAAAGAATTCACTTCGTGTAGGATAATGTTGAGGAAATATAAATGTATGGGTCATTACGAAGGTTTCCTTTTCCATTTTAGTGTTGTGAAGTTACAACATGTGTAGTACTACACTAAACCTTTCTGTGTGCTAACACAACGTGAGGCTTTTAAAGAATTCACTTCGTGTAGGATAATGTTGAGCAAATATAAATGTATGTGTCATTACGAAGATTTCCATTTCCATTTTAGTGTTGTGAAGTTACAACATGTGTAGTACTGCACTAAACCTTTCTGTGTGCTAACACAACGTGAGGCTTTTAAAGAATTCACTTCGTGTAGGATAATGTTGAGCAAATATAAATGTATGTGTCATTACGAAGATTTCCATTTCCATTTTAGTGTTGTGAAATTACAACATGTGTAGTACTACACTAAACCTTTCTGTGTGCTAACACAACGTGAGGCTTTTAAAGAATTCACTTCGTGTAGGATAATGTTGAGCAAATATAAATGTATGTGTCATTACGAAGATTTCCATTTCCATTTTAGTGTTGTGAAGTTACAACATGTGTAGTACTACACTAAACCTTTCTGTGTGCTAACACAACGTGAGGCTTTTAAAGAATTCACTTCGTGTAGGATAATGTTGAGCAAATATAAATGTATGTGTCATTACGAAGATTTCCATTTCCATTTTAGTGTTGTGAAGTTACAACATGTGTAGTACTACACTAAACCTTTCTGTGTGCTAACACAACGTGAGGCTTTTAAAGAATTCACTTCGTGTAGGATAATGTTGAGCAAATATAAATGTATGTGTCATTACGAAGATTTCCATTTCCATTTTAGTGTTGTGAAGTTACAACATGTGTAGTAATGCACTAAACCTTTCTGTGTGCTAACAAAACGTTGAGGCTTTTAGAGAACTCACTTGTTGTAGGATAATGTTGAGCAAATATAAGTCTATGTGGCATTAATTCGAAGGTTTTATGTTCCATTTCACTGTTATGAAGTTATAATATGTGTAGTACGGCACTAAACCTTTCTGTGTGCACAGTAAAATGTGATTGCTTTTAATAGGTTCACTTGTAGGATAATGTATGTAGGAGCAAATATAAATGTATGAGGCGTTAATACAAAGATATGGTTTTCAGTGGTGTGAACGACCTCTGGAGATGAAAGCCCATTTCTTGCCGGAGCCCTGCGTAAGTAACATTGAATAGATATTTGATATATAACAGCACATAATGCATGTAGTTAGCTGTATCTGTAAATATTATTACTTGCAAAATTAAAGAAGTATCTTAAAATAACAAAAAATTAACAATAACTTAATAATAAATACCCAAAAATTATATTTTCTAGTTTTATTAATCGCTATAAGCCTGCTTATTGTCCGGGTTAGTTGTAATAATAATAGAACTTTATCTTTAACGCTTAGTTATTACTATAAGAATTTATTATAGTTATACAATGTTTCACTAGAACTATTTAGTTGCAATTATGTAACTTATACTCACGTAACACTTGCACACACACACACACACACACACACACACACACACACACACACACACACACACACACACACGCACACACACACACACGCACACACACGCGCACACACACACACACAAATATTATAATATTGTTGAGGGTAAAAGGATTATAGAATGTAAACAAAATTATAAATTGTGGAAGTTTATATAAGGGATTGCCAAGCTGTAGCGTAGTTAAGAGTGGGAAATGTCCTAAATAAATAAATAAATGTTTTCCCCCCTCTTTATTAAATCAAATTTGATTTAGGCTGTCATATCTTGACATGATACTTTGTATCTTTGTTACAATTATTGACATTTAAATTATTTCGAAATACAATACGATATCAGATTCAGTAAATGTTATGTAGAATTGTGAATTATAAAGCAATAACAACTTTAATGTAGTAAAATTGGAGTAGCTTAACAGTAATCTCTGTAGATTTGTCCGTTGGATCTGTACCACAGAATATAATTGTATGTAAATAAATGTTTTGGGTAATTCAAATAATTTGTAATATATTGAAAGTTTCTGAAAGCAAACGGCAGCTCGGTGCGTAGTGGTTGAGTCTAGGCCACTGGAGAGAGCCTAAGTAGGTTAACCAGCTGAACCGATGCGATACGTTCTGACATAAGCGCTTACAACACTCTTACTCCGGTCTGAAAGTGAAACTGGTCTGTTTAATGCTAGCTCCTGTCTGTGGCATCGTCAGAAAGTAAGGTCACGCCATAAGCAAAGTCGTGACGTCAGTGCTATCAGCGATACTCCCTCACTAAACTTATGCTGGAATACAAACATATCTCGATAATAAATACACAAAAACCTCTTAACCACAAACTTTCTTTATTTTACCCTTATGTACATTTCAGTTACAAAGTAACCATCCTCAGAGGGATAACATACAAAGACAGTCTTTGTATGTTATCCCTCTGAGGATGGTTACTTTGTAACTGAAATGTACATAAGGGTAAAATAAAGAAAGTTTGTGGTTAAGAGGTTTTTGTGTATTTATTATTAAATTCAACCACAGTATATTCCTAATAAATAGTAACATATCTCGAATAACTTTAGAACATTAAAAATAGATTTAGACAAATAAGTGCAAAAGATTCTTATGTCTGGAAACAGCTGGTAAAATTACTTTCTTAAGGATGTTCTTTAGATAACTCGGAATCTAGTTATTTACTGGGTAATTCAAACTTCTTAAAAATTATTACGTTTTTAATGTTTAAAATATTGTGTTCAATATTAAACAGAACGACTTTTCTTTATACAAAGTCTATATTTCCCATCCAGCGAGCCCAAGTACTTGATATTCTTCTGGCTCTGAATACCACTCAAACATTGATTTCTCATGCATTTATATTTAAGCACGTATTTATCTTTGTAACCTTTA
This sequence comes from Prosapia bicincta, assembly GCA_036971475.1. Taxonomy (NCBI): domain Eukaryota; kingdom Metazoa; phylum Arthropoda; class Insecta; order Hemiptera; family Cercopidae; genus Prosapia; species Prosapia bicincta. The sequence continues at coordinate 76,587,522 of JBAIZL010000003.1, forward strand.
AAGAATACTTGAAATGAATAAAGATGAAATAATTAAAACAATCGGGTCACAACAAATAATAATTAAATAATAACAATGCATCATTAATTGCTTTACAGTTACGCCCTATAGATAAGACGTTTCGAATAATTTGTTTCATAACGTAGGGTAATTTGTTAAGGTGAATGGAAAATATATTCAGTTATACATGGGAGGAAAAGATTTCAAAATAGGGGCAGGGTATGCAATATATTTACTCCGTCCAATTTGGCATAAAATAAGTTATAACATATGATTTCATCAAACAGCTGATTCCTTTTTATAGGTTATGTGGTAGAACTTGAGCTACTAGTTTACAGTTAACACGTGATTTATATGAACTCAAATACAAATTTAAATGAAGTTAAATTTAATAATGAATTAATTTTAGTTTTATATGGGAGACAAACATTTCACAAAAGGGGTAAGGCATGCAATATAGTTATTTAGATCCATTTGACTTAAATTAAGTGATAATATATTTTTCTATAAAACAGCTGATTTTATGTTATAGGTTATGTGGTAGAACAGTTGGTATAACGAATAGGTTATTTACATTTGAACATTTGACCTTGGAAGTTAGGAAGCCCACATGTCCTCCCATGTATTAATCGATTATCTGTGACATTTTGCAGATAATGTTCGCCAGCCTGAGCGCGCCTGTATGGTTCATCCTCGTCCTTTACGCCTCCATGTTGCTCGTCCTCAGCCCTCTAGTGGTCGTGGTCCTCGCCTTGAAACCGCACTTGCCGCTACTTGTGCTTCGCAGGATTACAGCTATCCCGATAGAAGCGATTTAGTTTTACAGTTGTCTGTGACGAGATATCTGTGTGGGAGTAAGTTATGCAGGAACTAAAACTTTTTCAGTGAATTTATTGACCATTTTCAGTATTATACACATGTTTAAATATTATAGGTGACGAATTTATAAAAATTTCCACCGTAGAAAACTGTATCTGTGCTTTAAAAATTACGACAATAAAGATCTGATTTCGTCAGCTGATATAATGCAGGCCAATATGTGTAATAGGACAGAAGGTTTATATTTATAAAAGTATAAAAGTGTAAGCATTAATAGATAGAACGTAACACTGAGAGAATTAGCTAATATATATGTATTTACACTTCTCGATAGTTTACAACCGTTATAAAAAATCATTGCATGAATTTATTCATTCCTTCAATGAATTAATTTTCTTAAAACTTTGAATTTCGTGTATTCTTTTAGGCCTAAGAATTAAGTTGGAGAATCAAATAGTTTTAGACTATTACTTTATAACATATGTACAAAATTAAATCAAAACAGCTGTCAACATGTGTCAAAGGAACACTATGAACGTATTTTGCTTTGACGGAATAATATGAAGTAGTACAATGAATGCCTGCAATAAATAATTTTAATAACCTGCCATCTCAATAAATCTACGGAATTAAAAATAAAATTCCATTGTCACACCAGAAACACACAAATATACTTTCTAAATAAATAATTCATTTGAATAATTTCGCAAGTAAGACTAAATGACAAACAGGAGAATAACACGGTATTTAGCGTCGATTTCAGACTAGATTGGTTTAAAACAAAGCAATAATAATGTTTACCAATTCTCTGAAGGTAGGCAAATAAAACAATGATCCAATCACAATCACGCTGTTTTGTTTATTTCCATTTTTGTAGCAGAAGTCTTGAAACGTCTGTAGAAGGTTCTACTGTTGATGAATAATCTAGCCGAAATAATTCAGATCTAGTCGGAAAAAGATTTCTTGGAATGTCTAATAACGTGAGATGTGATTATTTCTAGAACAGACCTAACAATCTCTAAGGATGATACAACGCACCTTACAGCAAGCAATATTAATGTAGTTGTCGCCGTACCACTTAAGGGCAGAGAAGGGTCATGGCCTGAACAATATCGTAGTCTAACGTTTGGCTACTTTGAAGAATGTTACTAAATGTAAAACTGCAATATATATTCAAAAATTGCCAATGCAAAGCACAAAGAGTAGGGAAGCCTTACGCAAGCTGCAGATTTACAGATTTAATTATTATTAAAAATGTTTACACTCGCAGAGATTATTGTTAAATAAAAGCGGTTGAATTTCGAGTCAGGTACAACTACCTATTTACACAGGCAACTTTACAACAACGGGTGCGTTATAGTCTTCAGGCCTACAATACATAAGTACACAATTAAAAATAGCAACCATAATAACACAGTTCACAAATAACCACGGCACAATGAAATTACTATAAGTATAAAATAAATACTTATATATCACTAAAATGGGTAACGTTAGAAAGAAATTAAAAAAAGAAACATCATTAACATTTTGTTTGTAATGGTTACCCTATGTTAATGTTTAAAATTTTTTTCTAACGTTTCCCATTTTAGTGGTATATGTATTGAAAGAAAATAAAAGACACACAAAACTTACAAATTAATCATTTATTAACTCATACGCGTTTCAATGACAAAGTCATCATAATCAGTGAGTTGTAAGTTATAGTTTGTAGTAGCAACACTCACTGATGATGATGACTTTGTCATTGAAACGCGTATGAGTCAATAAATGATTAATTTGTGAGTTTTGTGTGTCTTTTATTTTGTTTTAAAATAACCTCACAAGCTAAGCTCACAGAATAGTTATTTGGTATATGTATTGTTTTATAATTACAGTAATTTCATTGTGCTGTGTTTATTTGTGAACTATTGTTAATGTTGTTGCTATTTTTAGTTGTGTACTTGTGTATTGTAGGCCTGAAGACGATAACGCACCCGTTATTGTAACGTTGCCTGTGTAAATAAACAGTTGTACTTGACTCGCAAGTCTACCGATTTCATTAAACTATAATTATTTTTGTTCAGACTTTAGACTAATTTCCTGAAACCTAAATCGTATAAAATAGGTGTATTTATTAAGTCTTATTATATTATGTTGAAAACAGTTTTCTAGGTTTGAAACTTATTATAGAAGGAAAGATGAAGAAGTAATTCCTCTACCATTAATTTTAGTAATTACATTTGGACCGCATGGGGTCAGTGTCATTCCACGGTATATTCTCAGAGTCCTTCAAGTCTGTGTGGGAAGTGATACAGTTTAATCGAATCTATTGTCGGCCTGAAGACGATGACGCTCCCGTTATTGTAACGCAGCCTGTGTAAATAAATAGTTGTACCTGACTCGCAAGTCTACAGCTTTTATTTAACAACAATTAATTATTACTGATGTTAAACAATACAAAGATAAAGTAATTCTTCATTCATGGAAAATAGCATCACATTGGCGCACTACGTATAGATTCTATAATATACTGTAGCGAGAATCCCAGGCATCACTATGGATTATGTCCGCCGTAGCCTAGCAACGGTTCCATATTAGGATGTAATTATACAGCAAAATGTTAATAAGATAAGTAATGAGTAATATTTTAGGCTCAACTATGATTATTTATATTAATTAAATTACAAAAACGTACCAGTGAGGTAATATTGATGTGAAAATTTGACAATAGAAAATAAAAGACTGTATTAAATCAAAACATAACTATTGTTTGTAGATTTACAAATTGTTAGTAATAAAAACTTGGTAATAAAATATTGTAAACAATGTAAGCTAATAAAATAGTAATTCTAGGTACTTCTAGGTGTATATTTTTGTAACCCACAACCTCCTTTACTTGTGACTTTGTGGCAGAAGACTAAGCGATGTAAACACTTGATAAATAATACACAAAACCTCTAACTACAAGTATTTTTATTCTAACCTGATGTATGTTTCGGTTACCAAGGAACCATTTTCAGAGGCATGACGTACCATACTGTGAGCTTAGAATAAAATTATTTGTGGTTAGAGGTTTTTTGTGTATTATTTCAATTCCTATTAGTTCACACACTCAATCTATCTAACTATATATATATATATATATATATATATATATATATATATATATATATATATATATATATATATATATATATATATGGGAGAAAAGGTTTTCACAAAATGGTTAAAGTACGCAATATACTTACCTCGTCCAATTTGGTTTAAAGTAAATGATAACGCATGATTTCATAAAACAGCTGACTTTATGTTAAAGCTTATGTAGTAGAACTTCTGTTTTAACGCATAGGTTATGTTACTTTATTTATACTATTTGTAATTATTTAATAAAAAGTTACTAAAATATAATTTTCGTTGTTATCCTAATTAAGTATTGACTTTGAAAAGTTTTTTTTTTCATATTACTTGGTTATTATTATTAAACTGCAGTAAATCATTACAAATAATTAGGGGTGTAAACACTCTTAAATAAAAAGTGGATTTATCTCGAAGTTTCCGAAAGCCTTGTTCGAACGATACGGCTTTATTCTGCGAGAAAACAAAGAATATCCTTCATCTACGGATGTTACTAGAACACATATTTTAGATTTACACTCTTGGTATCACTTGGCAAGAAAACCACTAATTACTGATATTTTTGAGCAGACGCGCTTCGCACTAGGTCAGCGCATTATTCAATGCTGTGAGTCACGGACAAAACTGAATAATGCACTGACCTATTGCGAAACGTGTCTGCTGAAAAATATCAGTAAGTAGTATTTTTTTTACCAAGTGATACCAAAAGTAGTAATTTATAAAAAGACCTGAAGAAAAACAACACAAAAACTGCAAACATTTTTTAGACCCTAGTACATATTGATTCCATTACTTAGACGTGGCCGTGATGTGTGAACAAATAGTAAAGCCTGTAGAACTATCACAGTCCATACTTTAGTAACAGTTTTGCATTAATATTGTAACAGTGGTGTTAGAGATTGGCGGAAGCGCCTTAGAGATTGAATACCTCTCGCATCTACACGCGCATACACACTCACACGCTCCGACCTGCGCACCTACAAGACCTGGGTCTATAAAACTAAAACTGTTGCTTTTAGGTAATTATAACATACTACTGAGGCGCTAAATATTATTCCTTGGAATTTATTCCAAACAAGACGTAATTTGTCGACATTTAATGGCGGTTAACTTTTATATTACCTTTTGGAGTAACATAATTGCGTTGTGTTTGGACTTTAATTCCAAGCAATCTGTAACAGTTCAAATGATTCCAGTTTTGTAGACCTTTGGCCTTGTAAGGGACTTATCAATGGGAGGTAACAGTACGTAAATAAGCAGAGCTTAGCGTGAGTAGTCACAGAATAGACAAGGACACATGCGTAACATAGGAGATAAGGAAGGTAAGAAAGTTGTTATGTATATGAAGTAATATTTAGCTTTATTGTACGAGAATATTGGACAACGTTTTCGTTCTCTGTCGAAGAGAGTACTTTTAAGGCACAGGTTGAATATTTAGGTTTATTGTACGAGAATATTGGACAACGTTTTCGTTCTCTGTCGAAGAGAGTACTTTTAAGGCACAGGTTGACTATTTAGGTTTTTTGTACGAGAATATTGGACAACGTTTTCGTTCTTTGTCGAAGAGAGTACTTTTAAGGCACAGGTTGAATATTTAGGTTTATTGTACGAGAATATTGGACAACGTTTTCGTTCTCTGTCGAAGAGAGTACTTTTAAGGCACAGGTTGAATATTTAGGTTTATTGTACGAGAATATTGGACAACGTTTTCGTTCTCTGTCGAAGAGAGTACTTTTAAGGCACAGGTTGAATATTTAGGTTTATTGTACGAGAATATTGGACAACGTTTTCGTTCTCTGTCGAAGAGAGTACTTTTAAGGCACAGGTTGGATATTTAGGTTTATTGTACGAGAATATTGGACAACGTTTTCGTTCTCTGTCGAAGAGAGTACTTTTAAGGCACAGGTTGAATATTTAGGTTTATTGTACGAGAATATTGGACAACGTTTTCGTACTTTGTCGAAGAGAGTACTTTTAAGGCACAGGTTGAATATTTAGGTTTATTGTACGAGAATATTGGACAAGGTTTTCGTTCTCTGTCGAAGAGAGTACTTTTAAGGCACAGGTTGAATATTTAGGTTTATTGTACGAGAATATTGGACAACGTTTTCGTTCTCTGTCGAAGAGAGAACTTTTAAGGCAGAGGTTGAATATTTAGGTTTATTGTACGAGAATATTGGACAACGTTTTCGTTCTTTGTCGAAGAGAGTACTTTTAAGGCACAGGTTGAATATTTAGGTTTATTGTACGAGAATATTGGACAACGTTTTCGTTCTCTGTCGAAGAGAGTACTTTTAAGGCACAGGTTGAATATTTAGGTTTATTGTACAAGAATATTGGACAACGTTTTCGTTCTCTGTCGAAGAGAGTACTTTTAAGGCACAGGATGAATATTTAGGTTTATTGTACGAGAATATTGGACAACGTTTTCGTTCTCTGTCGAAGAGAGTACTTTTAAGGCAGAGGTTGAATATTTAGGTTTATTGTACGAGAATATTGGACAACGTTTTCGTTCTCTGTCGAAGAGAGTACTTTTAAGGCACAGGTTGGATATTTAGGTTTATTGTACGAGAATATTGGACAACGTTTTCGTTCTCTGTCGAAGAGAGTACTTTTAAGGCACAGGTTGAATATTTAGGTTTATTGTACGAGAATATTGGACAACGTTTTCGTTCTTTGTCGAAGAGAGTACTTTTAAGGCACAGGTTGAATATTTAGGTTTATTGTACGAGAATATTGGACAACGATTTCGTTCTCTGTCGAAGAGAGTACTTTTAAGGCACAGGTTGAATATTTAGGTTTATTGTACGAGAATATTGGACAACGTTTTCGTTCTCTGTCGAAGAGAGTACTTTTAAGGCACAGGTTGAATATTTAGGTTTATTGTACGAGAATATTGGACAACGTTTTCGTTCTCTGTCGAAGAGAGTACTTTTAAGGCAGAGGTTGAATATTTAGGTTTATTGTACGAGAATATTGGACAACGTTTTCGTTCTCTGTCGAAGAGAGTACTTTTAAGGCACAGGTTGAATATTTAGGTTTATTGTACGAGAATATTGGACAGCGTTTTCGTTCTCTGTCGAAGAGAGTACTTTTAAGGCACAGGTTGAATATTTAGGTTTATTGTACGAGAATATTGGACAACGTTTTCGTTCTCTGTCGAAGAGAGTACTTTTAAGGCACAGGTTGAATATTTAGGTTTATTGTACGAGAATATTGGACAACGTTTTCGTTCTCTGTCGAAGAGAGTACTTTTAAGGCACAGGTTGAATATTTAGGTTTATTGTACGAGAATATTGGACAACGTTTTCGTTCTCTGTCGAAGAGAGTACTTTTAAGGCACAGGTTGAATATTTAGGTTTATTGTACGAGAATATTGGACAACGTTTTCGTTCTCTGTCGAAGAGAGTACTTTTAAGGCACAGGTTGAATATTTAGGTTTATTGTACGAGAATATTGGACAACGTTTTCGTTCTCTGTCGAAGAGAGTACTTTTAAGGCACAGGTTGACTATTTAGGTTTTTTGTACGAGAATATTGGACAACGTTTTCGTTCTTTGTCGAAGAGAGTACTTTTAAGGCACAGGTTGAATATTTAGGTTTATTGTACGAGAATATTGGACAACGTTTTCGTTCTCTGTCGAAGAGAGTACTTTTAAGGCACAGGTTGAATATTTAGGTTTATTGTACGAGAATATTGGACAACGTTTTCGTTCTCTGTCGAAGAGAGTACTTTTAAGGCACAGGTTGAATATTTAGGTTTAATGTACGAGAATATTGGACAACGTTTTCGTTCTCTGTCGAAGAGAGTACTTTTAAGGCACAGGTTGAATATTTAGGTTTATTGTACGAGAATATTGGACAACGTTTTCGTTCTCTGTCGAAGAGAGTACTTTTAAGGCACAGGTTGAATATTTAGGTTTATTGTACGAGAATATTGGACAACGTTTTCGTTCTCTGTCGAAGAGAGTACTTTTAAGGCACAGGTTGAATATTTAGGTTTATTGTACGAGAATATTGGACAACGTTTTCGTTCTCTGTCGAAGAGAGTACTTTTAAGGCACAGGTTGAATATTTAAGTTTATTGTACGAGAATATTGGACAACGTTTTCGTTCTCTGTCGAAGAGAGTACTTTTAAGGCACAGGTTGAATATTTAGGTTTTTTGTACGAGAATATTGGACAACGTTTTCGTTCTTTGTCGAAGAGAGTACTTTTAAGGCACAGGTTGAATATTTAGGTTTATTGTACGAGAATATTGGACAACGTTTTCGTTCTCTGTCGAAGAGAGTACTTTTAAGGCACAGGTTGAATATTTAGGTTTATTGTACGAGAATATTGGACAACGTTTTCGTTCTCTGTCGAAGAGAGTACTTTTAAGGCACAGGTTGAATATTTAGGTTTATTGTACGAGAATATTGGACAACGTTTTCGTTCTCTGTCGAAGAGAGTACTTTTAAGGCACAGGTTGAATATTTAGGTTTATTGTACGAGAATATTGGACAACGTTTTCGTTCTCTGTCGAAGAGAGTACTTTTAAGGCACAGGTTGAATATTTAGGTTTATTGTACGAGAATATTGGACAACGTTTTCGTTCTCTGTCGAAGAGAGTACTTTTAAGGCACAGGTTGGATATTTAGGTTTATTGTACGAGAATATTGGACAACGTTTTCGTTCTCTGTCGAAGAGAGTACTTTTAAGGCACAGGTTGGATATTTAGGTTTATTGTACGAGAATATTGGACAACGTTTTCGTTCTCTGTCGAAGAGAGTACTTTTAAGGCACAGGTTGAATATTTAGGTTTATTGTACGAGAATATTGGACAACGTTTTCGTTCTCTGTCGAAGAGAGTACTTTTAAGGCACAGGTTGGATATTTAGGTTTATTGTACGAGAATATTGGACAACGTTTTCGTTCTCTGTCGAAGCGAGTACTTTTAAGGCACAGGTTGGATATTTAGGTTTATTGTACGAGAATATTGGACAACGTTTTCGTTCTCTGTCGAAGAGAGTACTTTTAAGGCACAGGTTGGATATTTAGGTTTATTGTACGAGAATATTGGACAACGTTTTCGTTCTCTGTCGTAGAGAGTACTTTTAAGGCACAGGTTGGATATTTAGGTTTATTGTACGAGAATATTGGACAACGTTTTCGTTCTCTGTCGAAGAGAGTACTTTTAAGGCACAGGTTGGATATTTAGGTTTATTGTACGAGAATATTGGACAACGTTTTCGTTCTCTGTCGAAGAGAGTACTTTTAAGGCACAGGTTGGATATTTAGGTTTATTGTACGAGAATATTGGACAACGTTTTCGTTCTCTGTCGAAGAGAGTACTTTTAAGGCACAGGTTGGATATTTAGGTTTATTGTACGAGAATATTGGACAACGTTTTCGTTCTCTGTCGAAGAGAGTACTTTTAAGGCACAGGTTGGATATTTAGGTTTATTGTACGAGAATATTGGACAACGTTTTCGTTCTCTGTCGAAGAGAGTACTTTTAAGGCACAGGTTGGATATTTAGGTTTATTGTACGAGAATATTGGACAACGTTTTCGTTCTCTGTCGAAGAGAGTACTTTTAAGGCACAGGTTGAATATTTAGGTTTATTGTACGAGAATATTGGACAACGTTTTCGTTCTCTGTCGAAGAGAGTACTTTTAAGGCACAGGTTGGATATTTAGGTTTATTGTACGAGAATATTGGACAACGTTTTCGTTCTCTGTCGAAGAGAGTACTTTTAATTCACAGGTTGAATATTTAGGTTTATTGTACGAGAATATTGGACAACATTTTCGTTCTCTGTCGAAGAGAGTACTTTTAAGGCACAGGTTGAATATTTAGGTTTATTGTACGAGAATATTGGACAACGTTTTCGTTCTCTGTCGAAGAGAGTACTTTTAAGGCACAGGTTGAATATTTAGGTTTATTGTACGAGAATATTGGACAACGTTTTCGTTCTCTGTCGAAGAGAGTACTTTTAAGGCACAGGTTGAATATTTAGGTTTATTGTACGAGAATATTGGACAACGTTTTCGTTCTCTGTCGAAGAGAGTACTTTTAAGGCACAGGTTGGATATTTAGGTTTATTGTACGAGAATATTGGACAACGTTTTCGTTCTCTGTCGAAGAGAGTACTTTTAAGGCACAGGTTGAATATTTAGGTTTATTGTACGAGAATATTGGACAACGTTTTCGTTCTCTGTCGAAGAGAGTACTTTTAATTCACAGGTTGAATATTTAGGTTTATTGTACGAGAATATTGGACAACGTTTTCGTTCTCTGTCGAAGAGAGTACTTTTAATTCACAGGTTGAATATTTAGGTTTATTGTACGAGAATATTGGACAACGTTTTCGTTCTCTGTCGAAGAGAGTACTTTTAAGGCACAGGTTGAATATTTAGGTTTATTGTACGAGAATATTGGACAACGTTTTTGTTCTCTGTCGAAGAGAGTACTTTTAATTCACAGGTTGAATATTTAGGTTTATTGTACGAGAATATTGGACAACGTTTTCGTTCTCTGTCGAAGAGAGTACTTTTAATTCACAGGTTGAATATTTAGGTTTATTGTACGAGAATATTGGACAACGTTTTCGTTCTCTGTCGAAGAGAGTACTTTTAAGGCACAGGTTGAATATTTAGGTTTATTGTACGAGAATATTGGACAACGTTTTCGTTCTCTGTCGAAGAGAGTACTTTTAAGGCACAGGTTGGATATTTAGGTTTATTGTACGAGAATATTGGACAACGTTTTCGTTCTCTGTCGAAGAGAGTACTTTTAAGGCATAGTTTGAATATTTAGCTTTATTGTACAAGAATATTGGACAACGTTTTCGTTCTCTGTCGAAGAGAGTACTTTTAAGGCACAGGTTTAATATTTAGGTTTATTGTACGAGAATATTGGACAGCGTTTTCGTTCTCTGTCGAAGAGAGTACTTTTAAGGCACAGGTTGAATATTTAGGTTTATTGTACGAGAATATTGGACAACGTTTTCGTTCTCTGACGAAGAGAGTACTTTTAAGGCACAGGTTGGATATTTAGGTTTATTGTACGAGAATATTGGACAACGTTTTCGTTCTCTGTCGAAGAGAGTACTTTTAAGGCACAGGTTTGATATTTAGGTTTATTGTACGAGAATATTGGACAACGTTTTCGTTCTCTGTCGAAGAGAGTACTTTTAAGGCACAGGTTGGATATTTAGGTTTATTGTACGAGAATATTGGACAACGTTTTCGTTCTCTGTCGAAGAGAGTACTTTTAATTCACAGGTTGAATATTTAGGTTTATTGTACGAGAATATTTCACAACATTTTCGTTCTCTGTCGAAGAGAGTACTTTTAAGGCACAGGTTGAATATTTAGGTTTATTGTACGAGAATATTGGACAACGTTTTCGTTCTCTGTCGAAGAGAGTACTTTTAAGGCACAGGTTGAATATTTAGGTTTATTGTACGAGAATATTGGACAACGTTTTCGTTCTCTGTCGAAGAGAGTACTTTTAAGGCACAGGTTGAATATTTAGGTTTATTGTACGAGAATATTGGACAACGTTTTCGTTCTCTGTCGAAGAGAGTACTTTTAAGGCACAGGTTGGATATTTAGGTTTATTGTACGAGAATATTGGACAACGTTTTCGTTCTCTGTCGAAGAGAGTACTTTTAAGGCACAGGTTGAATATTTAGGTTTATTGTACGAGAATATTGGACAACGTTTTCGTTCTCTGTCGAAGAGAGTACTTTTAATTCACAGGTTGAATATTTAGGTTTATTGTACGAGAATATTGGACAACGTTTTCGTTCTCTGTCGAAGAGAGTACTTTTAATTCACAGGTTGAATATTTAGGTTTATTGTACGAGAATATTGGACAACGTTTTCGTTCTCTGTCGAAGAGAGTACTTTTAAGGCACAGGTTGAATATTTAGGTTTATTGTACGAGAATATTGGACAACGTTTTTGTTCTCTGTCGAAGAGAGTACTTTTAATTCACAGGTTGAATATTTAGGTTTATTGTACGAGAATATTGGACAACGTTTTCGTTCTCTGTCGAAGAGAGTACTTTTAATTCACAGGTTGAATATTTAGGTTTATTGTACGAGAATATTGGACAACGTTTTCGTTCTCTGTCGAAGAGAGTACTTTTAAGGCACAGGTTGAATATTTAGGTTTATTGTACGAGAATATTGGACAACGTTTTCGTTCTCTGTCGAAGAGAGTACTTTTAAGGCACAGGTTGGATATTTAGGTTTATTGTACGAGAATATTGGACAACGTTTTCGTTCTCTGTCGAAGAGAGTACTTTTAAGGCATAGTTTGAATATTTAGCTTTATTGTACAAGAATATTGGACAACGTTTTCGTTCTCTGTCGAAGAGAGTACTTTTAAGGCACAGGTTGAATATTTAGGTTTATTGTACGAGAATATTGGACAGCGTTTTCGTTCTCTGTCGAAGAGAGTACTTTTAAGGCACAGGTTGAATATTTAGGTTTATTGTACGAGAATATTGGACAACGTTTTCGTTCTCTGTCGAAGAGAGTACTTTTAATTCACAGGTTGAATATTTAGGTTTATTGTACGAGAATATTGGACAACATTTTCGTTCTCTGTCGAAGAGAGTACTTTTAAGGCACAGGTTGAATATTTAGGTTTATTGTACGAGAATATTGGACAACGTTTTCGTTCTCTGTCGAAGAGAGTACTTTTAAGGCACAGGTTGAATATTTAGGTTTATTGTACGAGAATATTGGACAACGTTTTCGTTCTCTGTCGAAGAGAGTACTTTTAAGGCACAGGTTGAATATTTAGGTTTATTGTACGAGAATATTGGACAACGTTTTCGTTCTCTGTCGAAGAGAGTACTTTTAAGGCACAGGTTGGATATTTAGGTTTATTGTACGAGAATATTGGACAACGTTTTCGTTCTCTGTCGAAGAGAGTACTTTTAAGGCACAGGTTGAATATTTAGGTTTATTGTACGAGAATATTGGACAACGTTTTCGTTCTCTGTCGAAGAGAGTACTTTTAATTCACAGGTTGAATATTTAGGTTTATTGTACGAGAATATTGGACAACGTTTTCGTTCTCTGTCGAAGAGAGTACTTTTAATTCACAGGTTGAATATTTAGGTTTATTGTACGAGAATATTGGACAACGTTTTCGTTCTCTGTCGAAGAGAGTACTTTTAAGGCACAGGTTGAATATTTAGGTTTATTGTACGAGAATATTGGACAACGTTTTTGTTCTCTGTCGAAGAGAGTACTTTTAATTCACAGGTTGAATATTTAGGTTTATTGTACGAGAATATTGGACAACGTTTTCGTTCTCTGTCGAAGAGAGTACTTTTAATTCACAGGTTGAATATTTAGGTTTATTGTACGAGAATATTGGACAACGTTTTCGTTCTCTGTCGAAGAGAGTACTTTTAAGGCACAGGTTGAATATTTAGGTTTATTGTACGAGAATATTGGACAACGTTTTCGTTCTCTGTCGAAGAGAGTACTTTTAAGGCACAGGTTGGATATTTAGGTTTATTGTACGAGAATATTGGACAACGTTTTCGTTCTCTGTCGAAGAGAGTACTTTTAAGGCATAGTTTGAATATTTAGCTTTATTGTACAAGAATATTGGACAACGTTTTCGTTCTCTGTCGAAGAGAGTACTTTTAAGGCACAGGTTGAATATTTAGGTTTATTGTACGAGAATATTGGACAGCGTTTTCGTTCTCTGTCGAAGAGAGTACTTTTAAGGCACAGGTTGAATATTTAGGTTTATTGTACGAGAATATTGGACAACGTTTTCGTTCTCTGTCGAAGAGAGTACTTTTAAGGCACAGGTTGGACATTTAGGTTTATTGTACGAGAATATTGGACAACGTTTTCGTTCTCTGTCGAAGAGAGTACTTTTAAGGCACAGGTTTGATATTTAGGTTTATTGTACGAGAATATTGGACAACGTTTTCGTTCTCTGTCGAAGAGAGTACTTTTAAGGCACAGGTTGAATATTTAGCTTTATTGTACGAGAATATTGGACAACGTTTTCGTTCTCTGTCGAAGAGAGTACTTTTAAGGCACAGGTTGAATATTTAGGTTTATTGTACGAGAATATTGGACAGCGTTTTCGTTCTCTGTCGAAGAGAGTACTTTTAAGGCACAGGTTGAATTTTTAGGTTTATTGTACGAGAATATTGGACAACGTTTTCGTTCTCTGTCGAAGAGAGTACTTTTAAGGCACAGGTTGAATATTTAGGTTTATTGTACGAGAATATTGGACAACGTTTTCGTTCTCTGTCGAAGAGAGTACTTTTAAGGCACAGGTTGGATATTTAGGTTTATTGTACGAGAATATTGGACAACGTTTTCGTTCTCTGTCGAAGAGAGTACTTTTAAGGCACAGGTTGAATATTTAGGTTTATTGTACGAGAATATTGGACAACGTTTTCGTTCTCTGTCGAAGAGAGTACTTTTAAGGCACAGGTTGAATATTTAGGTTTATTGTACGAGAATATTGGACAACGTTTTCGTTCTCTGTCGAAGAGAGTACTTTTAAGGCACAGGTTGAATATTTAGGTTTATTGTACGAGAATATTGGACAACGTTTTCGTTCTCTGTCGAAGAGAGTTCTTTTAATTCACAGGTTGAATATTTAGGTTTATTGTACGAGAATATTGGACAACGTTTTCGTTCTCTGTCGAAGAGAGTACTTTTAAGGCACAGGTTGAATATTTAGGTTTATTGTACGAGAATATTGGACAACGTTTTCGTTCTCTGTCGAAGAGAGTACTTTTAAGGCACAGGTTGAATATTTAGGTTTATTGTACGAGAATATTGGACAACGTTTTCGTTCTCTGTCGAAGAGAGTACTTTTAAGGCACAGGTTGAATATTTAGGTTTATTGTACGAGAATATTGGACAACGTTTTCGTTCTCTGTCGAAGAGAGTACTTTTAAGGCACAGGTTGGATATTTAGGTTTATTGTACGAGAATATTGGACAACGTTTTCGTTCTCTGTCGAAGAGAGTACTTTTAAGGCACAGGTTGAATATTTAGGTTTATTGTACGAGAATATTGGACAACGTTTTCGTTCTCTGTCGAAGGGAGTACTTTTAAGGCACAGGTTGAATATTTAGCTTTATTGTACGAGAATATTGGACAACGTTTTCGTTCTCTGTCGAAGAGAGTACTTTTAAGGCACAGGTTGAATATTTAGGTTTATTGTACGAGAATATTGGACAGCGTTTTCGTTCTCTGTCGAAGAGAGTACTTTTAAGGCACAGGTTGAATATTTAGGTTTATTGTACGAGAATATTGGACAACGTTTTCGTTCTCTGTCGAAGAGAGTACTTTTAAGGCACAGGTTGAATATTTAGGTTTATTGTACGAGAATATTGGACAACGTTTTCGTTCTCTGTCGAAGAGAGTACTTTTAAGGCACAGTTTGGATATTTAGGTTTATTGTACGAGAATATTGGACAACGTTTTCGTTCTCTGTCGAAGAGAGTACTTTTAAGGCACAGGTTGAATATTTAGGTTTATTGTACGAGAATATTGGACAACGTTTTCGTTCTCTGTCGAAGAGAGTATCTTTAAGGCACAGGTTGGATATTTAGGTTTATTGTACGAGAATATTGGACAACGTTTTCGTTCTCTGTCGAAGAGAGTACTTTTAAGGCACAGGTTGGATATTTAGGTTTATTGTACGAGAATATTGGACAACGTTTTCGTTCTCTGTCGAAGAGAGTACTTTTAAGGCACAGGTTGGATATTTAGGTTTATTGTACGAGAATATTGGACAACGTTTTCGTTCTCTGTCGAAGAGAGTACTTTTAAGGCACAGGTTGAATATTTAGGTTTATTGTACGAGAATATTGGACAACGTTTTCGTTCTCTGTCGAAGAGAGTACTTTTAAGGCACAGGTTGGATATTTAGGTTTATTGTACGAGAATATTGGACAACGTTTTCGTTCTCTGTCGAAGAGAGTACTTTTAAGGCACAGGTTGGATATTTAGGTTTATTGTACGAGAATATTGGACAACGTTTTCGTTCTCTGTCGAAGAGAGTACTTTTAAGGCACAGGTTGGATATTCAGGTTTATTGTACGAGAATATTGGACAACGTTTTCGTTCTCTGTCGAAGACAGTACTTGTAAGGCACAGGTTGGATATTTAGGTTTATTGTACGAGAATATTGGACAACGTTTTCGTTCTCTGTCGAAGAGAGTACTTTTAAGGCACAGGTAGGATATTTAGGTTTATTGTACGAGAATATTGGACAACGTTTTCGTTCTCTGTCGAAGAGAGTACTTTTAAGGCACAGGTTGAATATTTAGGTTTATTGTACGAGAATATTGGACAACGTTTTCGTTCTCTGTCGAAGAGAGTACTTTTAAGGCACAGGTTGAATATTTAGGTTTATTGTACGAGAATATTGGACAACGTTTTCGTTCTCTGTCGAAGAGAGTACTTTTAAGGCACAGGTTGAATATTTAGGTTTATTGTACGAGAATATTGGACAACGTTTTCGTTCTCTGTCGAAGAGAGTACTTTTAAGACACAGGTTGAATATTTAGGTTTATTGTACGAGAATATTGGACAACGTTTTCGTTCTCTGTCGAAGAGAGTACTTTTAAGGCACAGGTTGAATATTTAGGTTTATTGTACGAGAATATTGGACAACGTTTTCGTTCTCTGTCGAAGAGAGTACTTTTAAGGCACAGGTTGAATATTTAGGTTTATTGTACGAGAATATTGGACAACGTTTTCGTTCTCTGTCGAAGAGAGTACTTTTAAGGCACAGGTTGGATATTTAGGTTTATTGAACGAGAATATTGGACAACGTTTTCGTTCTCTGTCGAAGAGAGTACTTTTAAGGCACAGGTTTAATATTTAGGTTTATTGTACGAGAATATTGGACAACGTTCTCGTTCTCTGTCGAAGAGAGTACTTTTAAGGCACAGGTTGGATATTTAGGTTTATTGTACGAGAATATTGGACAACGTTTTCGTTCTCTGTCGAAGAGAGTACTTTTAAGGCACAGGTTGAATATTTAGGTTTATTGTACGAGAATATTGGACAACGTTTTCGTTCTCTGTCGAAGAGAGTACTTTTAAGGCACAGGTTGGATATTTAGGTTTATTGTACGAGAATATTGGACAACGTTTTCGTTCTCTGTCGAAGAGAGTACTTTTAAGGCACAGGTTGGATATTTAGGTTTATTGTACGAGAATATTGGACAACGTTTTCGTTCTCTGTCGAAGAGAGTACTTTTAAGGCACAGGTTGAATATTTAGCTTTATTGTACGAGAATATTGGACAACGTTTTCGTTCTCTGTCGAAGAGAGTACTTTTAAGGCACAGGTTTAATATTTAGGTTTATTGTACGAGAATATTGGACAGTGTTTTCGTTCTCTGTCGAAGAGAGTACTTTTAAGACACAGGTTGAATATTTAGGTTTATTGTACGAGAATATTGGACAACGTTTTCGTTCTCTGTCGAAGAGAGTACTTTTAAGGCACAGGTTGAATATTTAGGTTTATTGTACGAGAATATTGGACAACGTTTTCGTTCTCTGTCGAAGAGAGTACTTTTAAGGCACAGGTTGGATATTTAGGTTTATTGTACGAGAATATTGGACAACGTTTTCGTTCTCTGTCGGAGAGAGTACTTTTAAGGCACAGGTTGAATATTTAGGTTTATTGTACGAGAATATTGGACAACGTTTTCGTTCTCTGTCGAAGAGAGTACTTTTAAGGCACAGGTTGGATATTTAGGTTTATTGTACGAGAATATTGGACAACGTTTTCGTTCTCTGTCGAAGAGAGTACTTTTAAGGCACAGGTTGAATATTTAGGTTTATTGTACGAGAATATTGGACAACGTTTTCGTTCTCTGTCGAAGAGAGTACTTTTAAGGCACAGGTTGGATATTTAGGTTTATTGTACGAGGATATTGGACAACGTTTTCGTTCTCTGTCGAAGCGAGTACTTTTAAGGCACAGGTTGGATATTTAGGTTTATTGTACGAGAATATTGGACAACGTTTTCGTTCTCTGTCGAAGAGAGTACTTTTAAGGCACAGGTTGGATATTTAGGTTTATTGTACGAGAATATTGGACAACGTTTTCGTTCTCTGTCGAAGAGAGTACTTTTAAGGCACAGGTTGGATATTTAGGTTTATTGTACGAGAATATTGGACAACGTTTTCGTTCTCTGTCGAAGAGAGTACTTTTAAGGCACAGGTTGAATATTTAGGTTTATTGTACGAGAATATTGGATAACGTTTTCGTTCTCTGTCGAAGAGAGTACTTTTAAGGCACAGGTTGGATATTTAGGTTTATTGTACGAGAATATTGGACAACGTTTTCGTTCTCTGTCGAAGAGAGTACTTTTAAGGCACAGGTTGGATATTTAGGTTTATTGTACGAGAATATTGGACAACGTTTTCGTTCTCTGTCGAAGAGAGTACTTTTAAGGCACAGGTTGGATATTTAGGTTTATTGTACGAGAATATTGGACAACGTTTTCGTTCTCTGTCGAAGAGAGTACTTTTAAGGCACAGGTTGGATATTTAGGTTTATTGTACGAGAATATTGGACAACGTTTTCGTTCTCTGTCGAAGAGAGTACTTTTAAGGCACAGGTTGGATATTTAGGTTTATTGTACGAGAATATTGGACAACGTTTTCGTTCTCTGTCGAAGAGAGTACTTTTAAGGCACAGGTTGGATATTTAGGTTTATTGTACGAGAATATTGGACAACGTTTTCGTTCTCTGTCGAAGAGAGTACTTTTAAGGCACAGGTTGGATATTTAGGTTTATTGTACGAGAATATTGGACAACGTTTTCGTTCTCTGTCGAAGAGAGTACTTTTAAGGCACAGGTTGAATATTTAGGTTTATTGTACGAGAATATTGGACAACGTTTTCGTTCTCTGTCGAAGAGAGTACTTTTAAGGCACAGGTTGAATATTTAGGTTTATTGTACGAGAATATTGGACAACGTTTTCGTTCTCTGTCGAAGAGATTACTTTTAAGGCACAGGTTGAATATTTAGGTTTATTGTACGAGAATATTGGACAACGTTTTCGTTCTCTGTCGAAGAGAGTACTTTTAAGGCACAGGTTGAATATTTAGGTTTATTGTACGAGAATATTGGACAACGTTTTCGTTCTCTGTCGAAGAGAGTACTTTTAAGGCACAGGTTGGATATTTAGGTTTATTGTACGAGAATATTGGACAACGTTTTCGTTCTCTGTCGAAGAGAGTACTTTTAAGGCACAGGTTGGATATTTAGGTTTATTGTACGAGAATATTGGACAACGTTTTCGTTCTCTGTCGAAGAGAGTACTTTTAAGGCACAGGTTGAATATTTAGCTTTATTGTACGAGAATATTGGACAACGTTTTCGTTCTCTGTCGAAGAGAGTACTTTTAAGGCACAGGTTGGATATTTAGGTTTATTGTACGAGAATATTGGACAACGTTTTCGTTCTCTGTCGAAGAGAGTACTTTTAAGGCACAGGTTGAATATTTAGCTTTATTGTACGAGAATATTGGACAACGTTTTCGTTCTCTGTCGAAGAGAGTACTTTTAAGGCACAGGTTGGATATTTAGGTTTATTGTACGAGAATATTGGACAACGTTTTCGTTCTCTGTCGAAGAGAGTACTTTTAAGGCACAGGTTGAATATTTAGGTGGATGATTATTGAAAAAGGGAATCATGATATTTAATATGCTAATACTGTCGCAGTTAAGTCTTCCGTAAAGCGTTGTACGATGCTGTCAGCACAGGCGATGATCCTACGATGATGTTGAGTGGTGGGAAGTCTCCCGTACGGCATCTTACAAAGGTTTCAGAGCTGGCGATAGTCCTATGATAATGTTAGGTGGTGTTAAGTCTTCTTGGCGACATTGCGCAATGTTGTCTGCGCAGGCGATGATACTATGACGATGTCGAGTGGTGGGAAGTCTCCCCTACGGCATCTTACAAAGGTTTCAGAGCTGGCGATGGTCCTATTATAACGTTAGGTGGTGTTAAGTTTTCTTGGCGACATAACGCAATGTTGTCTGCGCAGGCGATGATACTATGACGATGTTGAGTGATGGGAAGTCTCCCCTACGGCATCTTACAAAGGTTTCAGAGCTGGCGATGGTCCTATTATAACGTTAGGTGGTGTTAAGTCTTCTTGGCGACATTGCGCAATGTTGTCTGCGCAGGCGATGATACTATGACGATGTCGAGTGGTGGGAAGTCTCCCCTACGGCATCTTACAAAGGTTTCAGAGCTGGCGATGGTCCTATTATAACGTTAGGTGGTGTTAAGTTTTCTTGGCGACATAACGCAATGTTGTCTGCGCAGGCGATGATACTATGACGATGTTGAGTGGTGGGAAGTCTCCCGTACGGCATCTTACAAAGGTTTCAGAGCTGGCGATAGTCCTGTGATAATGTTAGGTGGTGTTAAGTCTTCTTGGCGACATTGCGCAATGTTGTCTGCGCAGGCGATGATACTATAACGATGTCGAGTGGTGGGAAGTCTCCCGTACGGCATCTTACAAAGGTTTCAGAGCTGGCGATAGTCCTGTGATAATGTTAGGTGGTGTTAAGTCTTCTTGGCGACATTGCGCAATGTTGTCTGCGCAGGCGATGATACTATGACGATGTTGAGTGGTGGGAAGTCTCCCGTACGGCATCTTACAAAGGTTTCAGAGCTGGCGATAGTCCTGTGATAATGTTAGGTGGTGTTAAGTCTTCTTGGCGACATAACGCAATGTTGTCTGCGCAGGCGATGATACTATGACGATGTTGAGTGGTGGGAAGTCTCCCGTACGGCATCTTACAAAGGTTTCAGAGCTGGCGATAGTCCTGTGATAATGTTAGGTGGTGTTAAGTCTTCTTGGCGACATTGCGCAATGTTGTCTGCGCAGGCGATGATACTATAACGATGTCGAGTGGTGGGAAGTCTCCCCTACGGCATCTTACAAAGGTTTCAGAGCTGGCGATGGTCCTATTATAACGTTAGGTGGTGTTAAGTTTTCTTGGCGACATAACGCAATGTTGTCTGCGCAGGCGATGATCCTACGATGATGTTGAGTGGTGGGAAGTCTCCCGTACGGCATCTTACAAAGGTTTCAGAGCTGGCGATGGTCCTATAATAATGTTAGGTGGTGTTAAGTCTTCTTCACGACATTGCACAATGTTGTCTGCGCAAGCGATGATCCTACGATGATGTTGAGTGGTGGGAAGTCTCCCGTACGGCATCTTACAAAGGTTTCAGAGCTGGCGATAGTCCTGTGATAATGTTAGGTGGTGTTAAGTCTTCTTGGCGACATAACGCAATGTTGTCTGCGCAGGCGATGATACTATGACGATGTTGAGTGGTGGGAAGTCTCCCGTACGGCATCTTACAAAGGTTTCAGAGCTGGCGATAGTCCTGTGATAATGTTAGGTGGTGTTAAGTCTTCTTGGCGACATTGCGCAATGTTGTCTGCGCAGGCGATGATACTATAACGATGTCGAGTGGTGGGAAGTCTCCCCTACGGCATCTTACAAAGGTTTCAGAGCTGGCGATGGTCCTATTATAACGTTAGGTGGTGTTAAGTTTTCTTGGCGACATAACGCAATGTTGTCTGCGCAGGCGATGATCCTACGATGATGTTGAGTGGTGGGAAGTCTCCCGTACGGCATCTTACAAAGGTTTCAGAGCTGGCGATGGTCCTATAATAATGTTAGGTGGTGTTAAGTCT
Organism: Prosapia bicincta; assembly: GCA_036971475.1. Classification (NCBI taxonomy): domain Eukaryota; kingdom Metazoa; phylum Arthropoda; class Insecta; order Hemiptera; family Cercopidae; genus Prosapia; species Prosapia bicincta. Next base: position 76,609,188 of record JBAIZL010000003.1, read on the forward strand.
TCTTCACGACATTGCACAATGTTGTCTGCGCAAGCGATGATCCTACGATGATGTTGAGTGGTGGGAAGTCTCCCGTACGGCATCTTACAAAGGTTTCAGAGCTGGCGATAGTCCTATGATAATGTTAGGTGGTGTTGAGTCTTCTTTGCGACTTTGCGCATAGTTGTCTGCACAGGGGATGGCCCTACGATGATGTTGACTGGTGGAAATCTCCCGTACGGCATTGTACGACGCTGTAAGCGCAGGCGATGATCCTATGATGATGTTGATTGATGGTTAATCTCCTGTACGTCATTGTTTGATGGTGTCAGCGCAGGCGATGATCCTATGATGATTTTCAGAGCTGGTACGTCTCCCCTCTCATCATTGTTCGATGATGTTGATTGATGGTTAATCTCCTGTACGTCATTGTTTGATGCTGTCAGCGCAGGCGATGTCCTATGATGATGTTGATTGATGGTTAATCTCTTGTACGTCATTGTTTGATGCTGTCAGCACAGGCGATGTCCTATGATGTTGTTGATTGATGGTTAATCTCCTGTACGTCATTGTTTGATGCTGTCAGCGCAGGCGATGTCCTATGATGATGTTGATTGATGGTTAATCTCTTGTACGTCATTGTTTGATGCTGTCAGCGCAGGCGATGTCCTATGATGTTGTTGATTGATGGTTAATCTCCTGTACGTCATTGTTTGATGCTGTCAGCGCAGGCGATGTCCTATGATGTTGTTGATTGATGGTTAATCTCCTGTACGTCATTGTTTGATGCTGTCAGCGCAGGCGAAGATGCTATGATGATGTTGATTGATGGTTAATCTCCTGTACGTCATTGTTTGATGGTGTCAGCGCAAGCGATGATCCTATGATGATGTTGATTGATGGTTAATCTCATGTACGTCATTGTTTGATGGTGTCAGCGCAAGCGATGATCCTATGATGATGTTGATTGATGGTTAATCTCCTGTACGTCATTGTTTAATGGTGTCACCGCTGGCGAAGATCCTATGATGATTATCAGCGGTAAGGCTCCCCTACATCATTGTTCGCTGATACCAGCGCAGGAGTTGATCTTATGATGATGTTGACTGGTTTTAAGTCTTCCGTACATCATTGGTCTATGCTGTCCGCGCAGGCTGTGATCCTATGCTGAATTTTAAACGCTGGTAGTTTTCTTAGGTGCTTTGTGTGAATAACTTAAATTTATTCCAGGCGAAATAAGTTTTAAGGAAGTCAGAAGGCGCCTGCGGGAGAGCTTGGCATCCCTTCCTGAGTAAGAAGATACCTCAGTGGTTCTTATTTAGTATTTTCATTAACATAATGAAAATACAACTTATACACTTTGGCCTCTGCCTTGTAAAATTGTCCCTGAAAATGGTTTACCTACTCTAAACCAAACATTTGATGCATATAAGCAAATTGTATCCTAACATAACTGGATTGTATCGGCAACGTCGCATCCAACTTAGGTCACGTAATGCACATGCTCGCTCGCGCGTGAGTATAAAAATAGGCAAACATAAAAATTTATACAAAACTTATCCTTAAACCGCTATATTTTTCATCGTATACTGCATAAAAGTTGTAACATTTAATAAAATTCTGTGACAATTTTCTTTCACTTTCTTTGATGAAAAGAATTTAGTTTTTGCAAATAGCATAAATTAGATCTCACTACATCATAGAATCTTTCTCTAATTTCATCTCAGAGGGCCGCGTTGTCGAGGAAGAGTGTTTCTGGAGATTTGCCCGTGACCCTTGGAAGCTGTAAGGAACAGGTGCGGCAAGGCTGCGCCAAGGAGAGGGGGGCGTAAGAGAAAGGCCGAAGTGCGAAGTTCTAATACAACTAGTGACTTGGCGTCTGGCGACCGAAGATGTATGGATTCAAGGTAACATATTTGTATGCATTACATATTCCTGTACGTAGGTGTTAGACTTTATAATAGGCATGTTCTATCTGTGAAGGGTGTTACGCTTTGGGACATTTGTAGGCAAACTTAGTTGTAGGAAAACTCAAACTATATTTGTTAAAACAATTCTCTAAAACTTTTTGTCATATCTTGTATTAAGTGATTTAAATATGGCCGCTTAGTTGCCCGTTATTACGTTTACAGGCTTCGTCATGTCTTGGTTTCATGATAAGGTAGGCCTATAGGCTGAGTTGGATACCACATCTGGAACATAGGTGTTAAGCCACGAGATGTAGGCTATAAGCATGCGCGCACGCACGTACCTACACACACAACCTACACGACATTTAATACATCCGCTATTTATTCTGTAAATATAAAATGTATAAGCACAGGATTAAAGGTGCAAAATATTATTGTAAACTCGTCCATTACCTAACGATTTGCGAGTTATTTTTGTTTGTTCCTTTCATATGACGGCTGTCCTTGGGTTGAATATTCATGACAGTGGTTTAACAGAGATTTTCCCCAATTCAATGTACATAATAATTTTAAATATATTCCGTTCCAATGTCGTTCTTGAGGTTTGTAATAGTCATATTTTCGAAATGTTAAAATTTTGAATTTTCTCTGGCGTACAAATGTGTTTTAAAAGTTTTGTTGTCCCTCTTCAATAGAAAATTGAATAGTTGAGGGAATGAATTTGTTGGTATATAGAAATAGTTTGCTATAAAAAGATGGGTTTCAATAAAGAAATAGATTGTTATAAAGAGATAGGTTATTGTAAAGAAATAGGTTGCTGTATAGAGATAGGTTGCTATAAAGAGATAGGTTGCTATAAAGAGATGGGTTTCAATAAAGAAATAGGTTATTGTAAAGAAATAGGTTGCTGTATAAAGATAGGTTGCTATAAAGAGATGGGTTGCTATAAAGAGATGGGTTGTTATAAAGAAATATGTTATTGTAAAGAGATAGGTTGCTGTATAGAGATAGGTTGCTATAAAGAGATAGGTTGCTATAAAGAGATGGGTTTCAATAAAGAAATAGGTTATTGTAAAGAAATAGGTTGCTGTATAGAGATAGGTTGCTATAAAGAGATAGGTTGCTATAAAGAGATAGGTTGCTATAAAGAGATATTTTGCTATAAAGAGATGGGTTTCAATAAAGAAATAGGTTATTGTAAAGAAATAGGTTGCTGTATAGAGATAGGTTGCTATAAAGAGATGGGTTGCTATAAAGAGATGGGTTGTTATAAAGAAATATGTTATTGTAAAGAGATAGGTTGCTGTATAGAGATAGGTTGCTATAAAGAGATAGGTTGCTATAAAGAGATAGGTTGCTATAAAGAGATAGGTTGCTATAAAGAGATAGGTTGCTATAAAGAAATAGGTTATTGTAAAGAAATAGGTTGCTGTATAGAGATAGGTTGCTATAAAGAGATGGGTTGCTATAAAGAGATGGGTTGTTATAAAGAAATATGTTATTGTAAAGAGATAGGTTGCTGTATAGAGATAGGTTGCTATAAAGAGATAGGTTGCTATAAAGAGATGGGTTTCAATAAAGAAATAGGTTATTGTAAAGAAATAGGTTGCTGTATAGAGATAGGTTGCTATAAAGAGATAGGTTGCTATAAAGAGATAGGTTGCTATAAAGAGATAGGTTGCTATAAAGAGATGGGTTTCAATAAAGAAATAGGTTATTGTAAAGAAATAGGTTGCTGTATAGAGATAGGTTGCTATAAAGAGATGGGTTGCTATAAAGAGATGGGTTTCAATAAAGAAATAGGTTATTGTAAAGAGATAGGTTGCTGTATAGAGATAGGTTGCTATAAAGAGATAGGTTGCTATAAAGAGATGGGTTTCAATAAAGAAATAGGTTATTGTAAAGAAATAGGTTGCTGTATAGAGATAGGTTGCTATAAAGAGATGGGTTGCTATAAAGAGATAGGTTGCTGTAAAAAGATAGATTGCTTAAGAGATGGGTTGCTATAAGGAGGAAGGTTTCTAAAAAGAGATAGGTTGCTATAAAGAGATGGGTTGTTATAAAGAGACAGGTTGCTATAAAGAGTTATGTTGCTATAAAGAGGTAGATTGCTATAAAGAGATGGGTTTCAATAAAGAAATAGGTTATTGTAAAGAGATAGGTTGCTGTATAGAGATAGGTTGCTATAAAGAGATAGGTTGCTATAAAGAGATAGGTTGCTGTAAAAAGATAGATTGCTTAAGAGATGGGTTGCTATAAGGAGGAAGGTTTCTAAAAAGAGATAGGTTGCTATAAAGAGATGGGTTGTTATAAAGAGACAGGTTGCTATAAAGAGTTATGTTGCTATAAAGAGGTAGATTGCTATAAAGGGAGGGGTTGCTAAAAAGAGATGGGTTGCTATAAGAACTAAGGTTGCTATTAATAGATGGGTTGTTATAAAGAGATGGTTTGCTATTAATACATGGGTTGTTATAAAGAGATGGGTTGATATAAAGAGATAGATCGCTATAAATAGATGGTTCGCTATAAAGAGATAGGTTGCTGTAAAGAGATAGATTGCTATAAAGAGATGGGTTGCTATAAGGAGGAAGGTTTCTATAAAGAGATGTGTTGCTATAAAGAGATAGATGCTATAAAGAGATGGGTTGCTATAAAGAGATAGGTTGCTATAAGGAGGAAGGTTTCTATAAAGAGATGGGTTGCTATAAGACGGTAGGTTGCTATAAAGAGGTAGATTGCTATAAAGAGATAGGTTGCTATAAAGAGATGGGTTGCTAAAAAGAGATAGATTGCTATAAAGTGATGGGTTGCTATAAATAGATGGATTGCTATAAAGAGATGGGTTGCTATAAAGAGATGGGTTGCTATAAAGAGATGGGTTGCTATAAAGAGATAGGTCGCTATAAGGAGGGAGGTTTCTATAAAGAGATGGGTTGCTATAAAGAGATAGATTGCTATAAAGTGATAGATTGCTATAAAGAGATGGGTTGCTATAAGGAGATGGGTTGCTATAGAGATATAGGTTACTATAGAGAGCGGGGTTGCTATAGAGAGATAGGTTGCTATAAAGAGATTAGGTTGCTATAGAGAGGTAGATTTCTAAAAAGAGACAGGTTGCTATAAAGATATGGGTTGCTATAAAGTGGCAGGTTGCTATAAAGAGATAGGTTGGTATAAAGAGATGAGTTGCTATAAAGAAATAGGTTGCTATAGAGAGATTGGTTGCTATAAAGAGACAGGTTGCTATAAAGAGTTAGGTTGCTATAAAGAGATAGATTGCTATAAAGAGATAGGTTGCTATAAGGCGGTAGGTTGCTATAAAGAAATATGTTGCTATAGAGAGATTGGTTGCTACAAAGAGACAGGTTGCTATAAAGAGTTAGGTTGCTATAAAGAGATAGGTTGCTATAAAGAGATGGGTTGCTATAAAGAGATGGGTTGCTATAAAGAGGTAGATTACTAAAGAGAGATAGGTTGATATAAATAGATATCAGGTAGTACTGATGGTCGTCGTGTTTGCCATTACCAACTGAGACTGTAACTTTGTAACTTGAGTGTTATAAAGGCAACAAACAATTGTTATTCTGTGGGAAAGCTTATTATTGTATAGCTTCCAGTGCCAAGGTGGCCGGAACTCAGTATTACTAATATCCATGTTGCAGGTCCTGCTGGTCGTTGTGTTTGCCATGGCGGCGGACGGCGCGAAGCTTCTGCGTGTACCGCGCATCTACAACGCGCTGATCACGTCAGACGAGATGCTGATCCCCAGCCAGGCGTATCCAGCTGTAGCACCGGTGTTGCGGCCGGCAGCGTTCCCCTCACCGTCACTGTACCTGGCGCCAGCCTACGGCAGCCCTCCGCCCAAGCAGTTCGATTTCCAGAAGGACCTCCCCGCTGCGGAGGACCAGTCTCTGGTGTACAACTTGCCTAGCCAACAGACCGTGCCTGTCGTCAACGACCAAATAAAGAACAACAGGCCCAGCAACCCGGCCATCCCCGACGTGCCTCCACCGCCCTTGCCTGTGAGTCCTCCCAAGGACCAGGCCGACCAGCAGAGGAGACCGCCGGCAGACTATCCTCCCATGCCACAGGCAGCGCTACCGTTTTAGAATAATGAAGTGAAATAAGATTTTCGCCATTAATACATTATAAACTGTGATTGCATTTAAATAAATGACGCCATTTCAACAAAACTTACTGGACAAAATGGGAAGTTACATACATGTTCTTTTACTTCAATTATTTTTGTTGTTGTTATATGTAAAGTTGACTAAAAATAAAAAATAATTAATTTTATAAATTAATTTTTTCCATTTAACATCCATATCAGAACTAGACCTATATATTTCAAAATGAAATATATTTTATAAAACAAAGATATGTCATTGCAGAAATAACCAGATAGCAGCCCCAATGTGAAAGTGTTGGATAGAAGAGTTTTGTTAGTTTCAGAAATATTTGTTAGATAGTTCGTCCACTTATTTATGCACTGTGCTCTAAATCTAAATTAATGTTTCCGTCACAGATACAAATTTGCTACTGTCATTCCATTTCTGGGAAAGAATTATTTAGGAATTAATGAATGTTCCCAAGGAAGTGGTGCACGGTATTATGTTATCTGCTTGACCAAAGAATGTCCTCTTTGTTTCTTAGTCAAAACAAAAAATAGTCTATAATGGTGAATTTCTGTTTGAATAATTAAACCTTTTGGAGTCGAAGAGTTCCACATTTTTAGGTGATATTAATTCTTGAACTCCGGATGTTATTTATAATTATTCAATAATTTCTATTATATTTGTTGGTGACATTAAACTTTTATAATATATTCTTGACAAATAGGCTATGTCTAGTATAACCTTTCTTAACCAGTTTGGTATTCCAACTAACCTTGACATGCCCACTTTATAAGTGATGTTTAAGATGCATGCAAATTATGGTGATAAATAAACAAATAGACTAACTGTACACTGACTCACAGTTATAAACACTTTATTATCATACGCGTTTCGATTACTTATGCTATCATCAAACGCAGTCGTGATTTTGTAGTAGACTTTCTGATGATGATGACATAAGCTATCGAAATGCGTATGATAATAAAGTGTTTATAATTGTGAATTCGAGTACAGTTATGTATGTCTCCTTTGATTCATTCCCGGGACATCTTTTTCTAAAAAAAAAACAGCAACTTCTTCTGTCTTCCACTTGGAGAGTCAGATCTTCCACTAAATTTTGGTTTCCGGCGGAGTGTGGGTAAAGATCAAAGAGAGTTGACAACTAAGTGAAAGATTTGTTGTTGTGCGCTTTGTGCAAGCAACTTGTAGGGAACTAGTGATGAGTAGTTTCCCTCCACGCCCCCCCGGACAGTATCCCCCCGTCAGTCCAAAAGCGTAATGTAACTGCTAGCCTTTCTTGGACAGGTACAGCCTTCCTGTAGTTTGTGTCACGTTTTTTGATTTTATATCCTATCATTGAAATCGAATAGCCTTCTCAAAGTCATAAATAGTCATTCTCAGAAAGTGTTTGACACTCCCGCCGCACCTCAGCTCACCACCCAAAGGATAGACATCTTCTCGGAGAGCTATCATGTCACTGCCACTGTACCTATCCCTAGCCTTCAACGATTCTCTTACCCAATATCTTCATGGACCACTTGAACAGTGGCTGGCTATGATGACACGGGCAGCCGTTTCGTCTTCTTTGTCCGATATCCTTACCAATTATTGTCTAACCTTTCACACCTTGGTAACAAGTTTTCCATTTGTTGCTATAAATTTGAGAAGAGCAACTTTTAGTTTTCTATAAAAAAATACCCCCCCTGTTGCTCTAATATGAGAACAGTAACTTTTAGTTGACAATTTTTAGTTTTCTACAAACAATCTTTTGTCAACTTTTAGTTATCATCTTTGGTATAAAGGCGCCTTTACACCCAACATGTTTATTTGGATTCTTAGAGAAACTTTTACGAGCATATTGTACATCTTACTGCTTTTACGAGTCTCTGTTTAGCGCATCTTGTCTGTAACTTACCTCTCTTGTAACAGGCGTCGCGCCGGAGTTTCCGATTTAAATATTATATTCTTGGCACTCAAGGAGAAGGGCGGAATTAAACGAAGATTGCTTGAGTTTACAGTGTTTTCAAGGTCTTGTGTCCCTTTAATTTTCACTGCTCTTTAGGGCGTTTCAAAACAAACAGCATGATTAACACCCTTAGCGCCAAGAGATAAGGGGAAAGGATTCTCA
>JBAIZL010000003.1:76622319-76672319 GCA_036971475.1 Prosapia bicincta
TTTACAATACATTTTTATTTATAAAATTGTAAAATTCCAATAACGAAAGTGCACGGTACTCGGTCTCTGTATTTTACTGTGCTATGTTGTTTCCACGAATAATTAGCCGAATTTTCAAGAAGTGTTTAATATTATTTAAACATTGAAGGGTATATTAATAAAGTTATATTCCATAAAATGTTAAAGATTGATGTTGACCTTATTATCCCGATTAATTTAGGGGAATTTATTCACTACTTATTGGTCCAGAAGGATATGGAAATGATTGTGGAGTGCAAGAGTTTAGCGTGTCCTCTATGCTAGTCTTCCAGGTTGAAGCTACGCTGTCGTGTAGTGAGAGCGGTTGAAAGGGAAAGGTGGCCGCGGGAAAGAAGAGAAGTGGGGCAGTGGAAGTGCAGAATTCGTTCGGAATTTTATTGTTATTAACTGCAGGTAATTCCTGATGATTAATATGTACCGTGTTTCACTGTTTCTGTTACTTTCTTTAATAGATGTTTATGTTTATGTTGCGCTAAGTTTTGACACGTATTACTATTTGGTATATAATAATTGTGGGTAATTTTATGGGTTATTCTTTACTTTTACAATGTTGTCAACACTGTCTTGTACATAAAGCGGAGGAAGAAATTTCGCAGCTTGATAAAATAAAATTAACGAAATGACTGGATGAGAGTTTGAGAGCGCATGGTTCCATTTTTTGATACATTTGTCATTAAAAAATACTTTATTAATTACTTGGAATAATTGACTAGGGTTTATTATTAATAAATAATACACACAACCCCTAACAGCAGACATTTTTCTTCTAGTCCTGTGTAGATTTCGCTTACAAAGTAGCCATCCTCAGAGACATGACAATACAAACATGTATGTAATAAATTAGTTAATATTTCTTAGAATCGTATCTATGAACAAGTAATGTAGAGAAACATAATTTTTTCAAGGTAATTCTTATTGAGGTCAACAAATGTTTTTACATTTGAATGACTTTTTATTTTATAATTACAAAAAATATAAATATCTATCTATCTCTCTATCTATATATATCTATATTATATAGACAGAACCACACACACACACACACACATACACACACACATACACACACACATACACACACACACACCCGCGTACACGCACACGTGCGCACACACGCACACACGCACGCACACACACACACACACACACGCACGCACACGCACACACACACGCACACGCACACGCACACGCACACCCACACGTACACGTACACGCACACACACACACGCGCACACGCACACACACACGCACACGCACACCCATACGTACACGTACACGCACACACACACACACACACACGACTGAGTCACAGTATTAAGTAGCAAAATATAAAAATAATTTCCTTGCAATTTTCCTCTTTATACAATATATGGTGTTTGACTATGGTTTTTGTTTGTTACTATTTATTTCCTGTCTTTTTTTACTTTCTAATTTAAAAAAGTGATAGTGGTTTATAATTTCTCAATCCATCCACCTCTTGTAATGCTCTCACTATTGTAAAGAGCATTTATCTTATAATTTCATATAGTACATCTCTTAGTAATTTTTAACTCTGGGAAAGGTAAATTAGTATTGAAAGTGCTGGTTTTTAAACATGTAGATCCACGGTTTGAATCCGACCGGGACATTAAAATTTTAAATGTAAATTAATAAATACATATTTTGAACTGTATTGACGTCAATTTGTCATCCACGATAAGTTTAAAAAACTGTATTTGAACTTGATTGGATAAATAAAAAAGTATTTTAAGAACGATTGAAAATTTGTTCAAGATATATATATATATATATATATATATATATATATATATTCATAAGGAGAGTTTAACTATTAGGATTAATTTAAAAAGAGACTCTTGGAAGAAAGCAAGACGTATTGAGTTATAACAGTCTATTGTAAAAACTTAACGACCCTGTTGCACAATAGGTAGGGTTTCGGGTGGACATGTCATTCTCAAGGTCTAACCAGTTCTGTCAGACATCCCGCTGGGTCGGAGTTCATTACACTCCCAACGATCATATAGTTGTGAACTGGAAATTTATATTAAGACATATATTCTTCAAGTACATAATTACATCACTGTTTAATTGTCCAGTAATGCTTCTACTGCATTTATAACCGAGTTATTTAGTTCCACCCACTCTAATTAAAGTATTTGCGAAACTATTTAAGGAATCTGTGGCGGGTGATTTGCTGGTATTTCATTGTTAAAACACGCGAGTAAAAGATAGACACAAGTGCGGAAATGAATGTACACAAATCAGAGCAAATGAAATTGACGTCACGGCTTCTAACTTTAACCTAACGAGTTGATATTTTGAACGAAGGGCATAATGAGCAAGGTTTAAAGAAATTAGTATTGTATTGTTTCTATTGTCAATGCACAATTTAAGAAAACTGAGCTCAAAATTTTTGAAATAAATACACTTTTTTGACTAATCTTCAATAAACTTTCTGCAATCATTGTTCTTGGCTATTTTTACTTAAAGTCGATTTAAAAAAATAAAAAAATTAGAATATACAATCGTATTTAGCATAAACTGAAAACCCCAGGTTAAGATATTTTCATTTAAAATCTACTGAAAACGTTCTATTTAACAACATAAATCAAACTTGGACTAAATCAACGATATTTACAGATTGTTGATTCAATCACTAGGCTGAGATTCGTTTAAAGTTAGGTTTATGTCACTTATTTGTTGCGCGTCGCGATGTCCAATCAGGGGCAATCGGGAGTAGTGACGTCATGGCTAGAGTGAGCAATACATTATGCTTCATACTAACAACTATTTGGCAATGAGTTAGCAGCTAAAACGTCACACTAAATCCAGCACATTCACGTGATGACGTGAGTTCTTAAAAAGTCTCATAATATTGTCAAATTTTATTCGAAGTAGAACTATTTTGTTAAATAAATTTGATAAAATTATACGATAATATTTAATCACGTTTTCAATAGTTTATGACTATCCGAACTTTGTAGACACTTACTGAGACAGAACGTTTTGGATCGCTCCTTGACGATCTTCATCAGTGTCTAATTTACCGCTTGGAGCTGTTAGGTTAAGCAGTGACGGTTTTAAAGGCAGGTTTTCGATAGTAACAAATAGTAAATGTGATTTTTATTGGGTTTGTTCGTTTAATATGTTTGTACTTTGTGTTTTTGTGTGTTTTTAAATTTCATATTGTTCTAGTGTGTTGAGATGTGGTTCTTTTTTTGTTGATGTGTAAGAATTCTAGGTTATGGTAAATGTCAGTATATTTGTGTTCTGTTTCTTTTAGGTGATTGGAGAATGCTGAGTTGGTGTTGGAGTTCCTAGACTCTGTTGGAAAACATTGGACAAACAAAGAGTTGAGGAACACACAAAATCACCCACACAGAACAACACAGCATTCAACAATCACCTAAAAGAAACAGGACACAAATATACAGACATTTACCATAACCTAGAATTCTTACATATCAACAAAAAAAGACAATATCTCAATACACTTGAACAATATGAAATTTACAAACACAAAATACAATCTTATTAAACGAACATACCCAATACAAATCACACATACTCTTTGATACTATAAAAAACCTGCCTTTAAAACCGTCACTGCTTAACCTAACAACTCCAAGCAAAAGACACTGATGGAGATCGCCACATAGCGATCGAAAACGTTCTGTCTCAGTAAGTTTTCACAAATTTACAGAATAAATTAAAGTTATAGTTAGATAGTCATAAACTAAACTGTTAAAGTGATTAATTAAATCTCACCGAACGTAATGGACTACAAAATTCAAGAAGATAATAATATTCATATTCCGGTTATATATGAATACAAATATATAGCCAAGAATTGCATATTCTGATAATGACGTATAATTACAATGTATGATAGTACGTGTGTCGTAGGCCTAAAAGGTGTAGCTGTTCCGAATTGGCTAATACTTGAACAAAGATAAGTTCTAAACAAGATACAAGGGATTTCATACATATAAATACTCTCTAGTACATAAATACTGGGACCACAGCTACATAGATTATTGTACTGAAAAACATAACCTTACTTTACAAACCTAATCCTCTAAGAAAGACATATTTACGTATTACCACACTGTGTTACTCTACTTTACTATTTCCCTATAGTGACATATAGCACTAAGTATCTTGTTAGGTTAGGTTTGGTTAAACAAAATTCAGGGGTAAACTTTCTGAAGGAAAATGTGGCATTTGTAAAGTGAAACACGGGCTCTATTGCCAGGCTTACATGAATTAGCATTCAGTTTATAAAATATCAGAGTCAAGAAGGCAGTGTTCCTTGTTTATCGTATTATACGTGTTCAACCATTTCCAGACTTCGGTGTCATCCTTGGACGAATTTATTATTTTCTTATAACAGAATCTACTCTAACCGGCTATTTTATATCTGGTTTGTAACATACGCGTGCATTAATGTAGTAATATAGAAGAGATATTTACTTTATATTGTTTTGTGTGCTAGTTGAGGTTATGATTCACATTTAGCAAAATTAAAGCATAAAAATACCGCGCTTGAAATCACTTGTTTTATTGTGTTTAGAAAGTGTGTTTGAGTAACATCTGTGGAAAAAATCAAAATTTATATTCATTTCGTCAAGTATTACATATTGATAATAGGTTGATAGAGGTTTTATTTCGGTTTCTTATCTTGGCCAGACTCATTTTATACTCTTTGCGTGTTTTTTCTATTTGTTTGTTAAAAGTCAAGCAATATTTCACTATTTTTATTTATATTTTGCCAATATTTTAATTAGATTTGTTTGAATATTTTGCATCGGGAACATTTGTTACACTTATACAGATAGGCCTTAGTATTCGAATAACATTATATAGCCTATACTTTTAAAATTTGTGTAAAATATATAATTTTATTATTATTTGGTGTTTGCAACTTCCAAAACTATATATATACTCGATTCCTATTGTAGGCCCGGTGACCTAGTTACAAACCCATGGGCAACAGTCATTGACTGAGATTTTCTTCGGTGTCTGAATAGCCTTCACCGGAAAGAAAGCAATGCTCAACCCAACCAAGCAAATCTTCGGGTGAGGTCCCTTCGCTCATATAACCACTGTTGCGGCTCATAACTCAGGAAGAAGCTGAAAACTTTAGCTCTTATTCAACAATCTCAATGATGAAAGAGATTTTTAAAACACATGGGACCTATAATGTATTATATAGTGTACTTATTATTTTAATTTTAAAATAAGAAAATTAATTTAAAATTAGCAAACTTTTCTATGTTTAACAAAGTTAATTGCCGTCGTTGAATTTGAAAATATATTTCAGTAATTTTTTCAGATTAAAAAAATATTTAAAAAGATGTTTGCATATATACACTCACAAGTATTAATATTAATAAAAGACGGTTTATATATGGGTTTAAAACATTTATTTTCGAAATAACGACGATGTTTCGACAGCTAGTTCACCATCCTCACCAGGAAAATAATATTGTGTGTAGTCATTACTAGCGTTGAAAAAACCTAGCCCTAGAAGTGGTTGTGTGTGTGTGTGTGTGTGTGTGTGTGTGTGTGTGTGTGTGTGTGTGTGTGTGTTTGTGTGTGTGTGTGTGTGTGTGTGTGTGAGATAATCTAAATCAATTTATATACTATATTCTTCTTCACGGGTAGTATATGCATCTATTTATATTGACCTTAAATAGTACTATTTTTTTTTATAGTAATTGTTCGTTACAGTAATAACATCATTACAATTCTCATTGCAATATATATATGCAGTTATTTCTGTTTGATATAAACCTTATATTTTCTAAATCATTATTTTCTTGGTATAAATAATCGGCATAAATAAGATATCCACAGATGCTGCTTAACCACAGATTCCTTCCACTAAGAGAACTTTAAGCTCATTAACCCCTTCAGACCCACGGTGCATAATTATGCACATCGACTTTAAACCTTTGTAAATGGTAACAGCATATTCTCTTTAGCGTCTAAACCTATAGGGCATTATTCTGCACTCAAACTGAATGATATTATCCAGAAAGTCGTGATCTCTGGTGGATATTTTTGTAATCATCATTTTTAGAAGACAACATGGCTGACAATTCAAGAAATCAACTAGGTATGTACACAGTCTATTTATAATTTGATATTTTAATATTTATGCTAACTCATACTTGTTATGTTTTTTATAATTACTACATTCTACTACTTTATTACCACGTATAATTTAATTACTATCCTCATCAGTAATCACTCAAACCATAAATATATTTCGTGGACATAATTATGCCCAATATGACTGGATGTAAGCAAGACATATTACAATTTGACAGTTATGTCAGTAATTTCAATACTTTTCAGTACATATTGTATTATAACACCAACACTGATAAAAATAAGCTTTTTACAGTTTTGTTAGATTTACACATTGTAGTATTATTATTATCGAACAATATAAAATATATATTGAAAAAAAAAACATAAATGTACACTTTGAGAAAAAAATGTTTTTGAAATTTTACTATCCTCTTGTATTTTTACTGTACCTAATTGCATTGTGTAATTATTTTGGATATACTTGATGCTGCAAAAATACTAGATATACTTGAATCAGGTGATTTGTCAGAGCATGATGATGGAGATGAAGATAATGTCGTTCAACAATCACCTTCAAGAACAAGAGTGAGAGCAGATAGAATACAGTTGGTTGATAGTGCTGGAGGTAATGAGAGTAACTGGGATGAAGGTGAGTTAGTTGCTGATATCCATAATACACCATTACCTTTTCAAAATGAGGTGACTGAAAAACAGAATATAAAATGGAGGAGGCGTTCTTTTGACTGGAAATATCCTGGAGTTACTCTGAGGCTGAAAATGATCTTCAGCTTTTGACCCCCATATCTTATTTCAAAAGATATATTAAAGATTAGGGATGGGCCGATTCCGATTCTCGATTCCAGGAATCGTCGATTCTAGGTGGTATCGAGGAATCGTCGATACTCGATTCTTCATCATAAAAGTGTCGATTCCGATTCCACACGATTCCGATTATTTATAAAAATACGTGTCGGACCAACTGGCCCAACATAGTTTTTTCCTACCGTAAATGAAACGTAAATAAACTCCGTCGGACCAATTTACCCGACATTGTTTTTGATTTAATTAAATTTTATTATCTGTGCCACACTGTTTTGCTATTTTTTGTGTTTTGTGTTAGCAAGAAACAACAAAACCATAACTTCATGTCCCGGCTACCCAAATAATAAACAAACTGGTGATAAAAGTGTTTTTGCGCCTATCACTAAGACACGTAAACGTGTCACATGTCATTGATTTGTGAGTTTATAAATATTTTGAATATAGAACTAAAGTGTAATATATTCTCTCTCTGATAAGTAATGCTACAGGTCCAGTAAATACTATCCAAGATTCATATTAAGTAAAAGTTTTAACACCAAATAATTTACTTGTTAAGGAATTTACGTTATAATTTACTTCCTAGTAAGGATGAGTTTATCTAAGTGTATCAATGTTTGTACTTAACTTTCACAAAGTCCGTTTTTAAGGATTATTTTACGACTATATACTTAGTCAATATTTCCGACTTACTTTTAAGGTTTTGTGAAATTTTGAAAGCAGTAGTGAAAATCATTACAATACGTTATAACAAATATGTGTGTCGGCCCGTAACTACGGACAAAAAGCTCTTAGAATAACATCATGTTTTTAATCCCGTCGGCGTTTATCTATCAAACAAAAACCATCGTAAATACATCTGTAAGTAGTTTGAAACTTGTTGTTAAATACTGTGCCTTAATTTTTCCAAAAGTGGCAACACCAGCTGAGTAGTACTAATAAACATAAAGCTTCAAGAGGCCCGACGGTATTCGGTTCAGGGTACTGGCCCTCGCGTTAATTCGATGACGGTTAACAGAAACTGACGGTGGAAAACCACATAATATACCAAATATGAAAAAGCACTTAAACATCATTCATTTTGCCCAAATTTATCAACAAAAAAATCTATACTTGAAGAAACTTTATCCTCAGACACAGGACCTACAAGTGATAGTCGGTTCCAAATCAACTGGGATTGAGTAATAAATACAAAATAGGCCTGAATCAGTTGCACTTGTTCCAGACACCTGCAGAAAAAAAGGTCCCACCAGATGTGGAGAAGGTATGCCCCACTAATCCAGAATGTTGGGGAAGAAGGTACCCCAGGGGAATTGACAGTAGATGAAGAAGTAAACAACTATCTGGGGGAACCATTAGCCAGTCCAGGTTGTAATGTTGGGAAGTATTTGGCAGTACAAAGTGCCAAATACCCTCATTTAAATGCAATGGCAATAAAATACCTGTCTGCCTACTCGCGACAGTGTTTTCTGAAAAACCTTTCTCAACTTCAGGAGCTATATGAGACTAGCGATGAAACTAGCTTGACCCACAACGTGTTCAAATGCTTTTGTTTTTGAACAGAAATGTACATTACCTGCCAGACTTTTAAATATTAAAAACTATCCTGTTTGTATTAATTTTTTACTTTTTATGTTTTCCGTTTGTTTTTAATTTTTGTTTTGTTTGGGAGACAATGTAAATAGGCTTAGGAATTTTTACAAACATCATAAAATAAGTAAAGTTCACATTTTTAACTTTAAAATAAGTCATTACTTTATTCTGATATGTTTTTATGTTTAAAAATATTCCTATTGATAAATCAAGGTTGAAAGTTTTGTGTAGCCTATTACATTAAAACAGAACTTTTAAAAGGTTTTGCTATATGACCAAGATGTTAACTAAATTAATTATTAGAGAACTAGAATGTAAGCTAATATAACTTGAAAGAATCGAGAATCGAGAATCGACTAAAGAATCGAGAATCGAACGGAAAATTTTAGAATCGGAATCGGAATCGGAATCGAAAATTTTAGGAATCGGCCCATCCCTATTAAAGATAATGATTTTAAGAAAATGGCTGAGGCAACTAATATTTATGCTCTCCAGAAAAATGTAGCAAATTTTAAACCTACAAATTCTGACGAAATTAAAATCTTGTTTGGCCTACACATAGCCATCGGCTGTTTGAAGTTGCCAAGGGTGATGTTATTTTAGGATCAAGGTCTTGGAATAAATCTAATCTTTAATCCTCCTTTGCTTTGTGATTAAGATTTGAAAAAGAAGGGCCAGGGCAGCCACGATGAAGTAGTTAGTATGGATGGAGATGTAGTTGTAAAGTGGCTGGACAACAGGGCAGTTGCGCTAGCATCAAATTTCATTGGCTCAGGTCAACTAGATGAGGTTGACAGGTGGAAGAGTAATGAAAACATTTATGTAACAGTTAATCAGCCAGAGATTGTGAAGTTATACAACCATACAATGGGCAGTGTTGATTTACTAGATCAGGTTATATAGAATTTATATCTTTGTATAGAATTTATATTAGATCTAAGAAATGGACTTTGAGGCTGATATTTCATGCAGTTGACTTCTCAATTGCATGCAGCTGGTTGGAACACAGACGTGACTCTAGAGCTCTATCTATTCCAGAAAAGAAACTATTAGATCTTTTACATTTTCGAATGCGCATTGCGGAGACACTTGTTATAGCAGATAAAACAACTGCAAAAAAACGTGGTCGTCCATCGGGAGAATCTCAGATAGAAAACCACCAAACTAAACGAAAGGAAGAACAGCTACCTATACCTGATGTGCGTTACGACTCTGTTCATCATATACCACATTTAGATGGAAATCGTGAAGGGAAAAGATGCAAGAATGGACTTTGCAACCAAAAAAACTCACTTTTACTGTGGTAAATGCAATGTACATCTATGTATAAAAAAGAAAGAAAGTGTTTTGTACAATTTCATACAGTTAGGCACAATTAATTATATAGCCTACATTTCAATTATTTACAGATATGGTATTTCCTTTCTTTTTACTTCATTAGTGTTAACACATGTTATTTTATATAAAACAA
Organism: Prosapia bicincta; assembly: GCA_036971475.1. NCBI lineage: Eukaryota > Metazoa > Arthropoda > Insecta > Hemiptera > Cercopidae > Prosapia > Prosapia bicincta. The sequence continues at coordinate 76,632,341 of JBAIZL010000003.1, forward strand.
TGTAAGGTGTAATAAAAATGTTTTTTTTGTGCACATAATTTTTTTTCTTCCCCTTTTCCCCCAAATATATAACAACCGATTTTGGTGTCATCGATTACAATTGGGCATAATAATGCACAAAAACATTTTTGGGGATAGGGGTAATTTTTTTGAATGAGTAATTTCCTGTAACTTCTTACACAAGAATCAACCAAAAATACACTATCAAATAATTTTTTAACTTGAAAGTAATAAATCAGGTCTGAAGGGGTTAGGATTAGAAACAGAACAAAAACTGTTTATTTATTGTGTCAGCCTGAAGATCAGTATTTGCCGTTAAGTGTACTACAGGAAAAGGAGGGCCAGTAAGTGACCTTGAATCAGTAGCACCACGCCCAAAGTGGTCGGCCTTCTCAGGCGTATTTTATGTTATGCGTGTAAATATAAGTTGGGTCTTGGAATATTTATTGCTATTGTTGTGCATTGCAAAACATTTGATGTTAACTCCTGTCGGCACCAGAATCGGGCAGACATTCACAGAGGTTTAGTTCTATTTAGTTGCTAAATGTTGACGACATTATATTGGTTAGCTTTATATTATTCAACTGCAGGAAAGTTAATGATTAAATATAGCTCTTGCACTGAAACTTGAACACAGATATAATATTAATTGCATGGTTGGTAAGAATATTCGTAGGCCAAAACTGAAGGTCAGTCAACACCAAATATTCACTGTAACATAAAGTGTCAAACAGATCCCAACATTTCGTGATCCGTGTAGAATGGCGGCGATTAGAACGAAACGTTCGTTGGTACACGTTAATGTCCCAAGAATGCTTATGCCGGTGATTATTAACAATTATATATATATATATATATATATATATATATATATATATATATATATATATATATCACAGTAAAATACACCTAATACGATTGTCAAGGGAGCATCCAAAAATAGCGTCTAACACAGGAATAGAAAATACTGTAATAGCAACAAAAGAATATTGAGGCTGCCAACCAATATGCATGCTGCATTATTCCCATATATTCAATAAAAACACTTTATCATAATTTTAAACAAAAAATCATAAAATAATGAAAGACGTACAGGGCGTAAGGTTTAACCGTGTCTCTGACCTTGAGATCGCTAGGCTGGACTGGGCTGCAGTGCGGGGTCAAAACCCAACACTTCTGAAAACATCAGTGTCGTGTTTAAAGTGTAAACGGCTCTAATTAATTAAACGACAATACTGTAAAAGTTTGATGTAAACATAATCTTTAAATGTGTTGCTCTGCTTCTGCAAAGAAAGAGACGCGATTACGAAAGAGACGATGTATGCATTGTATAATGTTTTCAATTAGGCTAGTAGTCAAATGCTAGAGTAGAACGAGGAACACCGTTAAACCTCACACACTGTATGTACGTAACACAGATATACGCATTTAATAACCTACATACTGTGCATTATTACATTATTATTCTATTCTAGTATTAGTGGATATTTTTCTAGATTTATATTTTCATAAAATAATTTCTGATCTCATTTTGTTTAATTTTTTTTTTAAATTAATGGTTCCAATTGATTAATCTTTTCGATAGTCTGAAATTAAGGCACGCTGATAATTTAACGTCTAACGTCAGCCAGTGAACTAAATGCTGCAACAGCCGTCAATGAACACTGGCGGCAGAGGGTTGTCTTCAACATCATCATGGGTTGAAGCTGGCTTGTGCCGTTCAGGGGTAGAAAAACAATTTTTATGTTGGTTAATTCAATATTTTTCGGTTGTGGTAGAGAGTTATCAATAAGTAGAAGCATGAATAAGTATTGAGCTCTTTTACTCATAAAACAATTTGTTCACCTGCCATCAATGCATGACGCTGAGCAGCGTAATTGCATGGAAATGAGCGAATGTTCTTGAACCATCGTGGTGACTTCGAATTTCCCACGACCAACAATTCAAGTTTTCCTGAACCATTTGCATTTGCGCACACCAGTACTGAAAGCCTCTCTTTACTTAGTCTTCCTCCGTGGGATTTGTCTTTCTTATAAATAAGCGACTTATCTGGCAAATGTAGTAAACAAATCAAGGCATTTTGTTCTAAGACAACCTATGCCATCCTATGTCGTGTAAACTCGTAGCTCTATATCATTGATGTAAACATCCTGATGAATAATTTTGGACAGTCCTTACCAACGTTCTATTCTTTTTCCTACTGGATTCCAATCCCTAATTAACGTATTTTTCATATCCACTGATGTGTTGTACAGTACTCTAACTGCTGAACTGCATAAAACTACCGAAGCGCTCTTTTACTTTTAGTAGTCGAAAAATCATTGTGTGAAAAAAACGTAGAAAGCGGGATTCTGAGAGTATTATCTGTGAAAATTACCATGTTTTTTGCTAAGTTTTAGGGTCTGCAAAAAATCCTAATAAGCGGAAAACCGTCTAAAACGGGGGCATATTATATCCCTATAATTATAATAACACACACACACACAAACACACACACACATACACGCTTATGCATATTCATAGTTTGTTGGATAAATAAAATATGAAGTAGTGTTGAAATTTGGAAAAATATGAACATGACATCAATGCACAAACACATCTAACGCAATTAACTGAAAGTTTTTATAAAACAGGATAGTATTTTATAGTACATTTAAATATTTTATACTTAATTTAAAATCCAAGTACAAAATATTCAGTAAGAGTTCATAGAATTGTCACTGATAGAGTTAGAGCATATGACAAAATTTTGTTTTTCAATATAAGGTTATGTCTATATTGGAATAATAAATGTAAATTTGAAGTAGTATTAAAATCTTTTTCTTAATATATTTTAATGTAATATTTTAAGAAAGCGAAAAGAGATTTAAGATTAGATTAATCTGAGTAGATTACGGAAATGTTTATGGGTTACTATGTAAGTAACAGAATATAACAATAGTAATATAATATCGGGGAAGTTATTTTAAAACATTTTGTATAACATAAAGTGGCCATAGAAGCAATTCTTTGGACATCAACATTTTACTACAGTTTTAAAGTTCACTGTATCTAGAAGGCATTAGATAGGTTTTGCTACATCAGTCAAAATCCATTATGATTAGATTTACTAGAATACCAGAATAAAATATAAGTTTATCAAGGAAAAAATAGAGGTGCGTATTTCTTAATTTATACATTTCTGCCATTCTCTCAATTCAATGTTTTTATTACTGATGAATTATTACAATATTTTTGATAAATATCTTACTTAACCTAAACAATTTCTGCAGTTTTAGGTTATAATTTTTGTGCAAGTTTCTGGAAAGTTTTATATTAGAATGCAGTTCAATATTAAAGAATGTAAAAAGCGATTAGAAATGAAGGTGAGAACATTATCAGTTTATATTGAGATGCTTTATATATTAATTGAGTATTTCAAAATTATGTTGTAAGAGAATAAGTAACATTTCCTCCATTTAGCCTAGATTTGACTGAAGATATGAATCACATGAATATAAAAGTATTATAGACTGGGTACGTTAAGAAGAACTTGAAAATAATGGGAAGTAATTTAGAGTGGAATTAGTGAAAGAATATGAATCTGAAAATAATTGTGATATCTGCTAAAAGAATTTATGGTTATTAAAGTTAGGAATATGCTAAGAGAGGCTGTAGAAGTTTAGTACACTATAGGATAATACTTTATAATAATTGGGTGTATGAATGGGAAAATTTGCAGCAATATAATAAAATATACACTAATGTTACCCATAAGTATAATGTGGGTAATACTTTTTTAGTGTACTAAAATTTAAGTGCAAATCTCATTTACAAACATATGGTTCTAAATATATTTCATACATACATTTCAAACAAAATGAAAGTAATTTTAAATGTCACAAGCGATAAATAGAAGTTGAATTTTAAAACAATACAAATGTAACCTTAATAATCCATAAATGATGAAACTAAATAAATGATGAAAAACTAAAGTTTTTATTATAAAACAATGCTATTTTATATTACAATTATCATTTTTTATACTACAATTTCATAAACTGCCGACAAAGTGTCCAGTTAAGTTAGGTTTACTATACAAAATTAGTAATAACAGCATTGAATCCAGGAACCGGTTATCTTATGCTATGAATATTGTTGTTTACATTTTTATACAACCAATCCCTTTTGGTTTTGTTATAACACAGTTTTTAGTTGTTGGAAAAAAATAATTTCATGGTAACAACATATAGTATACAAAAACGTTGCAACTGTCATTACTGTAGTATTATATAAGTTAATGTACAATACCACACTCATGGCAATAGATTGTTTCCTTCATGAATAGTTAAGTTAATGTTAGAAAGCTAACTTTTTTCAATAATAATTTTCCGACGTACTTCAAGCTAAATTTTTATCTATTAATGTAATGTATTAGTAGTAATGTATATCTAGTATAGTAATTTGTGAATAATTACTTCATAAACGAATACACATTTCTGAGGTTATGTTTTGTTAGTAAATATTAAAAGTATCAAACACTATATATGATTTACAATATTTGAAATAATTTTCATCTGTTTTTAAGTGACATGTGAAAGGAAAACAAAAGTACACACGGTCTTGTACAAAAGTATTACTTGAATTTAGATATATTTTTACATTAAGTCATATTAACATCTGGCAACTGTCAGGCACAAGTTGAAAAACAAATGTGTATACAAACTTTCAAATAAAACTTTCTAATATATTATATTTTTATGAACGTAAAATAAAGTAAATTTTATATAAACTTACTGAAACTGGACTAGGCAATTGTTATTTGTATCTAAAAATCATTATTCTAGGCTAATTTTAATGGCCAGAGGAGTCAGAAATGTTTTTCTCAGTAGACTTTAAAAAAAAATTACTATATTACAAAAATTCACCCCATTTGTATGATCCAATGTTTCAATTTAAATGATTGGCTGAACATCATTGGCTGAAAACAAACCACTGTGTTATATAACATGAAATAATTATATATGTATTTTACAATATCCAGTTAGGATATGTTTGGTTATAGAAAATATTCACTTTCTTAACAACTGTGTTGAGCAGTTAGGCCTACTTTAAGTTTTGACAGTTGCATTTTTTTATAACCAAACCTGTCCAAATCACATTTGTTCCTGCAATTTTCATTATTATAATGGACTAGGCCTCATCAGCGATTTATAACACACTTCTTGACAAGTACAAATCCTTCAAGCTTGATCAGACACAACTGTACACCGACTCATAAATGCAAGAATCTTCTAAAAGTAAACATATAGAAAAAATGGAAGAGGCAAGTCATTCTTCATGCAAACACACAGATACTCTGCAGCAATGAATACGGTGGAGGTGCATAATAAAGTAGTAATGTCTGGTCTCCTTTCTGAATGCTGCAATGCTAACAACTCAGGATAGACTACGATCAATAGGTCCCTCCAAGACAAAACTTCCCCACTGAGAGATCCTTTGATCGATCTTGGTTCCATTGTTTTGGTGGTCATCTTTGTAAGAGACTTTAAGGTCTGAAGTGAACCTGAATGGCCAGGGTGGGAGAGGGTTGTCCCCCCGCTTCATTAGTTGGTCAGCTTTTTTCATTGCTAGTGATACTTACATGGCTCGGAATCCACAGGAAATTAAGTACCCACTCGGAATTTATGAGGGCATTTAGTCTTCTTCTGCAGTCTGTGGAATTTTCGCAATGAGTACGAATTTCTAGAGAGATTCGGGGTAGAGTCAACAAGGAATACGATTAGCTTGTCCTCAAGTTATTCTTGAGTTATTCTTGTCAATTACTACAGCATGCAACTGCTACCTCACTATTACAATTGCTAAGATGAGTCTTGAAAGCAGAAAATCTGTGCAGGTGTATGCAGAAACCGTTTCGCCTGTTTCAGGTGTTGATGATTCTTCAGTATAAATTTGGAGCCATTCTGGTGCAGGTATTTTTCATTGTTAGTTCGAAGGAGTGCACTTCTAAGCTCCTGATATGACGATGTATGTTTTTGGGATTGGTGATCTATCATGAAGACCTCTTCTTCAGGGAGCTCCTGGTAGCAGTCCTGATAAGCAGTAAGTGGAGCCGGTTCTCTGGGAGCGACTCCTTACTTTGAGTAGAGGTTCTTCTAGCAGACAAGAGGGTGTTCACTGGGTTTTGAGTCTATCTTTGATTTTATGGTTCTCATCCTAAGATTTGTTTGTCTAAATCTATCCAAAAAACGTAGGGCTGATGTCTCCCTGCGTACTTGCAGTAGTTTACTGGCTGTGATCATCACTTCGCTACCATATTCTAGAATTTGTCTTATGTATGACTTGTAGGCAGTTTTTAAAACATCTAGGTTAGCTCCCAAAGTTGTAGTCTTTAGTCTTTTGAGTAATTCAATTTTATAGCATTTTCAATGGCCAATGTGTAGATTCCATGACATATGTCGGTCCAACGCAACTCTCAGGTATCTTGAAATATTGCTGGTGGCTAGGGTTGAGCTCTTGTATGTTAAGCTCACCATTAAGATTCTGGTAGAGAATGAGAAAAGTTGGAAAGTTATTTTCGAGGGGTGAACTTATATAACTAACAATAAGAAAATTAGATTTTTACAAATTTTCTATCTTATTAGACACAAAAAGGAAAACAAAGTAGAACTAAAAGTTTACTCTTTATGAAGATTCAATAACAAATCAACTGATTGTATGAGACTTTTCCTGACTGGTCAGTACAGATTATTGGGCAGAGGAGTCGGGGTTGCGATGCCAATTCATTATTTTCTCATTTCAATAGTGAACATTCTGATGTTTTTTTTGTGTTGGCTGTAAAATATGAGTAGAACCTTGATAAGTCGGACTAACTGGGACCGTAGCATATCCGGATTATCGAAAATCCTGGTTATTCAGAGACCAAGGTATAAATTAAAAGAAGACATTTTACTAACAGAAAAACTCCTTTATATTTATCAAAGAAAGAGTATTATATACAGTAGATGAACGTACACATTGAAAATACAGATTAAATTCATTGCAATTCATTTCTAGGCAAAAAAATGTGTCAATTTTGGCTGTTTTAATTTTTCTGAACGGCTTTCGTGCCATGGGATCCCGTATAAGAAGCAACGAAACAATATGGTCATTATTTTGTTTATCTGTAAGCCTTGACAGTTTTTATTGTTGTGTTACACTTTTTATGTTTTACTTTTTAAAATCATTCTGGATAATCCGGAGATTCGAGTTAATGGGGTCCGACCTATCGAGATTCTACTGTATTAAATATTGTTTGGAGCTATGGGTTTTAATTGTTTATAATATAGTTCATGCTGTCTATTTGTTATTTTTTCAATTTAAGTAAGGAGTTAAATTATCATTCCTATAACAATCTACTTGTTAAGTAATGAATAGTAATAATTACTTAGGATTTAATAAGAAGTTATTTATAAAAATGAATTTTGTTTTTAAATTTAATTGTAGTGATCATTTGGTATTGATAAAATGCCAAAAAAATTTGTTGGAGAAAACAGTAAAGCAGTGGTTGCTCGTGCAAGAAAAGCTGCCGCTAAAGAAGAGGAGAATGCAAAAAAGCAAAAACAAATTGAGGATGAGTATTGGAAAGATGACGATAAGTCTTTAGCAAAGAAACAACAAAGAAAGGTAATCTTAGATTAAAATGTATTTACAATAAAAATGCATAACCGTTAATCATGCTGATTGAAATAGTTTAATCTTTTGGGTCTCAAAGGAAAAATATTCATGCTACTTAGTGATGAAGGTGACATTATTAACCCTTTGATTAGCATTCATGTACCAATACGTGAGATTGTGCTACAGCCAGCGGGAGCATTCCTGTATATGTACGTTCTACTATTTTTCTCAGATTAGCATTGCCGTACGTTTACGATTTGTTTTTCTGTGTATTGCGCTGTATTCTAGGTTAAATATTTCCTACTATGTGGACATTAAATACTACACAGATTACATAGTCATCATACTTTTGTTTCCAAAGTCTATGTGTTTTCCCACGTATTTACAGATTGTTTCGAAGTTTGTGCCATATTTTACAATCAATAGGCGATTGAATAATGAAGAAGTTCGTTTGCGTTCAAAGTCTATGGTTTTTCCAAGTGTTTACAGATAGTAAAGATTAACATAATTTTTAGCAAAGAAGTTGTCAATAAACATAAGGTAAAGTTTGGTTAACTTAAGAAAATAAGTAAATAAAAAAAAATATTAACAAATATTACTATAATTTAAAAAAATAGAGAAAAATAAAGAATAAAATTAGAAAAAAGATAAAGTGTAAAAATCTTTCTAAAATATATTGCTTCCAGGGGCGATATCAGGTCAGGCACTTGTACATTTGTTTAATAAATGATTGGTTATGAGTCAGTATTTGTTATCTTTTAATAATAATAATTTCTATTTGTTTAGTGGTGCCAATTAATACTCGACGCTGGTGCACATCATGCCGTTATGTGTATAATAATACCACACCTAATTTTGATGTAACTCAAGACAAAGAAACAGCATATTTTTAGAAGCAGCTCATAATTACGTACAAACATTTTATATTTCAATTGAAGTCCATTGTAGTGGACAATCTAAGTAGATTACAATTTTACAGAATAGATAATATGAAGAGTTTCCAAAAAGTTGTACAATTATCCAGAATACTATATTTTTTCAGGATGATCGTGAGAAAAAAAGACAGGATCAACTACAAAAGAAGGCTGCAAGTCAAGCTCTCATTGAAGAGGAGTTGAATAGCATAAAGACTACTGGAAAGCAAACCCTGTCCAAAATTACAAGAGCAGAAATTCAAGTTAGTGACGTTTTATTTCTAGAAGAAAGAAATATTTCTAAAAGAAGTTTTATATTCTACTAGCTGACCCGGTAAACTTAGTACTCCTTAAAAGTCAATGAGTTCCGTGTTAACATTAGCTAAACTTAATTTAGTTTTTTAATTAAATAAGAATTATACAGAATTGGCTTTGATATGTGTTTGAAAATAATTTAAATTTGTTGAATGTTACTTAGCAGCTGAAATTTGGAATGAATTCAATGAAATATTTTAAGATATAATAAGATAGAAATTCATATTTTATGCTATTTTGTCACTTAACAATTACATGTTTCAAAAAATTGTTATGTTGTCGGGAAGCTGTTTTGCTAAAAAACTAGCACCATTTTATAGGTTATATTGTTTATATTCTGCTGAAATTAATTGGTTTTGGAGGTAACGTGCCTCCTGTCCTCCCTGGGTACGCCCCTGAGACTTACTATGCCAGAAACATTTCCAGGAATGTATTCAACAATTTCCCAAAGTTTCATGGCGATAGGATAAGTGGTCTAGTAATGCATAAAGCTCTTACATACATACAAACATTCATATATATATATATATATATATATATATATATATATATATATATATATATATATATATATATATATGCTGATACGTACTCCTTCACGGATGGAAAAATATGATGAATAGTTACTATCTGGAGTACATCCGTTCATTCTGCAGTCCATAAATTCGCAGTTCCGACGTTTTGCTAGAATCTCATCCAGCATTCTACTGGATGAATCTCTCGCTCTTCTACTGTTGTTGGGTTCACCTCGTCTATGCTGGATGAGATTCTAGCGAAACGTCGGAACTGCGAATTTATGGACTGCAGAATGAACGGATGTACTCCAGATAGTAACTATTCATCATATATATATATATATATATATATATATATATATATATATATAAAATATAGTTTTCTTGTAATATAGTTAATAAATTAAAAATATTTCTAAAACAAGAATACTTTTAATACATATATCATTCAAAGCTTTTTGCCAATAAAAACGTACCAGCATCTTCAGGAAAATAATTATGTAACAAAAATATTTTTACAAAAATTAAATCATATGTGCTACAACCATATGTTTATAAGTATTGCACTTTATGTAATTTTTTCTATAACATCAATGACCTTATAAATAGTTTGGTGTCTTGATCTCACTAGAATCTGTTCATCAATTAATCTGTCTTTAACTTTATGTTTATAAATTTCCAATGTTTCACATATATTCATCCTTTGTTTAATTTTTTTATTAATTTCATATTTTCTATTTCAGGAAATTTGTGACCATTATTAAAACAATGAGTAGCTAAATTTGATTTGTATATGTTTGGTTTAATATAAGCGTTTAAATGTTCTTTGTATCTTTCTTTTAATTTCTGTTTTGTTTCTCCTACATATAATTTATTACAATATTGACATTTTATATTATATACACCATTTCTTTTGTGCATATTGTTTTTATTATTGTTATTGTTTATTAAATTTTTAATTTTATTATCAGTTTAGTAAGTAATTTGTAAATTTGTTTCTTTAAATAATCTTGTAATTTTGTTTATTTTGTTACCAGTGAATGTAAAAGTTGTCAAAAATTTTTTCTCTTGTATTATTTACAAAGTTATTGTAGATTTTCTGTTTTCTTATGTTATTATTTAATTTATCTATAGTTTTTCTATTATATCCATTTTGTAATCCAATTTGATATATTATATTTTTCTCTTTCATTTGATCATTCAAATTCATTTGTATTTTGTGCATTCTATATAATAAATTATACAACGCTTCCATTTTTTGGTTATATAGAGGATTTGAATACTTTGGCATTATTTGATTTGTCTGCGTCGGTTTTCTATATATTTGGTGTATATTATTTACACAATTTAATATTTCATCAATATTTAAACCATTATTATTTGATATGTATAATCCATCATCTATATATCGAAACCAGTATCCATTTTGATCGTTTGTTTTAATAATCTTATCTATTTCAATGTCTATTTTTTTAAAAATATTTCCGATAATATGCTTGACATTAGACAGCCCATTGTTATTCCATCTTTTTGTTTGTAAATTTTATTATATAAAAAATAATTTTGATTTGATATGATTTTGAATGTATTTAATATTTCTTGTGTTAATGTTTTATCTTGTTCAAATGTGTCTATATTATTTTTTATATAACAAAGTGGCATATACGTTTAATTAAATATACCTATAAAGTGTCCAGTCAGAATAGATTTGGTTGTAGTTTTATAGAACATTACCAAATGGTTAAATGTATAAAATTACAACCAAATCTATTATGGCTGGATACTTCTGGATAGGTATATTTTAATATAGGTATTTAAAATTAACCTTTGTGGCAATAACAAAAATAATAGTTATCAATATAGCTTCAGGACATGTTTTGATTCATTGTATACGCATTTCATTGGGGGTGGACAATCTGCGTATTTACCAAAGTTTAGATTCCTAAAACACCATCTACTGTTGGGGTGTGTATCATTCTGTGGAAGCAATTGTGTAGAGTTTGTATTTTTGTCAAAATCTGGTTTTCTGTACTAGCAGCTTTCTGATGCAGACTTTGTAGTTCTTCCCCACTTCTCATTTGTTCTTCCCTTCACCAACGTATGTCAACATTTCTGACAGGTAGCTATGTACTATTTGTTTCACAATTTCAACTTACACCGTCTGCAAGGTTAACAGCTCGTACACAATTTTCTTCCTGAAAGTTGTGATCAAATAAACACGTTTCTATTTTACTCTGGGCTGTGACCGTGCAGCATCCTTATAGGTTAGCCAGGTATTGATGATATCTCTTTCCAAGAGAAATCAATTAGCTACTTAAGGTACCACATCATTGTTCTTTTTACAGCAGTGCAGTAGGATGTTATGTGGTCTGAAACATTTCCCCACCTTCTCCACTCTTATTGGAACCATTTATTGTATATAATACCACTGAGTTTTCTAGAAATTTCATTACACCCTTATGTAGCACTGTAATGCCATTAGAAATAAATGGAATTGTGTTCTTAGAAAAAACCAAGCTCTGTCCATTGTAACACTTCTGACAAAATGTTTGTTCTGTGCCAAGAGCATGTGGGATAAATCCTCAGGGCTGTAGAAGTTGTCTACACACAACATATGGCCTTTATTCTAGTACTCTGTCATGAGATTCATAAGCACTGCTGATGCTATGGCTAAGTGGTTTTCTCCTGTTTCTGCTCTCGTCGGGACTTATAGCTTGAAAGTTTAATAACCCCAGTAACCAGTAATGTCTAGTAGTGTATTTAGTAGTATTGCATACGTTGTGAGTTTTGTTTGGGACATACTGACGTAATCACTAAAATACCTGAATCATACCTGGGCGCAGACAGTTGCATCGTCTATGTCTTCCATGTTACCGCCCCATCTAGCAACACTAACATATATAGGTCATATTTACTAAACATGTAAAATATGCATTTCAAATTTTTAAAAGAAAAAATAACCTTAGAAAAATTTTAAAACATATATACCTATTTTTAAATTCTAAAAGAAAATTTTGTATCATGACTTATTTGTCATGCCTGACTATTTTTCTGTATTTATGAAGGGGGTAAAGAAAACGACTTGTGGTAGCATAATTTGATACTGTTATTGTTTAACAACGTGAACATATTGTTTTCAGGCAGAAAATGAACGAAGAAACTGGGTTGCACAGCAGAAGATAAAGGCACCAGAGACTCACATAGAACAGGTTTTGGAAGAAAATGTAAACAGACTTACTTTTGAAGGAGAGGAAGCCAGGACAGTTGTTGAAGCTATTAATATTCTCAGGTTATTTTTAAATCTATTTATAGAAACATTTACTGATTAATGTCTTTAATACTCTTTAAAAAGCTGTCTTTTTTTATTATTTTCTGCATGTTTGATTAGTGCAATTTATTTATTCAGCCTAATCGATTTTCAAAGACAGTTTGAATCCATTTATTCTTTTTTGAATTTAGTTATAATAATTTTTTCAAGTTTTTATTATTAATTGTTTACTAGAGCACTTTTTTCAGTTTATAATGACTCAAGTTTTTGTTTAAGGTTAAAGTGGATTTATATAAATTACACTTTAGGTATGACTTGCCAAACGACTACTTACTGATATCTTTTAGCATACACATTTCACACTAGGTCAGTACATTGTTCATTGCTGTTATTTGCGGACAAGACTAGTCTTGTCTTGTGACAATGCACTGATTTAGTGTAAACGTGTCTGCTGAAAAACATCAGAGAGTAGTGTTTTTTTTGTCTAGTGATACAAAAAGTGTAATTTATAAAATAAAAACTGAATATGTACATCACAAAAATTGCAAGTTTTAATATGGATTTACAGAATTTGCTATTTAGTCATCCTCAGTAATGAAATGAAGGGCACCAATGAGAGAAAAACTTTCCAGATAGTAAAATAAAGAGTGATTTTGCTGCACGACAGTGCTTTCTCTCACAATGGCCAGCTGATGCAAGAAACATTGAAAACATGTATCGGGAGCCACTACATCATCCTTCATACATTCCAGATTTGTCTCCAATAGTTTTCATTTGTTTGGTTCACTTATAGAGCCATTCTGTACAAAAAAGTTGAGCGACAATGAGGAAAGCCTTTGTAGGAAATTGGTCCCAAAAGCAAGACAAATATTTCTTTGAATTTAGTTTAATAAAACTTAATTTATCATAGGAAAGTGTATTAATATTTATAAAGATTATGCTAAGAAATAACAAAAGACTTATCTATACTATTTTATTAAAACTAATAGTATCTAACTAAAACTAATGGTGTCTGGGTGTGTGTGTGTGTGTGTGTGTGTGTATTACAGTCACATAAAAACTACTGACCCATTGAGCTGAAATTTTATATGGACATTCTTAGGATCCCTGGTTAACACATATGCCTATTTTATTTAGAAATTCCATCAGGGCACTGCCCCACTGTCCTTGAAAACTCCTTTAACACGTTCAGCATGGCTGTAGTACCGTGCTTCAGAAGAGTTTGGAGAACATTGTGCCTGAGTCGTTTTTAAATCCGACCATCCCAAGTTAACTTTTGATGCTTCAACTGAAACAATGCTTCAGGGAGTTTTATGAACAAATTTAATTTGGTTTAACTTTTATATTTTAAGGTTTTTTTTTAGTTTGAACCACTTAACGCAGCAAAATATCCGGTAAAAACAGCGATCATAAAAATTAACTAAGCTTTCTGAACTAATGCAAGAATAAACGATAACTGCCCTATTAGAGTGAATGAACCAACTCCAGGTGGGAACAGACTATTGTAAATATGAGTCATTGACAAAATGCTTGGACGCCTGGAAACCTAATGTGTCATCATAAGATTGTAGTAAACAAATGTCAGCTATAAATAATCTCGGACGTGACATATGTATTATCTATGTCTCCGTTTACATTATCGATCTCTATGGCATTGTGAAACAAATGTCACAAACAGAAACAAATATTCCGAGTTAAACGTTCTTCGAGTGCTTATTTTAGTAGTAGGGTCTTTAGTTTTGTATGTAAATTACCTTTTTTTCTCTGTCTTTTTTATTGTGTTTTATTATTTGTCATACAGTAATTTATCATTTGTATATCTTTTTTTTAATTGTGACCCGATAAATAAAACAATCTTTTAGTGTCTAATACACTGTTCTGATGTCCCCAATAAACCTGTATATGTTAGAAATAAAATTATTGAGATGAAAACAACGGGCTCGATAATTAGATGCTATGACAAGCTATGCAACTCGCATAGCGTTCCACTGCCGTCAGAGGTGGAAGCTAACGAAAAACAGACAGTAGTTTGATGAAATCACCAATATCGCCGCCGTGCTGAATGTGTTAACATTCAAATATCTATAATCCATTATGTACTTGGCTTAATCAGCTGACAGAAAATTTGTTTATAATCCCCTTTAAAAGTCACTTTTAAAAACAATTAAACATATTTACTTGTTTACTATACACAGTATACTATAGTTTGATATATTTATTGGGATTTAATTTCAGTAAATGAAATTCACCCGAAATACAAATACAATTTGAATCAATACAATTATACTTCAGCCCCATACGAAGGACAAGTACTCTGCTAGCTTTATATAAATACACAGTTTTTTCCTCTAGAGCAATTTGTCTCTTTAATTTTTGAGTGGATCTCGTATGTATAAAGTCGGACTCGATTATAAAGCCGAGAGGACGAAAACAAATATTGTTTGTTATAACTTGTTACTTGTAATCCAAGTTAAATGAAAGTGACTAATTTTTCACCTTAAACTCAGTTTGATATAAAGTTAAGGTAATAAGTAAACAAGGGTGAGTGTGAACTGAACTACTTGTCTTGGCATTTTTGTCAATATTTTGTAAGTCTGTGATCCGATTTTGAATATAAAGTTTACAAAATTATAGATGCTATCCATGCTTTTCATAGACTTTTCATAATATATAAGTAATTGTATCTTCTGCATTCATCAAATAACTTTAATACTTCTGTATCTTATTAAGTAGTGAATTCAAGGTTAGCTAGTGGAAGTTAATTTTATACACATATTTAAGTACTGAATTTACATGTTTTTATTAATTGTTAATTTAGGAAAGCTATTTGTCTTATCTCCATTTAAAACGTTTTTGTTGTAATTAATTTTGGTTACAACTAATATATTAATTAACATCTTAACATTAATCACAGCCTATACTACTTTCTTCTATAATATTTTTAATCTCTTTACTGTATTTATTGTAAACCTACAACACATTAACTCTTTGCACTCCACTGCCAGGTATAAATCGGCAATGGCAATATGCATTTCAGCTCTGACCATCAGAGTACCATTAAATTTAAACTACTTAACTAAGTGGATACGTAATTGCTTACTTGCTGACACTTTTCAAAACGATCGTTCCTTTTGCGAAGCTAACCTTCTACTAGCGGCTTTTGGCTCTTTACATACGGTATGACAAGGGTGGATTTATGACAGTGGGTGAGTTGTCGGTGTTTTGTGTGATGTAATGCACGGGTTCTCAAACTTTTTTAGACACTGTACCCCTTTTTACAAAAAAAAAAATATGGGTACCCCTTCACAGTTAGTAAAATAACTAAAATACCTACATGTCGGAGAATGATCTGAGTTGTCAGCCTTTTATTTTGTATAGTTTTAACACGTGTAACTCAATTAATTGTCATGTTTAAATAAAAACAAAGATATATTGCTTACATACATTTTATTACATTATTTTATTACACATACATCTTATTACATTAAAAACACACGAACCTTAAAAAACAAAAAGCTCTTACTTTAAAAGAAATTAGTGAGAAGGGTGAGCTTGTTTCTGTTTGCACAGTTCATCAATATTAGGTTCCAACTTGGTTGAATATAATCTTAAATCATCTTCAACATTTAATTTGTTTCTATATTTACTCTACAGATATGTTAAACTTGAAAAACCTATTTCACATAAATAAGTGGTGGAAAACCCAACAAGAAATTTAACAGCAGTGCTAAACAGTTCTTTGTATTCCTTTCCAACACCGATCCAGAAATTCAACAATGTTTTACCAGAACTCAAATATTTGTTTTTCAATGTGGGATCAGACGAAACGTCAATGAGCTGCTCCTTTTCAACAATAGTCAGGTTAGCGTCCGTAGCATCAACAACAAAGGGGTCACGTATCCAGTCATACTGTTTCTCCAAAGGTGGAAAGTACTCTCTTGTCCGGTTAGCAGTGCATTCAAGTGCTGGCCCATTTGAGTTTTGAGTTTAGTAAAATCAGATAGGTTTGTCTCATTATCTTACAAAAATTTGTGCAATCTTTCAAAAGGCTTACATTTATTTTTTTGTATTTATTTTTTCCAGAGATTGATCTTTTTTTACCATTGCATCAGTTTTCTTTGCTACATAAAAAATATCACAAATACTGCCCTGCATGGATAAATTCCAGATGTTGAGTTTTTCAAAAATATCACTTAAATATGCCAGCTTCAAAAGCCAATCAAATTCAGTAAGTACTGAAGACAAATGCG
This sequence comes from Prosapia bicincta, assembly GCA_036971475.1. Taxonomy (NCBI): domain Eukaryota; kingdom Metazoa; phylum Arthropoda; class Insecta; order Hemiptera; family Cercopidae; genus Prosapia; species Prosapia bicincta. Next base: position 76,649,238 of record JBAIZL010000003.1, read on the forward strand.
TTTTGTGTTCGATAAAAAAAATATGCAATTCTTTGTGGAGTTCAAACACACGAGACAGAACATTTCCCCGTGAAAGCTATCGTACTTCAGTATGAAGCAACAAGTTCTCATGTAGGCTCCCCATATCCTGGCATAGAATTTTAAAGTAGCAAGATTTTTGTGACCTAGTCTTGATGAAATTGACAACTTTTACACTCTGATCAAGGACCTCTTGAAGTTCCTCAGGGAGGTGCTTAGCCGCCAAAGCCTTTCGGTGAGTGACACAATGAGTGAATTTACACTCAGTTGAAATCGTTTTAATATGGCCTACCAGCCCTGTGATGTGACCGCTCATAGCATTTGCACCATCTATACACACTGACACACAGCTTTTCCACTCAAGCTGGTTTTCAGAAAAAAAAGAATCTAACAAACTGAAAATATCTCTACCTGTTGTAGATGTTTTAAATGGCTTACAAAATAAAATATCTTCAAATACTTCATCCTCAAATATTCCACAAACAAAAACGATCAGTTGGGCTAGGCCAGCAACATCTGTGGATTCATCGAGTTGTATTTCAAAGCAAGGGCTACCTCGTTTTCAGTTGCAAGGGCAACTCATGTCGACAGGTAGGTACGGAACCGTTATAAATAAAATTCAGAAATCATATAAACTTACCTTGGATTTTGGAGTATTTTCCTTTATTTAAATTTTAAGATTTGTTTTGTTTTGTTGGTACCGCGTACCCCCTAAAAACTTTCGCGTACCCCAACGGGGTACACGTACAACAGTTTGAGAACCACTGATGTATTGGAAGAGGCTATTGGCTTCAAAATGTGTGTGGTAATTTAATATATTTTCCCTGTCTGTTGCGTAGTGTTTGTATATTTCATATTTTTCTAAGGTTGTTAGTTTTTTACTCTGTTTTAATGTGTGTAGAATATTTAAATTAGTGTGTATGTCGATATGGGTGTGTTGGGTGTTATTTAGGTGTTTAGCGTAGCTGGATTTAGGGTTTGTTTGTTTTGTTTGGGTGATGTGTTCATCGAAGCGTGTATAGAATGACTTGCCGGTTTGGCCGATGTAATAATTGGGACAATTGTTGCAAGTTAATTTGTAAATACCTGAGAGTTTGTATGTGTCAGTTTCTTTTTGAAAAGGTGGTATACGTTTTCTTAGAGTGTTTGTTGTTTTGTAGGATATTTGGTAATGGAGTTTTTTGAATGTGGAAGCTATTTTGTGGTTGTTTTTATTGTGGTAGGGCACAAAATTTAAATGTTTTACACACATTAAAATAGAGTAAAATACTAACAACCTTAGAAATATATGAAATATACAAACACTACGCAACAGTCAGGGAAAATATATTAAATGACCACACACACTTTGAAGCCAATAGCCTCTTCCAATACATCACACAAAACGCCGACAACTTACCCACTGTCATAAATCCAACCCTGTCATACCGTTTGTAAAGAGCCAAAAGCTAGTAGAGGGCTAGCTTTGTAAAAGGAACAATCGTTTTGAAACGCGTCAGCAAGTAACAATTACGTATTCACTTAGTTAAGTAGTTTAAATTTAGTTTAATCAGTGAATTCAAGATGATTACATCAAGAAACTTCAGAGTACCATTATTGGCTCCTTACTCCAAAACCGGTAATGTTTTTTGTCGTTTCTTCTTAGAAGCCGAGTATAACCCAGCTTTACTTTTCTGGCATTCCATTCCTAAACCGGCTATAGTTTTAAAAAAATTATAATTTTAAAATTATGGTGCAACATTTTGTAGGGTTTGAATAAGCTTTGTATGAAACTTAATTTTATTTGTAAGTTGGTGGTTCTGGTAAAAGAACAACACGTCCTGCACCTCTTTGTTTTCATACACAAATAACACGTTTAAATGCCTGTTTGTTGAACATATTATTTAATTGTTTAGTTTGGTTTTTCTTTAACCTTAGGAATGTTGGTGTTTGTCTCTTTTATTTATTCCAGGAATTGCTTTGTAAATTTCCACACCCAACAGAAATATGAAGAAAAACATTCAATTTTTAATTAATTATGTGATTTGTTCCAATGTTATAATTGCAAAATATTAGTTACTTAAAGCTTTTATAAATGACAGGGTAACTGACAGAATAAATATGTTAAAAGTCATCAGAGCAGTAGCTGAGACGTTTTGCAAGTCTCTGAGTAGATGCAGGGATATTTTGTGTACGGTACACAATCTTCAATTGGGGGGTATAAGGGTAACATTCTGTTGGGTTTCTGGTCACTGTGAAATTACCAGAAACACAAACACGGATGAAACGGTGAAGATTGCCACAAGTATGGTGTCATCTACACAGCGTGTTATGGCGTCTGATTATATATGTTATATGAAATGTTCATTCGCTGCTGCTTGGAATGATGAATGGCATTGTGTCAATCACAATAAGTTGAGGGAAATTAAGGATACCGTCAGTTCATGGAGGTCTTCTATTTGTTTGAAACGTAGGGAGGGGGCTACCCACCTTCGCATCGGCCACTCTTATCTATCTCTGTTATCTGATGCATCGTAAGGACCCGCCATTATGTCAGTTCTGTGGAAATACCGTAACAATCAGTCATATACTGGTAGATTGTGGTGGTTAGAAGCATGTTCGTGACAGTTTTAATTTACAAAGGAGTTTAAAGGTGATGTTGAAGGACGATGCAGTGGCCATTGATCGTGTCATCGCTTTCCTTCCACCTAAATATATTATTTAAAAATTAGTATTTGAAATTTTTGAAATTAATCATTTACATATTTATTTTTTGTAGTACAGAGCTATTCATGTTAGTTTGTGTTTAGAGTTTAATTATTGTTAACCACCATGTTTTTAATTGTCTACATTTCTATTTATTTTCTACATTAAGTGTTATTTTTAATTGTTATAGATTTATTGTTATGTTGTTTTGTTATTTATTGTTATGTTTCTCTTTATTGTTATACAATTATTGTTACATATTTATTTTATATTATTACTGTTATTTTTTGTTTGTTGTGTTATATATATGTTGATTTGTATTTTTTGTTTAATTTATTTTAATTATAATTATTTTGCCTTAGTCATACTCGTTGCTTGGCAATGATAACCAACATTGGTTTTTCGCTAAGGGAAAAAATAAGATGCAGCAAACTTAAACTGGTTCAGACCTGGGCTCTGAGTTCCGTGCCAATGTTCTTATTGTTGGAGTGCAAAGGGTTAAGGTCACTAGGGTGAAGTCTTTCCTTCAGCATAGTCTGCAATATTTAACTGCTTTTGTTTATGAAACTACTTTATACTTCCGACTTCAGTTGTTTTTATATGTTTATAAGTCATGAGTCACTAATTTTAATATGGTACCTTATGCATTTATTGAAATAAAAAAAGTTTTATGATTTGATAATGTTTGATATTCTAAAATTTTTTTTTCAGTATAAAATCACCCGAGGTTGACCGACATCCTGAAAAACGACTGAAAGCGGCCTTTACTGCTTTTGAAGAGGCAAATATGGGTCGCATTAAGGAGGAAAATCCAACTCTGCGACTGTCACAGTTGAAACAAATACTGCGCAAAGAATGGATGAAATCTCCTGAAAACCCCCTGAATCAGTTGCAAAGTAAATAATCTTTTGCGTCCCTTTATGTACAGTTATGAAATATAGGTGATCATATTTTCCCTTGTGTTTTGATCGATGTGATTTAATTTTGTAAGTTAATAGTAAGAAAAAAAGATCATATTTGATTTTACAATCTTTTGTTTTTTTATTATTTATAGCCTTTGCTCATTTTTTAACTATACTACGTTACTGTACTAAACATTTTCTCAAGTTTTTATAGTATTAGTTAAATAGGTAAAATGTAATATAAATTATATTTTTTTTTATTAAACAAATACTAGCATCATATCATTGCTAACTTTGGAAAAAGTAAGGAGATTTATCAGTGGCGTAGCCAGAATTGGGCACGTGCTCCCCAACAAACCAATTTAATTCACCGAAAAATATTAACCTATAAAACAGTGCTAGTTTTTAGTAAAATAGCTTCCCGATGACCTGTGCCAAAATAGCATAAAATATGATTTCTAGAGATAAAAGTATTCAACATTTTCCCAGGGAGGTTCCTCCCCTTGACTCCTCGAGTTGTGTCCCCCCCCCCAAACCATCGGTCTGGCTACGCCCTGACATTTACACAAATATAATGCGTTAAGAGTGGTGAAGGGGGAGTTTTGTGGTGTGAATGAATGTGCAAAGGCTGTAGTTTTATCAGCAGTAATTACCAAGGCCCAGATGTTGATAGCAAATTGTCTTTTTACTGAGTGATCTGGTGCAATGCTCGAAAATAGAATACTCTGATTAAGCTAACACGCTTGAAAATATATAGTTTTTTGGTACTTTTTTAGATTTTTTGCTTTTTTTTTAATAGCGTTTTTTTGTTTTAAAGATCTTTGAGAAATTTATCATAATATTTGTAAATTTAGTCATATTGCCATGTTGTTTTAAGAGACTACATGCTTCAGTGTTTTTATAATAAATTTATTAAAATAACTCATTTTATAATTTTAAAATAATTTATGCAATAGTTTGATAATATTATTTTGTTAGTGTGGCTGTAGATATATTTTTTCTGTACTCAAGATTGGATGAGTGAAAGTACACTTGTTTTTACTAGAAACCACTTAATAGCGAATGGAATGTTACCTGCTGTCACGAGGAGGAGGGCATAGTTTTGGTGGTTCGCGGTGTATAGTTAAATTTCAGTATCGCTTTGAAGATGCTTAAAATTAAACCGAGTGTATTGGTCCAATTAAAACAGTACGCAACTGAATTTGGTGACTGTGTTTTCTACGGATGGTAGCATACTGTATTGTAACTGTGTGAGACAAAAGAAGCAGTTAAAAGACAGTTTACTGTAAAACAGCATGTGGGTAGGAAAAAAGTGTTATCAAGTAAAACTGCAAGTTTAACGCTGCCTGCCTTCAGTTACTTCAACAATTAGCAAGTCATTCTAGCTCAACAAAGAATTGTATGACGAACTTGTAGCTGGTAACATTCCTTTACACAAATTTATTAGTCCAAAGTTTAGTAATTTTTTGGAAAAACAAAAAAAATATGTATGTTGGACGAGTCAATTTTACGAAAGAATAATTGGCTACAATGAAGCAATAGATATAATAAGATGTGTTACTCATGAGAAAATATGGGTACGTGACTACAGATGCTATGAGTGCTATGTAGCTAACGTTATGTTTGGAATAACAGCCGTGGATATAGACCAGGAGAAATATTTTATCAACCACTCAATAAAATAAGTGTAAAGCCAGTTTCTTTACAATGTTAAAGCTTTTGAGAATGTTACGTCTTCTGTGCCCTGAGACTATTAAACATGACTGTGTGCTTATATTTTTAACTGATGATGGCTCATATGTGGTACAAGCAGCTAATGCATGGTCAGCTCTCTACTTTAAAATTGTCCATGTGGTATGGCTGGCCCATGTATATACGTGTATTGTAAAGAAGTGTGAGCAAAGTATTCAGATTTGGACAAGTTTGTGGCAAATATTAAGATCTTGATAGCACCCTCTCGAATCACCCATTTCAAAGCTGAAGCTTTGGACATAGTATCTTCGCCAAAACCAATTGTAACATGTTGGGCGATTTGGATTATTAATAGGATTTTATTAAGCATGGTTGTATTGTGAACACTTCAAGTAAGTGAGTCAATAGTACAGAGTTTCGACTGTGAATGTACTACTTCAATAAAAATAGCAAAAGTTATGTTCTCTGAACCAAACATGTAGAGCATTTTGGCATTTATTGAGTAAAAATTGGAAATATTGTTGACAACTATCATTTCACAGGTTAAAATTAGTACAGCAAGGCAGATTCCACAACATGTAACAGCTTGAGACAAGTGTTAACTCTTGCAGTGGAAAAAAGTATTGGGCCAAAATACCAGGGTAAAACCTTGTATCAAATCTCGGAAATACTGAGTGGGAAAAACTACCCCATGGATGGAGTTAAAGAGGATTTAACAGCCAGTGATCTTCCCCACTTCAAAATGCTCCAATCACTTCAGTTGATTTGGAACAGATTTTCGAGGTATAAAAAATCGGTGGATAATTTGTCATCTATGTTTGACAACCTGAGAATTACAAGTGTAGTGAAGTGCAGGTCAAACTAAGGTAAAACGATATAATTTAGTATTAGAGTTTTGTTTAATTACTGCTTTGTTTATCTAACTTGCATCTAAGCTATTATGATTTAATGCATTTTCTCAATTGTAGATCATTTAATAAAGATATGTTTTACAAATATTAAAGTGCATTTCCTTTACCTTTTTACGCCATCAACATCTGTCTATAGTGATTAAATTCATGTAAGTCCATGTAGGCCTGGATTTACCACAACGGGCCCAAGGCGCATGGTAAAAATTATTTATCAACAAATACAGTAGAGTTTTGATATTCCGAATCCCAGTATTTTGAACTTCCGTTAAATTTGAGCCTATTTATATTTGATCATATTTTATCTATTTTAAAAGAAAATAATGAATCTGGCTTCCAAGAAATGTTTGTATCAATAAGGTATGCAAAGGCAATGAGTTGGGCTTCCAAGAAATGTTCATAAAGTTCTATAAACTTATTTAGTGCATTTTTAATTATAGTTTTAGGGCTCATTAAAACTCCTATTTTTCTTAATGAACCAGAACATATTTCCATGTTATCTGAGTGTTTAGGAATTCGAGGGGGGGGGTCTTGGTCCCATCTACTTTGAATTACCGAGACCTTATAGTATGTGTAAGATAATGCAAACAAATTTAGTTTATTTTCCTTCTATAGCGTTTATTACTATATTGAGTTATTGTTCGTTAGAGTTTTGTAGTTGTCAGTAAGTAAATTAGATCTATAAAAATACATTTGACAGGCCAAGTTATACGCTCAGCTGTCAGAGTAAGGTGCAGTGCTATTTTCAAAATTGGCTCTATTTTGTAAAATTATTTCAAATATAACTATTTATTTCAAGAACAGAAATTATTTTCTGCTGCATCCTCAGCCTGAAAAAAGCCGTCGTTTTATAAAGCAAAGTAGTTCAAGAAATTTGAATCATCTAATTGGCCGTGTTACTAATTAATTTACTTTTCTATGGTAATGCTAAACTAACTATAACTATGGGGATGCTAGTTTCTTGAATATCTTTTTTAACAGTGTGTATACGTTGATATTTTAATAAATTTAATATACTAAAGAAATGTCAAAAGTGCAAAGCAGATTGCCAACATAAAACAGAGATGCTTGGTGAATATGACAGAATAGCAGTGATGTTACATTTACCGCAACTTTTGTGTAAACACTTTAATTTTTAAGATGGTTAAACTTCTTCTCTAAACATGGTTACCATCTCTGAAATGTATGTTAGGTAATGATTTAAATTAATTAATTTATTTCTTGTGGGTGTTGGATTGTTGTGTTATTTGACTATATCACTTTGTCCCACAGTCACAAAGCAGCAACTCTCAGATTAATTGCTTGGGATTTTATCAACGATCCTGTTCGCACTGTATTGTAATTTAAGATTTTCATCCCCTTTAAGACATTTATAGATGAAGAGGATTTAAGCCGAAGTCCAAATGGCCATCAAACAATGGTTGGACTTCTGACAGGGATAAGAACACATAAACTTGGTTTAGAAAGTGCATTAAAAATAATAGTGATTGTTATATGTATGTAAATGTGTTGCTTGAAAAAAAATATATTGTCCTGATTTTTAACAAGTGATATATAAAAAAATATATTGTCCTGATTTTTAACAAGTGATATATAAAAAAAATACGTCAATTTCTACTGAGGTTAAAAGAAATTTCTTTTATAATTACAATTAATATAAATATGTGTAAGCATATAAAAGAATCACAATATTAAATGCCAAATTAAAAAGCGATTTTTCCTCTCTGGAGTTTGTGGTGTTAGACTATTATTTTTGTTTGTTACTAACTATTTGCTTTCTTTTTTTGTTACTAATTTATAAAGCTGATGGTAATCTATATTATCTCATTCCATTCATCTCATTTATTGCTTCATTATTGCAAGGAACCTTTCTCTTAAAATTTCATACAGATCTTTTAAATAAAGGATTTCTACCAATGAGAAAGTTGACTCAGTGCCAAAGGGCATATTTGAAACATGTAGTCATTTAGTTTGAATTCGACTGAGGCTTCAGCTTTTGTAAATAATAATTAATGAATAAATATTTGAAAAAACTTTCATCATAAATTGTCATTCGCTAAAGGTTAATAAAAAATATATTTGAACTTGATTGGGTAAATAAAAAAGTATTTTATTAATGATTGAAAATTTGTACAAGATATATACGAGGAGAGTGTGAGCTAATAGAAGAATTGGAAAATCGAATAGTTAATTTCATGATATTCTTTCTATAAAAATATGTAATTAATTTTTTATAAAAATAAATTTTTTGTAATTGAAAATACGCCATTAAGTCATTCATTTTTTTAATGCGTTTAAAATAAAGTATAATTAATACAATGAGTGTTTGCTTGGAATCAGTCATAATATCTAAAAACAAAACATTAAAACTTTCAAAAAAGATATTTTTTATATAAAGCTATAACTTAACTTATTAGTAAGTTGCATGATGAGAGTAATATCTATACAAATGGAACAAAATTATTGGTATTTCCTTATAGAAAATTATTCAGTCATATATCAATTTTATAACAGAGCTTATGTAACATCCAAAATGGTTGAATTTTGTTAAAAGTGAATTTATCTAATTTAGTTTGTATTAATTAAAACAACCTCTCACCACAAATTCAACAAATTTTATTTTAACCTTTAAGTTAAAATAAAATTTGTTGAATTTGTGGTGAGAGGTTGTTTTAATTAATATAAACATTTACGCCACAGTTGCTTTAAGTTGTTAATTTAGTTTGGTTTATCAGCACTTTGCAGTTAGAGTATTAAAACATAACAAATCTGACATATTTTTATTTTATTTATTTATGCATTTTTAGTTTATATTTACAGAAGAATAATTTTTCAATTTCCCATTTAATTGATTTAATATTTTTTAATGTGGTTTTGTGTATTATCTTTGTATTATTGTTTTCTAGTTATATTTAGTAGTTTTCCTTTTGTAACCAGTTGGTTTTCTTTTTTAACATATTGGTTTGATGGGCCTTTTGGTTTCATATCAGTGCCTTCCACAGAATGAAACTAATAGGCAACTCCACTTCTTATTGTCTTCTTACTGAGCTACCACAAAAGCTAGGGACCTTATCAGTGTAGAGCATTTAACTGCAGAATTTGGACTCTCTTCACATCCCTACCATAGGATTAGCTTAGTGGATACCTACCAGCTTAGTGGAAAAACTAAGTATCCACCTGATGTTATGTATTTTTATATTCTCTTTTATACATACCTGCCAGCCAACCACTTTCTTCTTGGAGCTCCCAAAGCAAGGCACTCACAGAGCACGTGGATTGGGCTTTCCTCTTGGTCCTCGTCGCATCTCTTGCACACAGGGGACCTAGATCTTCCAATTTTGTATTGAAACCCCCTCAGATTCCCACGGCCTGTGACCAGCTCTACAGTAACTCTGAGTTGAGATCTACTTAAGAAGAGTAGTTCTTTGCCCTGCAAGTCTCCCGATTATCCCCACAGTACCTTGGATTTATTGAACCCCAAAGTCTCATTCCATTCTTTCCTGCACACCCTATCTATATGTGCCATAATGCTGTTGCACCCCTCCTGAGCGTTGCCCTCAACAACGGACCCTTGAGTTATAAACCATGTTTTTCTAAGGCATCTGCTGTCTCATTTCCTATCTAGCCAGAATGCCCTAGAATCCAGGTAAGATTGAGCAAATTATACTTACCCAGCTCTGCTAGAGAAGCTAGATCTGGCACTAGCCTTACCTAAAGACTTCAGAGCTGCCTGACTGTCCGAACAAATCCAGATGGTTTTGCCCCTCTTGCCCACACCCTATTATTTCCTCAGCACATAGTTTGATCGCGAGCACCTCTACCTAGGAAACAGTTATGGTCTTCCAGGCGAAGACAAAATCTGTCTTGGTGTCTCGGTCCACTAAAGCCGACTCCCACTTCTGCCTTCATATTGGAACCATCCGTGAACCAGATTTCACCATGTTTGGGTCTACACTCAAATGATTTTTTTCAATAATCACTCATTAAAATTTATTGCTTTGTAGTAAATAGTAAATTCAAATTACCAAGCTATTACTAAAATCTATAGCATTAGTAATATTCAAAGAAAATTATCTACATTTGATCTTTTTTGTCACAAATAAAGTTTTTAATGTTAGAGGAGTATTTCTTCGATCTGCGTACAATTTCCTTTTTTATGATTTAGCAGGTAAAACAGAAAATAGTTGTACACACATTTTCTAAAATTTGATATGTAAACATTAGATGCAAGTTTTATAAAATTTAAAATTAATGAAGACAATAAAAAGTACGTCTGGGGGCTTCAGATGAATATTGTGGTAAAATATACATAATCTAAGAGATTCTTATGTAAATTGATGCTTTGGCTGAATTTTGAGGAGAAAACATGTAAATTCAGCCCCAAGTAGACTTCCAAACTTGAAAACAATGATTTCGTTCTCACCCACCACTAGCAATAACACTTGGTTAGAGAGTAAAGCCATTAAACTTTATTTAGAAGCCATTAAGTTCTAAAACTAAAATGTCTTAATATTTGAGTGTAAGTAATAAGTGCTGATACTAAGAATCATTTAATCTAAATGACCAACAAGAAATGTTATATATGTAGTTAATGGATCAGTTTGCTACACATTAAAATTGATTTATTTGGCACAATAACTCTTTTTTTTCTAAAAACAGGAAGTAGGCTATTAATATTGTAGAGTCTCAATAAAATGTTTTATATTAAGACTAAATTTATCTGTAGCACAGGCTTTGACAATGTGACATCTTTTATTGCTGTAGGGTCATTTTAAATATTTTGTAATATTGACGAATATGATAAAGATGTGACAATTGATCTACTTGTTTTACATATGAATAAACACTTACAGAATATATAAACACAGGCATGCAGGCATTATGTAATAACTTATCTGTTCTTCCAGTCGTCAAGTAATTTTTCTTCTTTATTATCTTTCTTCTCCATACATCTTTGATTTCACATTCTTCAAATATTACTCTTTATTCTTCTGCATGTTATTTTCTTTTCTTATCTATGACCATTTCCTTGCTAACAAACCATGTTTTGTTTCATTCCTGACTCAGTCAAGAAACCTGATTGTTTTATTTCTTCTTTTCATTCCACAGTTTCCCTGCTTCAAGAACATAGTGTGCTCATTCTATAGTTGAGAATCAGCACCATACATCTGCTTACACTTTTGGTATTAACTTGGTAAAAAACCACTACTTTCTGTTATTTTCAGCAGACACGTTTTGCACTATGTCAGCGCATTGTTCAATGCTGTGAGTTACATCATTTTTTCTTATTATTTTGTCGAGGTATTTCACAATTTTGTGCGAAGGTGCTGATGTGCTATTTATTAGTGGGCATATTGATATATTTTTTTTGTGTATTTTAGGTAAGGCGTTGAGTGTTGGTGCTTGTAGTTGAATTTGTGTAAGGTGTCGATTTTGTTCTTTGTGTATTATGTACGTGCATTTGTTTATGTTAATTTTTTTATTTGTGTGTGACATTTGTTTGTCGGTGTTTCTGTGATGTCATTGCTTATAAAGCATGATAGTACTTTATTGTATAATTCTGTTTCAACAGTGATGTTGCTTTTGTCTGCTTTTATGAATTTAATAAATTAGCTGTTTTTGGTATGTAGCTGTTTTATCTGATAAAAATGTTAGCTTCTTCCGAGAAACTTCAGTAAGCAAACCTTACCTCTGACAATTTTGCATGTGTTGGCGGCTTTGAATCCTTGAGATACTGATTAAGGACTTCCAGAATTTGATTAAACATTACTTTTTAAATTACATTAACCATTTTACCTTAAAAATGATTAGTTGAGTGTTTTTTGAGTGAACTATTAAACTGAAAAATATTTTATTTGAAGAAATGGTTTCACTATTATATTTTTCATATATTTGGGTAAAAATAACATCTTTTAAAACTTTGTTGATTTTTCTACATTTGCTTCTTGAATTAAATGATTACAAATTTATATAAACAGGGATCCTACGTATTTTTCAACAATAATAAGATATAACTGTAAACTAGAAATACCTTTACTGTATAAGAATAATATTTTTGTCAAAATTCTCCAAGAAACCTGAATACAAGAGTCTTTTTAAGTAGAACATTAGAAATAAAATAATTGAAAATTCTGACATAGAATGAAGTCCTCAGAACAAAATTGCTTCGATATTGTTTTTGAAAATGTATTTTTCCCGAGCGAGTAACAATTTTTATACTAAACTAACTTTTATTTGGAAACATTTTAGTGAATATTTTGATATACTATAGATACACTTGTGGGGATTTACATATTACCTGTGGTTCAACCATTGCCATTTCAACCATTGAAGAGATTAGGTGTATAAATCAAATCTATTTTTAAGCTATAGTTTTATCGTTAAGCTTAAAATATCATTCTACTGATTAACAATTGTGAGGATGAAAAAGATCTTATGGAACCAGATAGATTTACGTTCGTCAAATTAATGCCAGGGGGAAGTATTCAAGAAATTTTATTGAATTCGTCAGAAGTTTAAACAAAAGTGAAAATTTTATCATAAAATTTGTTTAAAAAGATTTGGTTTTTAGAAGTGTTGGAAATTGTAAAAAAACAATGAATTTTGATGTGTTTATTTTAAAATTGGTCACTAGCTTTTCTAATTTGTCCAAAATCAATATTTATTTTCTCCTCTTATAAATTTTATAAAGTATGTGATATTGCTATGACCAATAATTTGGCACAGATCATATGAAACCCATACTAAATTGTTAATGAAATATTTTTTCATTGAATGTTATTGTTATCCAACAAGAAATGGTTACTATAAGGTATTTAAAATGAAATTTGGAGCTTTTTATGGTTTAGCTGGTGGTTTGAGTTTGATCCCTTCTATTCCCCAACCTTTCTGGGACTATTTTCCAAATTTGATTCTCCCTCAAACAAAAACCTTCATTTGAAGGTGGAATTATTACAATCTAGTTGCCTCTTGTGCTCCACAGAACAAAACTTGTAACTCCGCTCATGTGTAGGCTATAACGTATCACAATTTAAAAAAATGGAAAAACAAAAGTTAGTGAAACCTGAATTGGTTCTGTCAATGAAAACTACAAAGTCAAATGTTAAAATAATGACGTTAAAATTTTTAATTTTATGTTTTTCATAAAAGTTTTGTTTGGTTTAAATAGTTTGGTAAATTTTATATTATTTTAAAAAAAACATTATTTCTGTCAGGATGGAAGATTGAAAATTGAAATTTTTCTTAAGCACGGAGAACGTTAAACGGAAAAGCAGTTTCTTGATCATATTATATCTTTAAAGGCTCTATCGATTTATGTATCCTTCACAAACAGAGACAATGTAATTATGTACGCGAGGTTATCTTTAAAAACTGAAGGCTTATAATAAATTAAAAATATAGATCGCAAATTAAAGGAGAACTAATCATGCAATTGTTAGAAACACGCAATGCAGTTTTGAATTGAAGATAAGAATTTGGTGCTTGTAAAAAAAAATATTAGCGGGTTCCGAATAAATTTGATTGGCAGGTCTGTCGGGGGGACGACCTTTGGCGAGTGAACTGTCGGTGTTTACAGCTGACTTAATACAGTTCAGTCACTACGTCGGTGGTTGCGGGCTGGAGTGCTAACATATTCTATTGTGAGTAGCTTATCTTAGCTTCAGTGTCCGTCATTGTAACTAATGCTTAGACAGGTTGTTACTTTATTAGTTTTCTACAAAGTCAGTATTTACGGAAAGCATGTAAAGGTTTCAAAGTGGAGTTTATTTAAATTACGTTCTAACAAAGTTATACAAATAAGCAAAATAATATAGACACATTGTTTAGCGTTCCATAATTAAAAAAGGGAAAAGAATTGTTCGCGTATTTGTACTAATTTGTATCTTAAGCATTAGTACAAGTTAAACATCTAGTATATATTTGTCGTATTTGTAATAATTTGTATCTAAGCATCGGTACAATCTGAACATTCAGTATTGAGATACAAGCGCTAGGTCATTCAAATACATTACTGTAGAAATGTTTTTTTAAAACATAAAATGTGGGTAAAAAATAATAAATTATCGGAACAACAAGTACAAGCTATTTGACATGAAATATTTTAGAAAAAACGTATCCAAGACTGATGAAATATAGAAAAATCTACACAAATTAAATATTATGTTACAAAATAATACAATATTACTAATGAAAATCTTGCTAAACGTTTTAGAATTTTAGGCCAAATGTTTTTTTTCAAATTTAATTGTTATATTTAATCCAAAATTAATTAAAACATTATAAATAAATTTTTTAATTAATGATATTTTACATTTTTAAAATATTGATTCTTTTATAAACAACTACGTTAAAATTATTTGATCCAAAGTGAGGCGTGAGCTGACCAATAATAATACTAAATTTAAAGATACATAACTAAGTGAATACGTAATTGCTTACTTGTTGACGCGTTTCAAAACATTCGTTCCTTTTACGAAGCTAACCCTCTACTCAGGGAGGGGGGGTGGTTGAGTAGAGGGTTAGCTTCGTAAAAGGAACGAATGTTTTGAAACGCGTCAGCAATTACGTATTCACTTAGTTAAGTATCTTTAAATGTAGTTTAATCAGTGAATTCAAATGATTACGTCAAGCAACTTCAATAATAATAATTGACATACATATAATTGTACATACAAGTGTTACTTATATGTACATCAATATTTACATGAATAAAATGTTTTGTTTCTCGCGTATCTTCAAACATGAATAATTGTTTAGGTATCGTCCAACTTCCTCTAGTGTATATAGAATGAATCATTGTTTTGGTAGAGGCCACCTATTTCGCGTGTCCACAAGGCGAATAATTCTTTTAGTATAGGCTGCTATTTTTATCCGATTTCCCCCTATTTTATCTGCAACACGAATAATTTTATTAAAGTCTACACTTTTCTAGTGTTAATATTGCCCTGCTTGTATCTGTTACGTAAATAACACTTCGGTAAATAATAATAATGAAGAAACACAAACGAATACAAAAATCTTTTTCTGAAGCGAGTTTAAAGTAAATGTTAAACTATTTTGGATTATTAAGTGATTATGCTTAAAATGAAATAATTATTGTGCTCGAAACTTTTCTTAACTGTATTTAAATTCTGTCTAAAGATATTAAGTAAGTTTTATGAATGTATGCTTTCGCTTTGTACCTAATTTAATAGATTTCACGTACTTCAAAAAATGTCTTTGAAAGTTGAATTAAATTATGAAACTCCATCATGTTGAAAAAAATAAGCACGTGATATTAAAGTTTCAAATTTGTCCAAATGACAAGGTATTATTTGAAATGCAAATATTGTTACTTGATCAAAGAATATCTTAAATATATTTATCGACCATATTAGGCCTAAGTTTTATTTGTTGGATCTGATAGGATTTTGCTTTGGCACAAAACCCATGATGTAACGTAGGCCTATGCACACTGTTTAAAGATAAGTTACCAAAGATCTATTTTCAAGCTGGCAAATCAATACGGTGACGAAAGCTTTCATTAAGATTTCGAAAACAAATGTTTTGTACACTTTGTGGGTCTGCGATAGAAGCGGTCGGAGTTGTTTAGAGTTTACTGGATTCTCCAACTTGTTGACCTTAGTTTAGGAATAACACTTCGATATCAGTTTGTCGATAGTTGTAAATGGGAAGTTAATCTATTTATTTGTTGCAAAGGCAAAATGGAACAGCAGTTATTTACGGCGTCCCCTGTTATTATAAGATATACTTTTGTAAGTTGTTGCTAAGCAGTCAGGACGTTATATTTTTTTCGTATTTAGTAAGAATAGCCAAAGTGCTACTATTTAGAGACTTGTTTCATACAAAGTGCTACACTTCGATATTCGGTCAGAAATTATGAACAGATCACTATTACAGAACAGATCACTATTACAGAACAGATCACTATTACAGAACAGATCACTATTACAGAACAGATCACTATTACAGAACAGACCACTATTACAGTACAGAACACTACTACAGAACAGATCACTATTACAGAACAGAACACTATTACAGAACAGAACACTATTACAGAACAGATCACTATTACAGAACACATCACTATTACAGAACAGATCACTATTACAGAACAGATCACTATTACAGAACAGATAACTATTACAGAACAGATCACTATTACAGAACAGAACACTATTACAGAACAGATCACTATTACAGAACAGATCACTATTACAGAACAGATCACTATTACAGAACAGATCACTATTACAAAACACATCACTATTACAGAACAGATCACTATTACAGAACAGATCACTATTACAGAACAGATAACTATTACAGAACAGATCACTATTACAGAACAGATCACTTATACAGAACAGATCACTATTACAGAACAGATCACTATTACAGAACAGATAACTATTACAGTACAGAACACTACTACAGAACAGATCACTATTACAGAACAGATCACTTATACAGAACAGATCACTATTACAGAACAAATAACTATTACAGAACAGATCACTATTACAGAACAGAACACTATTACAGAACAGATCACTATTACAGAACAGATCACTATTACAGAACAGATCACTATTACAGAACAGATCACTATTACAGAACACATCACTATTACAGAACAGATCACTATTACAGAACAGATCACTATTACAGAACAGATAACTATTACAGAACAGATCACTATTACAGAACAGATCACTTATACAGAACAGATCACTATTACAGAACAGATCACTATTACAGAACAGATAACTATTACAGTACAGAACACTACTACAGAACAGATCACTATTACAGAACAGATCACTTATACAGAACAGATCACTAGTACAGTACAGAACACTATTACAGAACAGATCACTATTACAGAACAGATCACTTATACAGAACAGATCACTATTACAGAACAGATCACTATTACAGAACAGATCACTTATACAGAACAGATCACTATTACAGAACAGACCACTATTACAGTACAGAACACTACTACAGAACAGATCACTATTACAGAACAGAACACTATTACAGAACAGAACACTATTACAGAACAGATCACTATTACAGAACACATCACTATTACAGAACAGATCACTATTACAGAACAGATCACTATTACAGAACAGATAACTATTACAGAACAGATCACTATTACAGAACAGATCACTTATACAGAACAGATCACTATTACAGAACAGATCACTATTACAGAACAGATAACTATTACAGAACAGAATACTTATACAGAACAGAACACTATTACAGAACAGATCACTATTACAGAACAGATCACTATTACAGAACAGATAACTATTACAGAACAGAATACTTATACAGAACAGAACACTATTACAGAACAGATCACTATTACAGAACAGATCACTATTACAGAACAGATAACTATTACAGAACAGATCTCTTATACAGAACAGAACACTATTACAGTACAGAACACTACTACAGGACAGAACACTACTACAGGACAGAATACTATTACAGAACATAACACTATTACAGAACAGATAACTATTACAGAACAGAACACTATTACAGAACAGACCACTATTACAGTACAGAACACTACTACAGGACAAGAACACTATCACAGAACCGAACACTTTTACAGAACAGACCACTATTACAGAACATACCACTATTACAGTACAGAACACTACTACCGGACAAGAACACTATTACAGAACAGACCACTATTACAGAACAGAACACTATTACAGAACAGACCACTATTACAGAACATAACACTATGACAGAACAGAACACTATTACAGAACATAACACTATTACAGAACAGAACACTATTACAGAACAGAACACTATTACAGAACAGACCACTATTACAGAACATAACACTATTACAGAACATAACACTATTACAGAACAGAACACTACTACAGGACAGAACACTATCACAGAACAGAACACTATTACAGAACAGAACACTTACAGAAGCAGTGATATTTGAACTACAAGTAATATGAGTTTTGTTTTTTCCAGAATTAGTTTTAATTTTTGTTTACATGCATAAAGTTTGTTTAATATGCAGTTAATTACAATTTTGTTCGTATAAATTTTGTTGACAATTAGTTGAAAATTACGACTGTCGATGGTTTGTTTACATTTTTGTTTGATTATTTATATAGCTTTGTGTTATATAATTTATAAATAATTATGCTTGTTTATATGTTATTTACAATTGTGTGTAGCTACTGTTTATTTTAAATAATTACAATTTTATTAGGTTGTTTGTCAAATTATGTTTACATATTGTTTGTAAACATTTTGTTCACAGTCTTATTCATCTACAGATTGCTCACAATATTTTAATGGTATATTTAACTATGTTTTGTTTGTTGTTTCTATATTTACATTTTACCTGTATAGACCTACATTATAATTACAATCTGCTTGTCAACATTTCGTTCAAAGTATTTTACAGTTTATTTACATACTATCACAGTCCATTTTTCTAAAGCTTGGGGTATCAATTTTATTTACCATATTATTCTAGTATATTCTGCTTACAGTTTAGTTTGTTTATATTTTAAATATAAAATCTTAATTCTATGCAGTTTTGTCGTTAAGTTTGTCGGCTTGTTTGCCTTGGAGCTTTCATAGATTTGTTTTTAATCTCTTTATATTGTCGTTTGCCAAAAGTATGTTTACAGTTTATTTGTGTAAAGAGTACTTGCAGTTTTATTTGATTACAGTTAGAATAATAACTTATAACTGCGACGTATAACAGACTATACGCAAACAAACCCTCAGCTACAAAGACGAAGAGTATTATATCAAATAGTTTGGTTACAAAGGTTACAATTTACAAGAAAAAATACAAATGTCTTCGAAAACATCTCTATTCTCTTCTATTCTTCCTCCTAGTGACCTGGACTGACCACTTGCAAGAGGAAGAGTATTATTGCTCTCTACTCCTCCTCCCAGTGACCTGGACTGACCAAAACTAGCCTCTTGCAAGAGAAAGAGTATTGCTCTCTACCCCTCCTCCCAGTGACCTGGACTGATCAAAACTGGCCTCTTGCAAGAGAAAGAGTATTGCTCTCTACTCCTCCTCCCAGTGACCTGGACTGACCAAAACTAGCCTCTTGCAAGAGAAAGAGTATTGCTCTCTACTCCTCCTCCCAGTGACCTGGACTGATCAAAACTGGCCTCTTGCAAGAGAAAGAGTATTGCTCTCTACTCCTCCTCCCAGTGACCTGGACTGACCAAAACTAGCCTCTTGCAAGAGAAAGAGTATTGCTCTCTACTCCTCCTCCCAGTGACCTGGACTGACCAAAACTAGCCTCTTGCAAGAGAAAGAGTATTGCTCTCTACTCCTCCTCCCAGTGACCTGGACTGACCAAAACTAGCCTCTTGCAAGAAAAAGAGTATTGCTCTCTACTCCTCCTCCCAGTGACCTGGACTGATCAAAACTGGCCTCTTGCAAGAGGAAGAGTATTGCTCTCTACTCCTCCTTCCAGTGACCTGGACTGACCAATACTGGCCATTTGCAAGAGGAAGAGTATTGCTCTCTACTCCTACTCCCAGTGACCTGGACTGACCAAAACTAGCCTCTTGCAAGAGAAAGAGTATTGCTCTCTACTCCTCCTCCCAGTGACCTGGACTGATCAAAACTGGCCTCTTGCAAGAGGAAGAGTATTGCTCTATACTCCTCCTTCCAGTGACCTGGACTGACCAATACTGGCCTCTTGCAAGAGCAAGAGTATGGCTCTTCACTCTTCCTCCCAGTGGCCTTGACCTACCATTACTAGTCACTTGTCAGAGCAAGAGTATGGCTCTCCACTCTTCCTTCCAGTCGCCTTACCTACCATTACTAGCCACTTGCCAGAGCAAGAGTATGGCTCTTCACTCTTCCTCCCAGTGAGCTGGACTGATCAATCATTAAGTCGTTCAAACTAACAGAGGTAAAGGCTCAGCATCACATAGAATCATGAACAATTTCCACATATCCAAATTTTTAACTTTTTTTCTGTATTTATCTCTCATCAGCATTATACGATAGGGCTAGCAGTCTAAGCGTACCACAAAAACCAATGCTTCGCATTTTAACAAACGTTCGTGTGTCTCCCCGCTTGTTAACTACATTGCACAGATGAGGGGCTTCTAGCTTGGGTTACATTACCAATAATTTCGCATTTTACTTTACCTATATCTGTCTTGCGGATAATGTCGTTATAGAACTCTGACAATCATATGAAACTCGGCCATAATTGTAGCGCCCCAGCCTTTGTTCTGATGTAAATTTATGCATCATGACTTTCAGAGGAAACGTAAGCCAAACAATGTAACGTAAACACGCCTCCATTTTCTTTACATATAGAAGTTTGTAGGTCACTTCTATTTGTGTTTTGCAATATCGTAAAATAAAAGTAATATACTTCTAGTTTATTTTATGCTTTATTAAAAATAGTTTTACAATAAATACATCTATACTTTTCGTAATACTATGTATTAAAATTTGATTGGAGTAAGTTATTTAGTTTCGAGTTTTGTTATTTGTAATTTACTTCACAGAAAATATGAGTGATTTATTAAAATAAAGTATACAACTGTCTGTATTGCTGCTAAACGCGCGAGCACGGATCCACGGTTTTACTTACAAGATTTGCTACTGTAATTACACACGATGGAATTCCACGTTGTTATTGTGGCAGGCCTAACGGTAATGTCTGCAACAATTAACTGACGGCTTTTTCCGTTCGCTCCACTGCTCTCGGCACTTTCGTTTCCCTCTATTTCTGTTTGCCCAACACTAACTACTTTCCAAGATTACCAACATTCTCCCTTTAAAATTATGTTTTCCCTTTAGTATTTCTGAATTTAAATAAATTCTGATCGACAAGGTATTGAAGTTCTGTATATTTTGAAACTACCGCCAATTGCTACTATTTAAATAGGGTAACCTTGAAACATGAAATCAGTGCATAAATTGTACTTGTAATACTAACACACTGAGTCTTGTTGGTTTGAACAGATTGTTTCAATATTTTCAAAGATTGTTTCAAGAAATATATTAACGTTATTCGATAATGTTAGAACTAGAAAGCTCGAACAGTGCAGAGAATAGATGATACAATTCCCTTCATTTTAACGAACATAATATAACCCATCATATAACAACATTATTACACCAAATTGTTATACTATCAACTATTATATTAATATTGTAAATATTACAATAGCGTATTATAAAAAAACAGTGAAATTTGATGTAGAAAGAAATACAATTTTGGTATCGGCGTCTTTAATGAAACATAAGTTGTGATAGAGCCGCGGCGTGTGGTGAACTCTAGTCAAATGTCCAATGGAGCATTCCCGTGAATGTAAGGGCATTAATAACGGAGTTGGGGGAACTTCTTCAAACATTTATCAGATTGATTCTGGCAAATGTTAGATAAAAAATGATATAGCATTAGCTCTGTATTGTCTTAGCCTCTGAAGTATTGCAAAGTTGAATTTTTATGAGACGTATGCCTTGTTTTGCTCCTCATTTCTCATCCATGCAACCGCAATTTGCCACAGCAAAGCGGGGTAGGGTACATCCATGTAACCACACTGTGCCACAGCAAACCGTGGTAGAATACATACATGTAACCACACTGTGCCACAGCAAAGCGTGGTAGAATACATACATGTAACCACACTGTGCCACAGCAAAGCGTGGTAGAATACATACATGTAACCACACTGTGCCACAGCAAAGCGTGGTAGAATACATACATGTAACCACACTGTGCCACAGCAAAGCGTGGTAGAATACATACATGTAACCACACTGTGCCACAGCAAAGCGTGGTAGAATACATACATGTAACCATACTGTAACACAGCAAAGCGTGACATAATACATACATGTAACCACACTGTGCCACAGCACAGCGGAGGAGGATACATCCATGTAACCACACTGTGCCACAGCAAAGCGTGGCAGGGTGCAGCTAATATTATTTAAATTTACACCTCGTTTTGTATGCAACACTTTTAAATTTGTGGGAAAGCCTTGGTGAAACTGATTCACAATCTAAAATTCACCTGACTCACTGTGTTGCCTCTCGCTTGAATAAACGTAGTTGTAGAAGCCGCCAACCACTCATTGCATGTCAGAGAGAGGATGGGACACGTAGTGAGGTTATGTGACGCGCTATCAGTGACGTAGTAACTTAGGCGCGTGTTCAGAGATACGTAATGGAGGTTAGGCTTTCACATAGATATGCCACTGTTTAAGCTAAATATATCGCAGGGTTGCGTAAATAAATAGGGTTTGTATCCTAGGAAGATACTAAGCGCGTTAGACGTTAAGCCTTCTAGTCACTTACCTTTGTCACTACTTACCAACTTCCAATCCCTTCGACTGGATTTTGTTTTATAGAACCGTGAAAGGGATATGGAAAGGACAGGATATAGTCAGTAAGAAGGAACCTTCTAGTCACTTACCTTTGTCACTACTTACCAACTTCCAATCCCTTCGACTGGGTTTTGTTTTATAGAACCGTGAAAGGGATATGGAAAGGACAGGATATAGTCAGTAAGAAGGAACCTTCTAGTCACTTACCTTTGTCACTACTTACCAACTTCCAATCCCTTCGACTGGATTTTGTTTTATAGAACCGTGAAAGGGATATGGAAAGGACAGGATATAGTCAGTAAGAAGGAACCTTCTAGTCACTTACCTTTGTCACTACTTACCAACTTCCAATCCCTTCGACTGGGTTTTGTTTTATAGAACCGTGAAAGGGACATGGAAAGGACAGGATATAGTCAGTAAGAAGGAACCTTCTAGTCACTTACCTTTGTCACTACTTACCAACTTCCAATCCCTT
>JBAIZL010000003.1:76677319-76694819 GCA_036971475.1 Prosapia bicincta
AAATTTATTTACAGCCTTATGTTTGTCCAACTAATTATTTATTTTTAGTATATAATTTGCTTTTATATTTTATCATATTTTAGGGCCTGTATTCACAGTTTCACTTTTATAGCAGACTGTTATATCATATATGCATATATATGTGTTTGGGGGATACAAATACATTTTTCTCCAAAATTATTTAAAGAACTTGTATTTGCAAATTGTAACATAAGACTGCGGCAGTAACAAATCGATCAGATGTAAAGCTGGCGATCAGTAACAGGTAAACAAAGACACAGTCGTACTTCAGCTATCAGGGTAGTGTGTTCTTAATTTGTCACTTTCCATCCTGTACTTCCTACTAGTCGTGACGTCACAAGGCAAGCTGCTCTCAGCTGCTGCATGACAGAATGCACTGTGAACTGGACTCGCGAAGGTCAAGGACAACACTCGACCTTCGAGACCCACCCGATCCATGCGTACGTACTGGTCACGTGGTAGGCTTAATACTTGAGACGGTTTTTACTATCGATTAAACGAAATAAAATTGAAAAAAATATAGTTTATGAATAAGATTTATAAGCATTTTTATGCAATGCAGTAGTGAGGAAAGTGGGATTACAGACTGTAGTAAATGTGAACCAATCACAGCAACTATTTGCTTACTATTTATTAGGAATATACTGTGGCTGAATTTAATAATAAATACACAGAAACCTCTTAAACACAAACTTTCTTTATTTTATTTTACCCTTATGTATATTTCAGTTACCAAGTAACCATCCTCAGAGGGATAACATACAAAGACTGCGTTTGCAGGACTGAGTCTTTGTATGTTATCCCTCTGAGGATGGATACTTGGTAACTGAAATGTATATAAGGGTAAAATAAAATAAAGAAAGTTTGTGGTTAAGAGGTTTTTGTGTATTTTTTTAACTATTTGCTTGTAAATTTAAATATAAATAAGGTAACTACAATTTTCGGTGTTAGATTGTGTTTTTTATTTTATTTATCTTTAAAAAAGATTTCTTCAATTAACCATAGGATAGTTGGTCCAGACAATTAATTGTTAAAGTAATTAATATTTTATTTGAAGTAAAAGTAGTATAAATACGTAATGATCTGCATTTAATGGGAAAATGTTTTTTTTTAAAGTAAATGTTTCTAATTATATTTCCAATTAAGTTGATTGCCTTTCAAATTAAACACACGTTTTATTTGAATGTCGAAAACAAATTTTAATTAGTTTTAGTGGTTATTTAATTTTCTATAATTAAGGCATTTTCGCATTCAGTGGATAATGCAAGTGTAAGCTGCACTTATCTATTTTAAAAAGCTGGATATTTATTTGTGGTTTAGAAGTGGAGGATCACTCGTCTACCCTTAGTACTACAACGTTTCGTCGTGGTCCTAGGTCAGACTCAACCTCGACATCTAGGTTCCTCTGGATCAGTCCAGAATGTACCGGTTGCCCATAGACAAGTCCCTCGCGATATCTATAAACCTTTTGTCTCCTCCTTTCTTCTGCTTCTCTTATTTTCTTTAGGAATTCTGTGGTGAAGTCTGTCGTGGATATTCATTCGTAATCAGATGGAATCAACTTATTTAGCAACGATTCCGCTTCGATCGAATATAGATCATACAAGGAACACACGCTTCCCGTCCTCCTCCGTTTCTGTGTAGCGACGTTCCGGCGAGTCTTCATGCTTGAGTTCGTTCAAGTGCTCTAGGACGCAACCATGACCTGCTAGCATTTGTAATAGGTGGCTAATATCTTCATGCATACTATTAGACCATATCTCTACTTGGAGGGTAAGCTGGTGCCTCCATCTACCTCTACCAATAGTGTTCCACTGTTCTTGCATCTTTTGGCGGTTGCTCGATACACCGACGTATCCTTGCGCCTTCCTTCTTTGTTGCTATACTGTCCATCTCTTACCAGTGAGGATTCCGATTGATTAACATTGCTGTTATAATCCTTAGTACCATATGCCAACATAATTTGAGCATAGCGTTTGTGTGTGTGTGTGTGTAAGGATTGATATTGTTGCAGGATTACATGTCATAGTAACAAAGTTTTCTTGCACCCAGTACCAGACACGCAACACATTCGATGGTAACCAGAAGCCAACGTACTCTAACATTCATGAAAACCATTGGTCGGACTGTTTCTTTTCTGATTTGTGTCTCTTTTAGAGGTGTTTTTATTTATTGTTGAATAATTATTTTGTCTAAATTTAATTTGAATTCGTTGAATATATACTTATATTTTCTCTTACGTTCATATACTTATAAGTGGTCGTAGATATTACAGTATAAATTAATTTTTATAAGTCAAAATGAAATGGTTTGAAGTAGCAAAATACGCGAACAATAAACAATAAACAAAGTTTATTAACAGTTAGATGATTCAATGCTGAAATAATTACACGAAACTGTAAACATCAAATACAGAAAATTCTTGAAACACTTTGCTACGAGCTAATAATGGCGTTCCAGAAAAAGCGGAATAAAGTGAAGAAGTGTAAAGTACACAACATTTTGCCTTGACTCCGACAAGTGGCGAGTGTGAAAGTGGATTACAAATCTTTATCAGTTGAACTCTAGCTGTGCCGAGAGGTTATCTAAGCTTTTTGCGCTAAATTTGTTTAGTCTGTGACCACGTGATCTCGTGCCCTCTAACATGCGTGTGTAACCTCTTCTCGCAATGAGGTGAGTAAGGAGGGAATCCGTGACCGCCATGGCGGGGCAGGCCGATGACGTAGTCGCCACACACTTCCTATGGTATCATTCCTTACCAAGTGGCCAGGGTTATACATGCATAAGATGCAGTAGCCTTCGCTTCCGCTTAGACAGGTGGTACAGAACAGGTTGGGAATAACAGATGACAAGAGTTGGGAAATGTAAACATGGAAAGCTTAGCTCGTTCCGGTAGATCTGGGCCACAAAGCACACAATGCAAACACAGGTTAAATGTAGTTAAAATATTTTAGGCAATATTACTTGAAACGTCAGTTCAGTTTTTATGAAAGATGTACAATATGTTAATTAGCTTATTTGTGTTTCATCTGTGTTTTGACATAAAGATACATAAAGCCATTCATAGCTTTGGCTGTATGGTTTCGATCTAAAGTGACTTCAGGACATTACTAGAATGCGATAACAACACTTTAGTAAAATTAGGCTCGTTTCGACCTTCCTAATTAATCACTGTGCCAGGAAATGACTATTTTATTACGGCTGAATATAATCTGAAAGTCAAGGCCAGACGGAGCGTGCAGGGAAAGTTTTGGCATTGGTCTCCCTTGGCAACGAGGCGCCGTGTATTGGGCAAGTACTTAGAGTTACGTTAAAGAACTGACAGTATGGCCGCCGTGCATTGAGAGTTAAGGCAACATTTTACTAACAACTAACACATCAATGCTCAAGTCGGCCTCCTCAGTGTTTCGAGCCACATTTTACAACCAATATTACTGTAATTGTTGTGAAGGGTCCAGAGATTGGAGCCCGATTCCAATTGTAAACATTTTTATTAAGAGTGAAGTTTCTTTTATTTTGAATACAGAATTTATGTATTGTACATCTTTAGGTTTTTTGTATAAATTACACTTTTTTGTATTAACTTGGCAAAAAATCACTACTTACAGATTTATTCAGCAGACGTGTTTCGCGCTATTTAAAAATGCGCTAACCTAGCGCAAAACGCTTCTGCTGAATAAATCTGTAAGTAGTGGTTTTTTGCCAAGTTAATACAAGAAAGTGTAACAAAATTTATTTTTAAAACAACATTAGAAAAAATACTTTGTGCTACAGGAAAGTAAGTTTTCATTAATATAGTATATATAAAAATATATAGGGTTAGGAAGAAATAAATCGCGGTTTCTGGTATTTGTATTTCAGTACTGCGGACATGTTTTAGCGCACTAAATACATTTCCAGCATGCTGTTAGAAATTTTGCAAGCGTCATTATAAAAGTAACTACCCTGCCAAGTTTCAATTCTCTCTCTTTTTCAACAATGAGATTGCAAAATATTCATATCTTTGGCATTTGTAACAATAACATAATTGAAATGTATACAATACATAAAGGTGGCGATATTAAAACGGAGAACTACATCTACTAAAACTTTAGTAGCAACTATAACCTTGTTTATGCGGTGTATTTTGCTCAAGTTTCAGTTACTTTAAAAATAATACGAAATTAAATATACAAGTAATATTCCAGCTGGCTTGTGAGTTAAGGTTATAATCAAAGTAAATGTACACAACTCACATAACTCAGCAGTTAGAGTTATGTGTTTAAAGTAGCACCACTGATGATGATGAAATAAGTAATCGAAACGCGTATGAAATTAAATTTTTATAATTGTGAGTTGTGCATAGTTTATGAGTTTATGAATTATTATACGTAACAGAACCTAACAAGAAAAACTATCATTATAAAAAAAAATTAAGTAAAAGTGAGGTTATAACAAAAAAAAAAAAAAATAATATTTTATTTATCCTAGAACACTATTTATAATATTGTGTTGTAACCATAGCAACAGTTTAAGGTTGTACAATGGAGGTTTTGACGACAGCCAGATGAGGGAAAAATTGCATATACATCATTGAGAAATATATTTCTAGTTAGTTCTAGGAAAGTTCTATTTCTAGGAAAGTTTGAGCAGTGCCAAGGTGCACTAGACTTCGGACATGAAGATTCTCAGTTCGAATCCTACTGCACCTCACACATTTTATAATTTAATTATTGAATAAATATTTTAAAAAACCTTATTAACTATATATATATATATATATATATATATATATATTAACTATATATATTAACTGTCATACACTATAGGTTAAAACAAAATATTTGAAAAAAAAACTGTATTAACATCAATTATCATTCAATATAGGTTAAAAAACGTATTTTAGATTGATTGGATATATACGAGTAAAAACGTATTTTATTAACGATTGAAAATTTGTACAAGATATACATCAAGAGAGTGTGAGCTAATAGAAGGAATTTAATAAAACACTGTAACATGATGAAAATAAAATCGCGAAGAAGTAGCTTACAACTAAAACATATAGAAATAAGTACAAACGTAAACACGGACAACAATACGGCTCTAACAGTATTCTTGGTCCAGGTTCGCGGTGTTAATACAGTAAGTAATTTGAATAATCGTGGAATATTTAAACCACAATTATCGCGGCCAAGTGTGCGCCTTGTTAGGCCTGCTATGGGAATGAAGTTTGCCGTAACATACGAAGCCGATAAACCTTCGTGGTACTTAACTGCCTTTTCTGTATAAAGGAGTCGTTGCACACTCATTTAATAGCTTTGTACTCACGTGGCGCGCCCATGTTTGTAAATAATAATAACAATATTATCTGTAACAGTTATTAAACCTTATTTTAGAAGATGGAAATTATTTCACAAATATCTCAAAATTAAGTAAATATTATTATAGAAGTAATTTTTAATATTAGCATAATTTTGAATTCCGTAATAATATAATTCTGTAGTTGTGAATTAGCATAATTTTAATAAAATATTCTACGTTTGTTTGCCGTAGTTTATTTCTAAATTTAGTTAAAGAAACTAACAAATAGCTGTTCTTCACTTTCACCAACCAAACCCGGTTTGCTTTTTACATGCGGGATAATTGAACAAACAAATTAATTAAAGGCTGTCAAGTAGTTAAATTCGAATGATGTCAGAACTGTAATTAACGGACAGGTTCCTGTTTTGTGTGCGCAGAGGTATTCGAAAGCCTATTTTTATGTTTGAATAATTTGATTTCTGACTTTTAATTGTCAAAGGGATATTTGTAACAAACCGACAAATATTTTAGTTTGTTGTTCTCGTCTTAAATCAAACTTTCTCTAACGATGGACTAAAATTGGCTTCTTGAAATTTCTCATGTAACAGCACAATCCAAACAAGAGGATCATTGCAATATGTTGGGGTTCTGAATCTTTCAGGCTTTTTGTCCCCCTTTATAGCGCTCCCTGCCACTTATATTTGGTCCAGAATTACAATTTGAGTGTGGAACTAGAGCTGGTTAGGTAAATTAAACATTAGATAATTTTATTTAACTTTTAATATAAATATTTATATAACATACTAGCAGACCCGACGAACTTCGTATCGCCAAAAGTCAATGAATGGCATGTTAACATTAGCTAAAGTTAATTTCCGATTTTAATAACATAATAATAGCTGAACTTATAGTAGACGATCGGGAATGTGACAATAAAAGTTTTTGATTGAATGTTATTGAAGTTCATTCGGATTTACAATATATATTGTATATTGTTTGAAATGTGTTGGAAAATGATTTTAGATTGTTGAGTGTTGCTTAGCAACCAAAATTCGGAAAGAATTCAATAAAATGTTTTAAGATAAGATAAGATAAAAAGCCATATTTTAAAATTACATGTTGGAAAAAGTTATTATGTCACCGGAAACATTCCTAGGAATGTACTTAACAATTTCCCAGAGTTTCATGGCATCGGATGAGTGGTTTAGTAACGCATAAGGCTCATACACACACACACACACACACACACACACACACACACACACACACACACACACACACACACACACACACACACACACACACACACACACACACACACACACACACACACACACACACACACACACACACACGCACGCACGCACGCACGTACGCACGCACACGCACACACGCGCGCGCGCACGCACACACACATATAGGGATCATTAATATATATATATATATATATATATATATATATATATATATATATATATGTATGTGTGTGTGTGTGTGTGTGTGTGTGTGTGTGTGTGTGTGTGTGTGTGTGTATTCAAATCATTATTATTCAGATCCTCAATAACTTAAATCGAACTGTACTGCAGGAATCTACATAGATTTACTGAAGCGTTCCTTCAAAGTATTACTTAGGCTATCCTAACAATGTGATGTAGCTTAAGAAGTATGTCACAATAATGCAGGCTGATAGAACTTTATACTGAAATAAGATCGAATGATTAAGATTTAAAAAAGTCAATATAATACACTCTGGTGGGATTTAAGGTAATACAGTAAAACAAAGGTTTCTTGTTTCTGTTTCAGGTAACAGCATAAGATAAGCAATGGGCCCAGACGACCTTTCCCTGCCTTTGAAGCTGGTAGCCGCCGGCACCTCAGCTTGCTTCGCCGACTTTACTACATTCCCTCTAGACACTGCTAAAGTTAGGCTACAGGTATCAAACACTTGTGTCTAGCAAAATACTGTATTGTGTAATTTAAATTATAATAATGGTAATTTAGTTAATTAATGATCATATACTTGTGTTATTTTTTTGTGGGTGTTCCTATTAGTTACAAATAATCGCTCTGGAGCTCCTACGGAGATATAGCCAGTCATACCATAAGTACGTCTGAATAGGCTGAATTTTATAAAAGTTTTAAATTAAAAATCTACAATAAGCTTACTTTTACGTTATTACTATAAGCCCGCTCGTCCTATTTCGCTTATAGGTATTAAATCCGCGTCCTTTTGTCCCCAATGTTAACATATTTTCAGAAAATTATTAGTCAAGTTATTATTTTCAAGTTATTAGTCAAGTTATTATTTTCAAGTTATTAGTCAAGTTATTATTTTCAAGTTATTAGTCAAGTTATTATTTTCAAGTTATTAGTCAAGTTATTATTTTCAAGTTATTAGTCAAGTTATTATTTTCAAGTTATTAGTCAAGTTATTATTTTCAAGTTATTAGTCAAGTTATTATTTTCAAGTTATTAGTCAAGTTATTATTTTCAAGTTATTAGTCAAGTTATTATTTTCAAGTTATTAGTCAAGTTACTATTTTCAAGTTATTAGTCAAGTTGGTCATGAATTTATATCTAAAGAAATGAAGTTTATTTGTATTTGAGTAATTTAACTTACCAAATAAAATGGCCAAACGAAATCCTAATAGTATTGTTAAATTTGTGCTTTCTGTTGGTTAAAGACAGTAATCTAATGCGTAGAAAGGCGACACCCTTCTTGTATCTTTCAGCTGTTTCTCCTTCATTTATATATATATATATATTTATTTATAAAAGTAGTTTATGGCGTTGTTTCCCCAAATTTATACAAAAAACCATCTAAAGCAATAGTGTAGTAGAATTAAAATTAAAAATGTATTTTTCTACCCAAGTACCATGATGAAGGACCATCATCAGTTCCTCCTAATCATGTTTACATGTCAATTAGGATTTACTGTAGTACCATAATTCTTTTACTTTACATCCCAGCCTTCTTCTTAGGAAGGATAATGTCTTGGAAAGGAAGACCGCTCCGACCCACAGAGTATTTTTCACCTGACCTCAGTTATCTTTATAAACTTAAGATAGCTAACCGTACTGGTTTCGTTTAGATACAGTTTTTGTTTACTTTGGTGACGTGTTTCGTCTTTTTACCATTGCCCACGCAATTAGTTATTGCTAAATGTATTGAAGCATGTAAAGAATAGCCTAATATATTTATAAGATAGTTATGAGTTAAAATGTAGAATTATCTAAAATATATTATATATTTGTATAGATTCAAGGCGAGTCGAAGACAGTAATGGCCATGGCAGGGGAGGGCGCTGTAGTCCATGGAGCATCGGGGCACCAGTACCGGGGGGTGTTTGGTACAATAGCAACCATCGTAAGGACTGAAGGCCCTAGGTAAATATAGACAATTATATAGAATCTACAGAAATTCGTCGTATGCCATAATTAGTGGTTAAAATGTAATAGAAATACTTTTTGAAATTAATTAAAAGGTAATGAAACAACGACAAAGCACGACGTTCCTATAAGTCTAGGGTGTGCTTTTGTTTCAATTAATCTAACATAACCTATCTCATTCATTTAATTGCATTGAAGGGCGTTACTATGGGAACGGCAAAAACACTGCAGGTCTGCTCTAATAAAGTTTGTCGTACAGTATCAATGCTCACCTAACAAAGGATATAAACCTTTATTGTTGCCAGGTATTATGAGTCTCTGCAAATATACCAAATCAAGCTGGGTAAGTAACACTAGAGTGTGTTGAATGAGCTCGAGACACACAGATTCTAAAACCAGCAATTCTCTCGCACTACTTTGCGAGTTCTTCCAAACTAAGTTTTACCTCTGAAACGTTGAAATGTTTGAGCCGATATTTTTTAACACGAATGGAGCATTTAATAGAGTGCAAATTATTTTGCTGGAGCAACACTGGACTAGGGAGGCGTAGCATTTCTCAATAGGGAAACCTATCATTATCTGTTCTTAAGCTTCATATAAACATTTATGTAAAACTAGGACTCGGCGAACTTCGTACCACCTAAAAGTCAAAAATAGGAGTGTTAAGATTTGCTAAACTTAATTTTAGTATTTTATCAGCGTGTTTCTTCAAAAACCTGACGCTTAACAATAACTTCAAATTTTGTTTGAACCAAAGTAATGATCCAAAGAAGTATTATTACTTTTGTCAATCCACGTAGGATTGCATGTAACTGTTATAAACAGATCTCGAATGCGCGAACATATGTCATTGCATCTTGGGTGTACTCATGGCGTCCGTTAAGGGAGCCGGCAGAGAGACCATTTCCCCCAAATCGTTGAGATTCATATTGCCATCCTTAACAATTGCATTACGCAAAATATATTAATGTATTATTCTGAACTTGGTTTGATTTAATCAAATATAGAAAAATCGTTCTGTTTCGATTCTCGCATACGTATCGACAATATATTGATTGTTGTGCGTTGCATAGCAACCAACATTTGGAATGAATTTAATGAAATGTCAAACAAATGGCGATGTACACAGGATACTATCTTGAAAAACTAGTGGAAGGCGTTATTGTACAGAAATGGTTTTGGGAAGTGCAAGAAAATTTCCCACGAATGTACTCAACAATTTCCCAACGTTTCATGACGATTTGATCGGTGGATTAATAGTACACAAGGCTCATACATACATACAAGCATTCATTTATATATATATATATATATATATATATATATATATATATATATATATATATATATGTGTGTGTGTGTGTGTGTGTGTGTGTGTGTATTAAAAATATTAAATATGGTGATATGTGTTCTTGTAATATAGTTAATAATTAAAAAATATTTCAAAAACAAGAATACTTTTAATGCATATATTATTCAAAGCTTTTCGCCGATAAAAACCAAACATATACAAATCAAATTTAGCGATTCATTGTATTAATAATGGACACAAATTTCCTGAAATTGAAAATATGAAATTAATAAAAGTATTAAATAAAAGGATTAAAGATGAATATATGTGAAACATTGGAAATTTATAGGCATAAAGTCAAAGACAAATTAGTTGATGAACAAATTCAAGTGAGATCAAGGCACCAAACTATTTATAAGGTCATTGACGTTATAGAAAAAATTACATAAAGTGCAATACTTATAAACATATGGTTGTTTGTAGTACATATGTTTTAATTTTTGTAAAAATATTTTGTTAGATAATTATTTTCCTGAAGATGCTGGTACTGTTTTATCGGCGAAAAGCTTTGAATAATATATGTATTAAAAGTATATATATATATATATATATATATATATATATATATATATATATATATATATATATAGAGAGAGAGAGAGAGAGATGCTGGTACTGTTTTATCGGCGAAAAGCTTTGAATAATATATGTATTAAAAGTATATATATATATATATATATATATATATATATATATATATATATATATATATATATATATATATATATATATATATATATAGAGAGAGAGAGAGAGAGAGAGAGAGAGAGAGAGAGATGATTACTTGTGCCTGATTCCTACACTGACTTGTAATACAGTAATTGCTCCCCTTTTTATTTCCCGCCAGAAAGCAAATATGAAGTTACTAGGCTTAACTCGATCCAATTAATATTAAACTCGCAAGATGCGTTCATAAACATCTACACTTTACGAATTCTATTTTAAAGTATTAAGGACTATAAAGAGTACAAACATCAAATATAATGACTTTCACACACGGCCAGATAAATAATATTGTTGTTCGTTAAAATATTCCGTAATATATAGATATTGCTGTTTTTGTTAATGAAAATAGTAAAATTCAAAATAAAAATTTAAATAAATAGTTTTTGAATAAAATTAAAGCCGCGCGCATCGTGTAACACGTTCTTTAACTCAAATTGCTGGCAACGCGTTTTTACACGAATTGACCTTAACACTAAATGACCTCTAACATCAGACATAAACTCTAAGAACAAAACAACTTTAACGGAGTTTAAAGGTCAATGTAAATGAGTTACCTAATCATTATCTTTATATTATTGTGTCGTTTTAAAACTAAATTTATATTTTCTGACAGATTAATACAATTTTAAATTTAATTTTATAAATATGCGTAGATGTATTTAATTCGTGAATGCGTTGCTGGTTGCAGGAGTCTGTTTAACGGGCTGACGGCGGGGCTTCAGCGTCAGATGTGCTTCGCTTCGGTCAGGATTGGGTTTTACGACAGTGTAAAGGCGTTTTACATGAGACTCTTGTACGGTAAGTGAAGAAACCTTCGGAGAGGACGGAAGATTCTGCGTATTTTTAATTACTCCTCAACTTATAATAATATTTAGAAGATCATTGTATTTCAGGGATTTTTATAATGATTCATATATATATATATATATATATTTGGAGGAATAGGCAAAGAGGGACATTTAGTGTTTGGGAGTTACGTCTTCCTCACTTGTCTCTAATTAGGTCATTGGTAAATAAATTAAGGATTCATTATACATTATAACTAAGCAACACACGGCCAATGTTCTACATCTCAAGGTCTTAAATCCCACAAAAAGTAAAAAAGAACCGTTACCATACCAAGGTGTGTATTAGCCTACCTTCCCATAACCCCTGATATTATTTCCCCCTTTACTTCACTCCTCCTTTCCAATCTCCCCAGGCGGAGACGTGATGCGCAAACACTGCTTAGGGATAGGGGGAAGGCCTTCTTGAAGGATCTTGTGTAGCATTATACAATAATTCCACAGCAGGAGGCTTACACACTTTCTGTACTGGCTGAGACACCTGGGCTATCGCTTCACTTGTAGTTTATCACTGACATGAGAAAATACCAATACACTCTCACCTTTAAGACCTTGATAGCGTTTCGGGAGCGACATGGTGGTCCTTCTCGAACCACTAAAAATTATTACAATAAAAAATTATTTTTATGACATTTCAACGTGATATAGTTTTATACCTATTAACAATAATTTACAAGAATAAACACACACACAGGCACACACACACACACACACACACACACACACACACACACACACACACACATACCCCCCCCCCACACACACATAAATATACATATATATGTGTATATATAAAGAACTAATCAAAATACAAATACAAGAATTATAATTGAATATTCCTGATGATGTTGGTATGTTAGCCAACGAAAAGCTTTGAATTGTAAATTCAATTATAATTCTTGTATTTGTATTTTTACTTAGTTCTTTATTAATACACAAGAATACATATTGCGATATATATATGTGTGTGTGTGTGTGTGTATATGTGTGTGTGTGTGTGTGTGTGTGTGTGTGTGTGTGTGCGCGCGTGTGTGTGCGTGCGTGAGCCTGTGTGTGTGTTTGTGTATACCCGCGAGTGTGCCTGTGTGTGTATATGTGCGCGCGTGCGCGTGTATGCGTATGTGCGAGTGTGTGTGTGTGCGCCTGTGAGTGTTTGTGTGTGTTTGTGTGCGTATGGATGTGTGTGTGTGTGTGTGCGTGCGTGCGAGCGCGAGCCTGTGTGTGTACGTGTATGTGTGTGTGTTTTGGTACTAAATTCTCTAGTTTCGTATACAAAGTGCATACTGTATTTATCAGCTGTCACTTAATCAGATGTTCAACACGCATTGGTGTAAATTACTACATATAATTTGATTGCTGCACTCTCCCGTCTAGCCAAAGGTTCGTCACGTACTGTCATCTATATAAATGCATGGTAAATATTCAGCGCAGTGAACTGGAACATCAGTAACAGTGATTTGATAGAAAGGAACCGTTCCTTGTCCTAGTTGGTGACTTCAGATTACATCGCACAACCAGCGCGCTGACAAGTTTCTTTGTCTCTCTTCCTCGTACGAAATTTCACTGTTACTCTCTTCCCTACGTTTGTTTCACTCCTTTAAAGTCTTCTAGGGTTAAATAAGCTTTTTTGTGCGAGAGTTACATCGCGAACCTGATATAATGCAAATGTTTCCTTGTCACACCCGTGAGCAGTGTGTAAGCCGCGTGTTGTCTGTAACTACAGCCACTTTTTTATATTTAAACTCTTTCGGGCCAAACGAATATGCGCCATTTCGAAAAATGTTATTTATCCTGGCAATTTCCCCATAAGTTATTTGAAGAGCTTGCTAATTTATTTTATGATTTTCGAATTAACATGCCCAAAATGTAACAATACCTTTGTACTTTTAATAGTCTTCCTTTATGTCTTTTGTTTTTAAGATTTTGATGATGATATATGTAGGGTACACATGGATGGACAGATAAAGTTCCACCAATTTCCTACGTTAGGGGGGAGATATGAAATTAATTAATAATTAATTAATTAATAATTTTATTAACCTTTTAATTATAAATAATAAGTAATTATTAAACCCTTTTAAGGTGTATATACCATAAGGAGAATACTTACCCAAAAATACTTTCCATTACCAGTCAGTGGTATATTTACTTTATTCCCAGACAAATTTCTAATTAGTAGCACGTTTCCTGAGGAGTTATTCTCTCAGGGTTCTGTAAGAAGCTAATGATAATGGGGTCGAATTAAGATTCGAAAGTACCATCGTTCCACACAATCTCTCTCTATCTTGGCTAATGGCGTTAAGCCCTCCGATCAATTTAGAAAATTACCTACCATTATCAATATTTTCTTAAGGTTTATCAATTACGCGTATGTTTTTGTACGTTTATAAATTCCTTCTACTAGTTCACAATCTCCTTATATCTTGTTCAAATTTTCAATCGTTAACAAAATACTTTTTATTAATTAACCACCCAAGTTCTAATACACTTTTTAAACTTCTAGTGGACCACAAATGATGTTAATAGAGGCTCTTCAAATAATAATTAATTTTAGTTTTAAATGGAAAAAACATTTTACAACAGGATTATTTAATTATTTTAGTTTTACATGGGAGGGAATATTTTGGCTAAAAAGGCAAAGTATGCAATATAGATATTTCATCCATTAGGCTTAAAATAGGTGATAACAATATTTTCATAAAACATATGATTTTATGTTATAGGTTATGTGGTAGAACCACTGTTTTAACGCATAGGTTATGTTACTTTATTTATATTAATTTTAATTATATAATAAAAGTAACAAAATATATTTTTTCTTTGTTGGCTTAATCTTTCCAAAATAGGAATTGACTTTGAAATTATGTTGTTTGTATGTTAAAAATACACTTGCACACTGTAAATCGCACGCTTCTACTTACAGGTGATACTCCGAATACTGGCCTGAACGTAGGTATCAGGATAGCGGCGGGAAGCACGACGGGGGCGCTGGCCGTCCTGTTCGCGCAACCCACTGATGTGGTGAAGGTGAGGTTCCAGGCGCAACTTCGCGGCGACACGAGGAACCGCTACTCCTCCACAATGCAGGCGTACAGAACCATCGCGCTGACAGAGGGCGCCAAGGGACTCTGGAAAGGTAAGCAGACACTGCGAGGCTTGTGTGCTGTCGGTCCCAGGACCTGGTCCCCATCTTAATGCTCTCACTGTTAACGTTACAGGAACTCTCGCCAACGCGAGTCGGAATGCGATCGTCAACGTGTCCGAGATAGTGTGCTACGACATCATCAAGGAGTCGATCCTGAAGCGCGACCTCATGAGGGACGCGATGCCTTGCCACTTCACGTCCGCTGTCATCGCAGGTAACTTCTTCCTTAGCTATCACCATATCTGCTACTACGCTGTACTCTAATGAGCCACAGTTGGGAAAAACTCATATAGGCCTAGGTTGTAAGAAGTTATATGAAACGCTTAAACATTAGGTTCATTAAAGGCGAAGACAATTTTACTTCTCAATATTTGCTAAGTATTACAGTATAGTATTTAAAAAATGTTTTAAAAAGAAAAAATATAAACTTTCAATGTTGTACCTTTTATTTTTCAAATGTCTGAATCGTTCGGTCGTTGTGTTGCAGGGTTTTGTACAACAGTGGTGGCTTCACCCGTGGACGTCGTGAAGACCAGGTTCATGAACTCTCCTCCGGGAACTTACAGAGGTGCAGGACATTGCGCGCTCAAAATGTTTGGGCAAGAAGGTTTCTCTGCCTTTTACAAAGGGTAACGTTTGTTTTACTTTTGCTCCGTTACTCTTAGCCCAGCAAAGGCTTTTGTATAGTATAAACATATTTTCCTTTTATAAGTAAATAGTAATACAAGATTAATATCATTAAAAACAATATCATGTAAGCTTTTACCAATTCTGACCTAGATAATCTATATTTTGTTTGTAATAGAAAATATATTCCTCTATTTGTAACGATCTTGTATTGTGTTTGTGTGTGTGTGTGTGTGTGAGTGTAAGTGCTGTGTGTGTGCTTGCGTGTGTGCGTGTGCGTGCGTGTGTACGTGCGTGTGCTTGGGTGGTGTGGTGTGTGTGTGTGTGTGTGTGTGTGTGTGTGACGTTCGCTTTCCCCACTGGTCGCAATATTGCTTGCAAAAACACACGTAATAGAATCACTTTGGGAGGGGATTTATTTTGGAGTGAGGAGCCGGGTGGATGTTCCCACAAGTTAGCGATTCTAACCGTCTGCTTACTTCCGGTTGGTAGATGACGGAGTCTGGGGTACAGTATAAACATAAATAGAAACTTCAAGATTACGAAATTAAAAAGGTTTAGCAACAACAAAACAAAACTATAAATTTAAAATTGAAATAGTTTTCAGTATTTAATAGTAGTCTACTGCTAATGTTTTCAGCAGTCTAATAACAGTAAGCTTGGCAGCAAATCCCCACCTTCAATAACTAACTGAAACAAATAAAGGTTTTTAGAAAAAAAAAATCCATAACACTTCAGCTCAAATATTGTACCTACAAAGTGTATCTTTTGTTAATTTAAACAAAAAATTTTGTTCTTGTTTCAGTTTCATGCCATCATTTTGTCGCCTAGTATCTTGGAATATCGTGATGTGGGTAACATACGAACAAGTAAAACTCTTCCTGTATGAGAGGAGACAACTTCTAGCAAAGAACTAAATAGACACTCAAGTTACCAGACACCGACCAAGCCAAAGCCTGTGCTCTCTAGCACTTTTCTTACAGTTGTACATTTTTTCTTGCAGAGCGAATGTTTACAGCGTTATTTCAGCGCACTGCACAAGTACAAACGTAGCTAATTTAGAGTTGGGTTAACAATTAAATTATTTGGAAATGATCTGAGATATTTGTAGATATAAAACTGTTAAAAATAAAAATGTGATATTAAGTTAAATTTGTTCTTTAAAAGACAAGCGAACGCTAAAGATTATATTTAAATAACTAAGATCAAATTTCGAAAGTAATATATTTTTTAAACTAAAAATTGCTCAAAATTATTTATCTTGTTTCATAAAAAAGAATAAATTATACTATTATTTAAAAAGAAGTGTTTTATTATTAACCCGAAGATGTCTAAAATTTAACGAAACTGTTACAATTGTTCTCTGTTGAAGCAAAATCACTAAGTTTGGAGCCTTGTTCTGGTGGAGAAATAATGCACTTGTGCGTGACAATGCCAACAATGTAGGTCGGCGAACAGCTTCTATCAAACTGAAGGAAATAGCATTGTTGTTTGTAAAACGATTGTGTTTAGTAAATGTGTAACAAGGAAACTATCCTCGGCGAGGAGTTATCTTACTTCAGAGTAATAACACTTCAGTAAATATGTCGGCGTTTGACAAAATCTTTCGCTTCTGTGTCTACATAAGTACCCAGCCTCCATAGCGTATTAGATAAAACAGTTTATGAAAATCTACTTTATTAACAAATAAATAAACTAGCAGAAATCGTACAAGCCAACAGAAGTGACTATAGTAAAACCTCTAATATCCGGAACCTCCGATATCTGGACGTAATAAGAAAATAAGTAAGCCTCTATCAGACGCCCCCTGAGTGAACAATATTTTTTTTAACATTTGTTAAAAATAATAGCAACACAATGGGAGTGGCATTGGTGAATAAAATGAAAAGATTTTGGTAAACACAATTTAGAACGCACACACACTCACAAACACACACACATACACACACACACACACACACACCTACACACACACACACACACACACACACATACACACACACGCATATACACACACCAACACAGAAATACACATACATACATACACACAAAGACACACACACACACACACACACACACACACACACACACACACACACACACACACACACA
>JBAIZL010000003.1:76699819-76719819 GCA_036971475.1 Prosapia bicincta
ATATTAAAAACAAACTTGCTGATCTATCACAGTAGCTCAGAGATAGTTTCTGCGTATAAAATGCAACAGTTTACTGACGACAACCTGAGGGAGTTGGTCAGGTCTATCATGCCGGGTTTGGGTGATGATTATTTTAGGTAAGTGATGAGTATTTCTATTTGTCATCTTCCATTTGAAAATACTTTATATGTTTACTTACTTTTGAATATTTTTCATTTCAAACACATTTCTTTTTAAAATTTTAGTAATTATTAGTTTAAATTAATATTATTTTCGTATTTTATTAACTTTGTGAGAGCTCAAACTATTTTATTGGAAATGTTATGTCTTAAACATATGTTGAAATAATCAATTTTTGACAAAAAAGTGTAAAGTAGCGGTTTGTTCTTTTTCAGCATTTCATTTTATTGCAACAGTAGATTTTGTTTTTTATAAACAATTTTATTGTACTCCATGAGGTTTGTGATTAATTTTCATATTACTAGATTATGTTGTCGGTATTTCAGACAGATCCAGAGATATAGAGGGAGGCAACGTCGGCGGGGCATCCCTTAGTAACTCTAAATATTGTGTCTGGGGTATCTTATCTCCCTTGCCTGCTGACGGTAGAAATCATCCACTTAATGAAGCAGAACAGGTCTTCGGTAGTTCTGACGACATCCTTGCGATCTGTTGTCCAGCAACCACCTCAGCCAGCACAATCAGCCACGCAGCAGGAGCCCCTTCAACCACAGCTATCCCAGCTAGCTCAGCAACAGCGACCACCTCGGGCACAGCAGCAGATGATATTGTTTCTTGTTTGGAGAGGTGTATATTCCATATATACCTTTTTTGTTTTTTGTGCATTTAACGTTTGGGGGTGGTATATTGCAATGGAATGACCACCACAGAAGGCAGCGTTGGATGGAGCTGCCTTCATTAGCCCATAAGGCTGCTAGAGAAAATATTTTCCGCACTCAGTAAGCTAGGGATACATGCGAATGCCGGTCTTGCATGGTATTAAATTACAAATGTAATAATTACGGTTTGGAACTCACAGTAACGTCATCAATGATTCACTACTAGAGTTGACCTACATAGTAGTTCAATTCTGTTAGCGAGTAATTGCTGATGTTGCTGAGAAACGTCGTAGTTATTTCTTTTTTGGTTTGATACCACGCGTTCCCTGCGTTCGCTAACCTAACTACTATGTGCGTATAATATTTTCTTTTGTTTGTGTGTGTGTGAATGTATTTATTTTTTTTAAATTTTACATTGGGGTAGTATGTTGTAATGGAATTACCACCACTGAGGACAGCGATGGCTGGAGCTGATTCCCTAGATTTAGAAAATATTTTACACATACAGTTAGCCAAGTATACATGCAAATGCTGGTTTTGCGTGACTTTAAATTTGAGTGTGTAATATGTGTACGCTGACAAATACAACAACATAACAAGGATACACTATTACAATCGACCCACACCATAGAAAACTCATTACTAGAATCGCTAACCTACTTGTAGGATGCGTATTATTTTTTCTAAATATTACTTTTGTGTGATTGTGAGTATGCGTGTTTTTTTACCTTTAGTCATTCAATTCTTAATTTTTATATTATTATGAAATTTATATATATATATATATATATATATGTATATAAATATAAATAAATAAATTAAAATATATTTATATATATATATATATACATATTTATTGTCCATAATTATTATAATCAATTTATTTTAATTCAAAGGCATATTTACTAATTATTTTATAACCAAAGCTTTATAAACAACTCCCACTTCCCGCATCCAACATTCGCATACGACAAAGACTTTCTTGTAGCCACATACAGTACTACACTTCAACTACCTAATTCGTATCTCAGTCGATAGCGTTCCAGACTTCGAACACTAACTTTCACAGATCGAATACCAACAATACCAATTAATGTTTTCTATAACATTTACCAGCATTATTACCCTCACCACAACAAGAAGGCCCTTCGCGTCATTCAACTCATTAACCGTTATTACATGGGTAGGGCTAACCGCCTACGTCACAATTATTATCAACCTATCAGCGACTGTGAGCGGGGCTTAAATTGTGGTGGGAATCTCTAATACTGCTTTCTCATTGGCGGGATAATGTACACTCGTTTCTACTACTATATATAGTTCATGCATTATTTTAGGGAAAAATGTGATAATTTCAAAATTGTTTCCAACTATACACATTAATATGCAGAAGGTACAAGGGAAAAAAGGTATAACAGACTGAGCTACATTCATCGTATGGTTTGGGTAATATACACGTTGTTGTTGCAGAATTTAAATATTTTACAAACAAAATTTTAACCAAGCACAATTCTTTAAGTAGGAGCTAGAGGTGAAATCAGAGCACATCACGCGAAGCTATGATACATTCTGCGTAAACTACGCTATTTAAATAATAATTCTATTTTTAGAATATGTTGCAAAAAATCATGAACTATATATAGTTCATGCATTATTTTGTGTAAAAATGTCACAATTTTCAAATCGCTTTCAACTCTAGACTACATACCACCTGCAGGATGTACAGAGAAACATGGCATATCGTACTGACCTACATATATCGAACGGTTTGGGTAATATACTCGTTGTTGTAGCATTATGTAAATACTTTACAAAATTTTAACCAGGCATATGTCTTCAAGTATGGGCAATAGATAAAATCAACGCACATCGCGCGAAGCAAAGATACACTATGCGTGACTTGAGATATTTAAAAATGTTTTCTATTTTTATAAGATTATCTTAAAAACTATGAATTTTAAAAATAGTTCATGCGTTTTTTTTAAGGCAAAAATGTGTATATTTTTTATTCGTATTCAACTATACACAATTACATGCATGAGATAGAGAAGAAGAAATGTTGTTGAGCTATGTACAGCGTACGGTTTACTAAGATACACGTGTTTAAGCATTAGGATACGAAGTGGCAAAGCTAATCTTGGTAGATACGGCTTTTTGCGACATGGCTGTGGCTCCTGAAGTGACAATGTAAAATGTGCTAGCGGAAGTCTCTTGACGTAACAATAACCAAACGTGTTGAGAATGGGTAGTTAACGGTTGTAGGTACGACTCAGTCCATGGTTGGATTACTACATGGTGTTGGTTCCTAACATGACAATAACAAAGCGTGTTGAGAATGGTTAGATGATGTTTGTAGGTACGACTCAGCACGAAATGGTGAAAGCTTCTAACGTAACAATAACAAAAGGTGTTGAGAATGTGTCGCTAATGATGGTATCTACCACACGGTACGACATGGTGGAACCTTCTGACGTGACATTTGCAAAAGAGCGTAAGAAAAGGTAGGTGCGCTTTGGTACGACATGGTGTTCGCTACTGACGTGACGATGACAAAATAAGGGTAGAAGTGGTAGACAATTCTGATTGCCCGCTCCGATACGACACGGTGAGAGTGAGTAATGGTAGCTGCATCTCGGATGACAGTTTGTTGAGTAGACACTCTAGCGACTGGCTGCGGTAAAGCCATGAGTCGCCGGTCAAACCATCAACGGAGTTACGCTATCCCCCCTACTAGATGATGGGACACATACCGGAGGCACGACTCTCGTCCATTCTCTGTAACAGGAAAACACTGTATAGTTTTTGTGAGAACCATAACGGAAACACAAGTACATTGTTTCCTAATTCTTCAGAAAATATACAAGTAAAAAATACGTTGGCCACACTATAACTGTAGTAAAATGATATGTTAGCAAGTGGCACTAAAATAACCTCACACTATCATGTCAGAGGAAGTTGGTCGAAGTAAGAAACGATCATGAGTATAACTATATATTGAATGTTTTCAGTTATGTAAGAATAAAGTGTTTATGCTCTCCAAAAAGTAATAAAATATGGAAACACGAATCGTATGAATAAAATAAAATGTACTGTAATGAATAAAAAATTCATTCACTGTATAAGACAATAAAATTAACCTCAAACGTTAATAAATAGTATGTTAATAATTAAATGTTATCAAACAAGAAATACATAATGTCACTTATATTATATATAAAAGTAAACTACACAATCTAATCGTGAATTAAACTCTCTTCCTCAAATTATTTGCTGTCTTGGAAGGCAATGTGGCATCCACCTTAAACAAGAATACACAAAAAC
Source organism: Prosapia bicincta (assembly GCA_036971475.1). Taxonomy (NCBI): domain Eukaryota; kingdom Metazoa; phylum Arthropoda; class Insecta; order Hemiptera; family Cercopidae; genus Prosapia; species Prosapia bicincta. The sequence goes on from JBAIZL010000003.1 coordinate 76,703,980, forward strand.
CTTTAGTTATGTTCAGCGACCTGGTTTCAGTTTTGGCGCAGAAAAACTAACTTTACATAGTAGTAAAATGGGTGAAAACAGGGCTCAAATAATGGCTTTAACCGGTTATATTTTCCCTGTTGTCCCGAGGTAGTGGATCTGAAAAGGAGTTGAGATGGTGCTGGGAATTTAAATTAACTTAATGCCGCCGTTACGCGTCAAATTAGTGTCAAGGGAGATCCCCGACCTGTGGGAGACATCTTGGCACAGGGGGAGAAAGCACGCGTAGCGTACAAGCCGCCGAAGGACGAACACGCACAATCAAAAGTAGGCTCTGTTTATTTAGTGAAGGGTATTATATATATGTAAGAGAAGAAGGGCAGAAGGTAGCTAGATAGCTTGGAGAGATCTGCTGGAAGCGAGAGGTAGAATCGAAACCAAGGACACGCTTTGTGTATACACAAGGAATTAATAAATAATAGTCTTTAAACCCAGTGTTTAGGCATTATATATACATGTATATAATTTATAAAAGTAACAATTCTAATACTATTTTGGGAAATATGAAGGAGTTGTTCAAGAATTTAGAAGGAATCTAGGGCATACCACAATAGGTCAATTTCTCCTAGAACTGGCAAAACCATTAGAAAGTTTTGTTTTAGGAAAACACAGATGTGGAAGAGGGAGCTCGACGATGCATTGAGAAGGAATCGGCAGCGCTATATTTAGAGCATAGTTAGAGCATTAAACTGCTATCAATCATTGGTGCTCAGTTGGCCTTCAGCAGGTTCCGCGTTTCTGCCCAGTAGCCTAGTACCACTACAATGTTACTAGAACTTACATGGTTGGTGCTCAGTTGTCCTTCTACAGGTTCCGCGTTTCTGCGCAGTAGCCTAGTACCACTACAATGCTACTAGAACTTACGCGGTTGGTGCTTAGTTGTCCTTCAACAGAATCCGCGTTTCTGCCCAGTAGCCTAGTACCACTACAATGTTACTAGAACTTACACGGTTGGTGCTTAGTTGTCATCCAACAGGTTCCGCGTTTCTGCCCAGTAGCCTAGTACCACTACAATGCTACTAGAACTTACGCGGTTGGTGCTTAGTTGTCCTTCAACAGGATCCGCGTTTCTGCCCAGTAGCCTAGTACCACTACAATGTTACTAGAACTTACACGGTTGGTGCTCAGTTGTCCTTCAACAAGATCCGCGTTTCTGCTCAGTAGCCTAGTACCACTACAATGTTACTAGAACTTACACGGTTGGTGGTCACATACGTTAAAGCAGGAAGTAAGGGATTTCAAGCAGAGAAAAACAAATATTTTTGTGTTTATTTTTCCTAAAATGTGAAACATAACTCAAATAGCAACACACAAAACAATATGAAGTCAATTTGTCTTCTATATTACTATATTTATTTCAAGTATCCCACAATACAGGTACAAAGTATCAGGGTTGTATTAATTGTGTTATAAGATAATAATAAAGTCGACCAAGAATCATCGAAAAATTCTTGAATACGCATGGTTCTATAAGCATGGAACACTGCCATCTTGACACTATGGCATTTTATAAACTGAATGCCTATTCATATACGCCCGGCAATGGATTCCGTGTTTCACTTTACAAATGCCACATTTTCCTTCAGAATGTATACGATTTAAAGTTTTTTGTAAACAAACCTAACCTAACTAGACAAATTGTAGTTATATTTTCTTACAGGGAAATAGTAAAGTAGAGTAACACAGTGTGGTTATACGTAAATAAATCTTTTTTACAGCATTAAGTTTGTAAAGAGAGGTTATGTTTCCAACAACATAATATATGTAGCCTTTTGAGCAGTATTTATGTTTAACTGCGTTTTAATTAACCTGTTTCTTATAAACAGTGTACTTGTGAGTAACGTATGTGGAAAGAAAATCAAGAAGTTGACTCAAGTATTATTAAACTTTACATATAAAAACATGTTTGACTTCAAACCGCAGCGTGTTGTTAATGTTAACGATTGAGCCAAGCGTGTATCAGCTGTAACCACAGTGTGCTCCGACTTATCTATAAATATTAACATTATTGTTTCCTTTGTACAATAAAGCCTTTATGAAGTAAGGCGTGTGGTTATAACCATCTGACACACTAACACATTAGTTTTTGAGGTTAGTATGATGCAATACTAACCTTCGTTTGTGAATTAACCTCAATAAAATCGTTACGACATATTGTATATGTAGAATGAATATTATTAATGTTAATGTAGACATACTTTCAGCTTGTACATTTATTATTACACAGTTACTCACGGATCGAAAATACCCTCGAATAAATTTTCTAGGCAACTGTTAATGCCACTGCACGTAGTAAGAAATAATTTTTGCTGTTACCTTCCCTACACGGAAAAATCTTACTTTTAAAAGTTCTAAATGACAATAAATTACATTTTTCTATAACGAATTTTTGTAAAATATTGCTAAAGTATAATAAAACATTTTTTTATTAAAAGCCATAAGGTCTACAGTTAGACCTTGCAGGATATCTAGAGGTGAATGGATGACGCGACGCTTAGAACGTGTAGTGTGGACCGTAACCTTGCACTTGCTCTTGAGAGATCGCAGTAGGCGAGATGGGGGGGGGGTGAAGGGTTAGTGTTTGTACTTTCCTATAAGCATGATAAGGACTGTCAAAACATTGACATGCATGAGACGGTCGATATTAGATAAATTAGCTTCGGTATGAAATAACAAACACTCTTGAAAAGTCTGTACATATATCGGACATAGAAGCTATTGATGTATCGAACATTCTCAATATGTAATATGTTTTCAGAAGTGGTAGTACACGCAAGGCCAAGTGCACGGTTACGTAGTCCTCACTATACCTTCCCTACGCGTGTAGCATTTGTGATAGGTTAAAAATGTGTCACGTGACGTATACCGTGTACTACTGAAGTTGCTACGACTCGCAACGCATAGCACTGCATCAAATGCCCACCTTCGCATACTAAACACTAATTAAAAGAAACAGAACCGAGCGAAATTGTTTTTTTATTTTCACGCCAGCTTTACCTACAATTTAATAACTCACCACTGTAACATGCTACGAAAGTTTTGTAAAGTTACACAGCAATGTAATTTATTATTAGTTAAAGTTAAACTTAAAATCAACTTAAACTTAAATTATTAGTTAAAGATAACTTCAATATGCGATAAGATTTGGATTTCGATATTTGAGGGAAGCACCGGGTCACAGAAATCCACCCATATAAATATACCCGAAATAGCATATATTAGATGTGAGCATAGGTTGGGGTTTATCTAAGGCTAACACATTAGTAACTCTTTGTTCGCAGTAGAGACTACAAACATAAAGCAAAGTATTATTATATACATATGCAGCTCCTGTATTTTATGAGTCTCCAAGATTTCCTATCAGTATTTCTAACTAACACTTGTATTACTTAAATATTCATGGTACTTAAGTATTCTCGGTAAATATTTTGACCGAGAATTTCAATAAACACAAATCCTCGCCCTTTTAACGTCCTACCGACTTCGTTGAACTCGTTTTCGCCTCAAATCAGAGTAAATATTTTCGTTTAAGTGAAGCAATATGTAAGAGATTTAAATCATAAAAATGTTGAGCAAATTTCAACGAATTTGACAAATGTTTATCATATTTAATTAAAAATTGACGCTTAAACTTTACGTCTTATAGACTTATGGGGCTTAAAATCTAAGTACATGTATGGAAGCTTATTCGATCTCACAGAGCGATCTTGATTGGCGGGCTGGATGAGCCTCAATTAATGCGATCGCAAAACTAATGTTTAAGAGAATTTATTTGAAAATTTGCTTTTAAGTTCGGCGAGTCATTAATTGGTTAAGCTCCAATTTAAAAGTTTGGTCGTTGGTCATGGGCAACAAAACCTCTAGTCGAATTCGAAATGTTGTTAGGTTACAATAAGCATTATGAGATTTATAATTTATTTTATGTCAAGATATATATGTTTAGTATTTTTGAAAACATATTTCATGTAACGCCTGAATGACAAATACAATGGATTTAAATAATAAAATATAAGGTGAAAGATATGCATTAAAGATAAGCATATGTTTACGAGGCAAATATAAAGTAAGATATGGTCAGTGAATATTTATTTACAATGTAACTGAAAACCAAATATACCTTCAAAGTGTAACATCTCTAAGCGTCAGAACATATCTCACGCGTCATACAGATTAAATATACTTGCTTAGTAATTCAGTAATTAATATAAATTCTAGTTTGTCTCAGGTAGAATTTCCTGATTGACTTTAAATAACCTTTCCAGATGCCGCAGAGACGAGTATGTGTTCACGCATATATATTTTATTATATTAAATCAAAATAATGTAGTTTGAGTATTTCGCGTACTTTTTGCAGTACTATTAACTCAGAAGATACTCACGGTGGTTATACATGGTTTAAACTCCAGGTAAAATGAATTTCCCTTGAAAAATTACAACACAAGACAACAAAATGGGAAATAATTTTGAACTAAAATAAATAACTATATATATACGGCGCAAGTTATGCAATTTGAGTACATAAATATTTCTCCTACTATTTTCTGTACTAATAATTCAGAAGATACTCACGGGGGTTATGCTTGGCTTAAACGCAAGGTAAAATGAATTTCCCTTGAAAAATTACAACACAAGACAACAAAATGGGAAATAATTTTGAACTAAAATAAATAACTATATATATACGGCGCAAGTTATGCAATTTGAGTACAAAAATATTTCTCCTACTATTTGCTGTACTAATAATTCAGAAGATACTCACGGGGGTTATGCTTGGCTTAAACGCAAGGTAAAATGAATTTCCCTTGAAAAATTACAACACAAGACAACAAAGTGGGAAATAATTTTGAACTAAAATAAATAACTATATATATACGGCGCAAGTTATGCAATTTGAGTACAAAAATATTTCTCCTACTATTTGCTGTACTAATAATTCAGAAGATACTCACGGGGGTTATGCTTGGTAAACGCCAGGTAAAAGGAATTTTACTTGAAAAGTGAGTCCATAAGTCTATAAAACGGAAAATAATTTTCAACTAATAAATAATATATATATATTTATATACAGCGCAAGTAAAGCAATTAAAAGACAGATGTTTTGCAGTACTATCTCTCAGAAGAATTTACCTGTAATTTTGTTGGGTTCTAAAGCTAGGTAAAAACATTTTACTTGAAAAATGATTCCTAAAGACTAAAAATAATTTTCAACAAAAAAATAATAAAAAATATATATTCGGCCAAGCTATGCAATTTAGTACAGACTGTTTCAAGTACGTTTTGCAGTACTAATAATTCAGAAAAATTTCATAGTAATCTTTTTGGGCCTAAACGCCAGGTAAAACGAATTTTACTTCAAAAGTGAGCCCATAAGACTAAAATATGGAAATTGATTTTCAACAAAAAATAATAGGAATATATATATACACGGCGCAAGGTATGCAATTTGAGTACAGACTATTTCAAATACGTTTTGGAGTACTAATAATTCAGAAAAGTTTTATAGTAATTCTATGGGGCCTAAACGCCTCATAAATTAAATTTTATTTGAAAAGTGAGGCCATAAGACTAAAAAATGGAAAATGATTTTCAACAAAAACATAATAATATATATATATATATATATATATATATATACACGGCGCAAGGTATGCAATTTGAGTACAGACTATTTCAAGTAAGTTTTGCAGTACTAATAATTCAGAAAAAATTTATAGAAAATTGTATTGAGCTTAAGCGCCAGGTAACATGAATTTTACTTGAAAAGTGAGGCCATAACACTAAAAAATGGAAAATGATTTTCAACAAAAAATAATAAAAATATATATACACGGCGCAGGGTATGCAATTTGAGTACAGACTATTTCACATACATTTTGCAGTACTAATAATTAAACAAAAATTCATAGTAATTTTGTTCTGCTTAAACGCCTGGTAAAATGAGTTTTATTTGAAAAGTGAGTCCATAAGAGTAAAAAACGGACAATATATTTAAACTAAAAAAAAATTATATATATATATATATATATATATATAAATATATATATATATATATATATATATATATATATATATATTTAAAAGATATATATATATATATATATCTAAGGTATATATATATATATATATATATATATATATATATATATATATATATATATATATACTGCATAAGATATGCAATTGGATGGCAGATGTATATCTTATTCGTTTATTCGTGTTATTAACTAAAATGAATTTTGCTGAAATTTAGTTGGGCTTATACGCCAGTTAAAATGAAGTTTACGTTAAAAGTAAGACTAAAATACGGATAAAAATTTAAACTAAAAAAAATTTAATAACAAATATTTATATACGGCGCAAGTTATGCAATTTGAGTACAGACTAATTCAAGTACGTTTTGCAATACCATTAATTCAGAAGGAATTCATAGTAATTTTATGGGCTCAAACGCATGGTAAATGAGTTTTACGTGAAAAATGACTTTATAAGCTTGAATATAAATAAAAGAAAAATATATGTATATATATATATATATATATATATATATATATATATACGGCACAAGTTATGCAATTTGAGTAAAAAGTATTTCAAGTAAATTTTGAAGTAATATTAATTTAGAAGAAATTCATAGTAAAATTGATAGGCTTAACGCCAGATAAAAGGAATTTTACTTGAAAAGTGAGTCCATAAGACTAAAAAAACGAAAAACAATTGTAAATTAAAATATAAAAATTAATATATGTATACGTATTAATGTATGTATACATGTATATATTAAGTTATGCATTTTGAGGACAGATGTATATCCCATAAGTTTTGCAGTACTTATAACTAAGAGGAATTTCACTGTAATTTTGTTGGGTTTGAACGCCAGGTAAAATGTACTTTACTTGAAAAATTATAATGCATGACTTTAAAATGGAAAATATTTTATCAATTCAAAAAAACTTTTAAAATCACATATTTTGAGTGGAATAAAATATTTCCCTTTGTAACTGAAGTAATTAATAATCCGTAAAACTCAAATTAGATTCATAATGGCATAAACGTCCCGAAATGTTCACTCGGAATAACACTATCGTGCCTCTCATTAAGTAGAACGTTCTAAGAAATACCGTGGTTGTTGGCGAAACCCGTTGTTATTCTTTGCCCTCGTGTGCCTCAAGTTTTATTCAGGGAATTTTGAATGTTTATTTTATTAAATGGAAGCAAATTTTTCGAAACCTTTCCATAATATTTCAGTAATTGTAATAAACCTCTTTTAAAATCAATTATATAATTTTGTTTTGAATTTTAGAGATTTATTTCTTGGGTCTCCAACCCTGGAGATGAAAGTTAGATTAAATATTACGATCGTGCCTTGGAAATTGAATCAAATTTAAACGGACAAAATTGTGGTTTAATAAAGGAAGCTACTCTACGACAAAGGATATTTCTAAAAGTACTTTCCCTTTGAACTGAAATTGAAGTTGTGTTCTCGTCGTGGTCACTCTGTTTCGTTTCGTTTGAGAGCAAATACACACGCACACACACACACACACACACACACACACACGCACGCACACACACACACACACACACACACACACACACACACACACACACACACACTCTCTCTCTCTCTCTCACACACACACACACACACACACACACACACACACACACACACACACACACACACACACACACACGCGCGCGCGCACGCACGCACGCACGCACACACACACACACACACACACAGGAAAAATAATTTTATATTTAAATGTGTGCAAACCTAAAATGCAATAATTGCATGATATTAAAAAATGGAAATGTGCAAATTCTAATGTTTAAAAATGAATATGAAAAACACAATTATTCAGGAAAACATATGTATTGTTACGAGAATAAAATATAAAGTATATCCAATAAGACGAAGGAAGGGCACTTGATTGAAGAGAAGACAAAATAGGTAAAACGTAATTTTACAATAAATAATACAACTTCATATTGCAATTCCCATTAAAGCAAACATATCTACATTATCTGTGTGTAAAGGGTCCTTGCATATAGTTTATTATGTTGCACTGTCCAGTAGTTCTCCACACATGTTTTTTATCAGTACGTTTATTTTACTAGCGCCAACATCTTAGTTTAAAAACAACAACTTAAAGCAACTGTGGCGTAAATGTTTATATTAATTAAAACAACCTCTCACCACAAATTCAACAAATTTTATTTTAACCTTATGTACAAATAACTGTTAATTGTAAAAATACCTCTGAAGATGATTACTTTGTAGTCGAAATGTACATAAGGTTAAAATAAAATTTGTTGAATTTGTGGTGAGAGGTTGTTTTAATTAATATCTTAGTGTAAAGGTTACACACAGATACATAGTCGTCCAGTAATGGTTTAGGTGTGTAAGCAGGTGTTAGTGGGGAGCGTTTGGGAAGCTTTAATGGTTTACGTTAAGCGTTTTAACTTCAATCAAAATGTTTACAAAGATATCTACAATGAAATAATATTCCAAAATATTATTACATTTGTATGAAAAATGTCTTACATTAAGATGGAGCCTCTATATGTTATGATTTGGAAGAGGAAGACAACCGCTGAAATTGTGGATTGTAATTTAGAAATAAAATTCGAACCTTCAGTAAATATTGTAGTCATTTACAATGCGAAATGTTGTATATGGTGATTTAAAAAGAATGAAAAAGTAATAAAACTTGATGCTGATGTCGCAATATTTGAGAAACTTCAATGGAAAATATTTTTAACATACTCCCAACACAGGAAACCCTATAAAGTGGACGGTTTCTTTATAAAACAGAGCACCGAATTGCAAAGGAAAATATAGTTTAGTATCAGAATATTGTTGTTAATAATACGAATATAACACTTCAAGTTAGGCTAATACGCTTTACTAACAAGTTCTGTGATGTTTGATAGGGGGTGGGGGTGAGCCGCTTGCTAAAGTTGCCCGCTGTATACAAGACAGAGTCAAGTCATTGCATTAGCTTGTTTTCCTTGAGAGGGGAAGGACAGGAAAACTTCTCACATGTCACTTCAAACTTGAATCTAAAAACAAAGAAACCGGTGTAAGGAAGAAGCTAGGTTCAGAATGAGTTTTGTAGTCTTTTCAGCTTGGAAAATGGTCAATAAAATTGAACACGAAATGCACAGAATGTTTGAAATGAGGGACATACAACAGAAAAAACCTTTAAGCAAATCATTTAATGTTAAATTTTAACACAAATTTCATTCGCAAGGCATTCATTGTCAGGCACGAAAACAGACATGATGAACAAAGTATTTTTGTTTTCGTTTGCCTTTAAGGATGATTGCGTTGTACCAAAATGTGAATAAGGTTGGTAAAGATACATTCGTTCAAGGGTGCTTGTGTTGGTTCACAGTTTGGACCCCCACAAAAAAAAATCTATTTAAAAGTGCTTTTTATAATAAAACCACTCACGTATGAAACAAATAAACACGCAGTTGCTGGTTATGCCACCGGTAACATTTTATCCTATTGACATATATTTTATTAATAACCGGTATAAAATGTCCTTTAGTCGTTATTTCGTAGAATGTGTGGTTGGTTTCGTGTTACTGAAGGTACAGCAATCAACCGAAGAGCTTGGAGCATCTGTAAGTTGGAAAGTTACAGCCTAAACAAGAATGTAACGTTGAAAGTTTACAAAAACATTACAATAACCTAATATTTACTTTGTCCTGACTGACAAACAATTTGTAGACCTGATACGAGATGAAGTTAAAGGCAAGATCAATATACCTTAATGTAAACTCCAGCCTGCTGTACGAGTATTAGCTTATGTTTCGTTGCTAAAAGATAAATAATTCCACCCCTCTATTTAGGATAAGCTATATGGAAGCATAAAATGTAAATATGTTCCTTTCTAAATGGTAAAGGCACACATTTGTGTTACATTTATTCGCGTTTGTGTTTCTGTTTTTATTCAGAAACGATTGTACTAATCTTATGTTCAGATATGTTTCTTTAGGAAATATGTTTTGGATCGTAATGACGTTATCAAGTTGTGTGCATACACGTTCATGTTATGGATATATTCGTAATCGATCAAGCTGACGGAATCTTTATTTACATTGTGAGGAGTCGTCGTTGCAAAGGGAAGGCAAACTTGACACGTGTCACTTTCAACTTGGATCTACAAACAAAGAAACTAATTTAACGAAGGATATATCATCAAATTGGGTTTTGTTTTAGTATTTATTTGTCTCTATAATGGTTTCATAAACGTGGCTCCGAAATGCATATAATAAAGTTGTATAGATTTTAATAATAACGTTACGTTATATTCACATAACGTAATATACCTTAGGTTCTAAAATATTTATTTTCATGATATATTTATACTAGATTAGAGTAACGTGCTATTTAGAAAATTCTATAATAAAGTAACGTAATATGCCTCACGTTATGTTGAAACAAATTTATTTTACGATATATGTATAAATATATATAACAATGTATATATATATATATATATATATATATATATATTTATTTATTTATATTTATAATCATACTACATTATATTAACGCCCTATTCGGAAACGCCTATAATCCCGGAACGTAATATACCTCGCTTTACATTGAGATATATGTATTTTCACGTTTATGTTCACGCCGTATTCATATGCTTTTATATTCACACTATTGTATTTGCGCTATATTCACGCCGTATTCATATGCTTTTATATTCACACTATTGTATTTACGCTATATTCACGCCGTATTCATATGCGTTTATATTCACACTATTGTATTTGCGCTATATTCACGCCGTATTCATATGCTTTTATATTCACACTATTGTATTTGCGCTATATTCACGCCGTATTCATATGCGTTTATATTCACACTATTGTATTTGCGCTATATTCACGCCGTATTCATATGCTTTTATATTCACACTATTGTATTTACGCTATATTCACGCCGTATTCATATGCGTTTATATTCACACTATTGTTTTTGCGCTATATTCACGCCGTATTCATATGCTTTTATATTCACACTATTGTATTTGCGCTATATTCACGCCGTATTCATATGCTTTTATATTCACACTATTGTATTTGCGCTATATTCACGCCGTATTCATATGCTTTTATATTCACACTATTGTATTTGCGCTATATTCACGCCGTATTCATATGCTTTTATATTCACACTATTGTATTTGCGCTATATTCACGCCGTATTCATATGCTTTTATATTCACACTATTGTATTTACGCTATATTCACGCCGTATTCATATGCGTTTATATTCACACTATTGTATTTGCGCTATATTCACGCCGTATTCATATGCTTTTATAATCACACTATTGTATTTACGCTATATTCACGCCGTATTCATATGCGTTTATATTCACACTATTGTATTTGCGCTATATTCACGCCGTATTCATATGCTTTTATATTCACACTATTGTATTTACGCTATATTCACGCCGTATTCATATGCGTTTATATTCACACTATTGTTTTTGCGCTATATTCACGCCGTATTCATATGCTTTTATATTCACACTATTGTTTTTGCGCTATATTCACGCCGTATTCATATGCTTTTATATTCACACTATTGTATTTGCGCTATATTCACGCCGTATTCATATGCTTTTATATTCACACTATTGTATTTGCGCTATATTCACGCCGTGTTCATATGCTTTTATATTCACACTATTGTATTTGCGCTATATTCACGCCGTATTCATATGCTTTTATATTCACACTATTGTATTTACGCTATATTCACGCCGTATTCGTATGCTTTTATATTCACACTATTGTATTTGCGCTATATTCACGCCGTATTCATATGCTTTTATATTCACACTATTGTTTTTGCGCTATATTCACGCCGTATTCATATGCTTTTATATTCACGCTATTGTATTTGCGCTATATTCACGCCGTATTCATATGCTTTTATATTCACACTATTGTATTTACGCTATATTCACGCCGTATTCATATGCTTTTATATTCACACTATTGTATTTACGCTATATTCACGCCGTATTCATATGCTTTTATATTCACACTATTGTATTTACGCTATATTCACGCCGTATTCATATGCTTTTATATTTACACTATTGTATTTACGCTATATTCACGCCGTATTCATATGCTTTTATATTCACACTATTGTATTTGCGATATATTCACGCCGTATTCATATGCGTTTATATTCACACTATTGTTTTTGCGCTATATTCACGCCGTATTCATATGCTTTTATATTCACACTATTGTATTTGCGCTATATTCACGCCGTATTCATATGCGTTTATATTCACACTATTGTTTTTGCGCTATATTCACGCCGTATTCATATGCTTTTATATTCACACTATTGTTTTTGCGCTATATTCACGCCGTATTCATATGCTTTTATATTCACACTATTGTTTTTGCGCTATATTCACGCCGTATTCATATGCTTTTATATTCACACTATTGTATTTGCGCTATATTCACGCCGTATTTATATGCGTTTATATTCACACTATTGTTTTTGCGCTATATTCACGCCGTATTCATATGCTTTTATATTCACACTATTGTTTTTGCGCTATATTCACGCCGTATTCATATGCTTTTATATTCACACTATTGTATTTGCGCTATATTCACGCCGTATTCATATGCTTTTATATTCACACTATTGTATTTGCGCTATATTCACGCCGCATTCATATGCGTTTATATTCACACTATTGTTTTTGCGCTATATTCACGCCGTATTCATATGCTTTTATATTCACACTATTGTATTTGCGCTATATTCACGCCGTATTCATATGCTTTTATATTCACACTATTGTATTTGCGCTATATTCACGCCGTATTCATATGCTTTTATATTCACACTATTGTATTTACGCTATATTCACGCCGTATTCATATGCGTTTATATTCACACTATTGTTTTTGCGCTATATTCACGCCGTATTCATATGCTTTTATATTCACACTATTGTATTTGCGCTATATTCACGCCGTATTCATATGCTTTTATATTCACACTATTGTATTTGCGCTATATTCACGCCGTATTCATATGCTTTTATATTCACACTATTGTATTTGCGCTATATTCACGCCGTATTCATATGCTTTTATATTCACACTATTGTATTTACGCTATATTCACGCTCAAATTTTACCTAGATTATATTTCGAAACGCTTATACTCACACTACAAAATATAAATACAGTTTCGTAGACATGTTTATAATAAAAACATTTATACTCCCGTTATAACACAGAAGGGTATACTAAAGTTATAATAACATGGGTTTGTGTTCTTCTTGTGTTAAGAAGCTTTAAATTCATATTTATATTTCGAAATATTTATTTTCACGTTGATTATATAATACGATTAGATCCATGTTATATTCAGCTACTTTGTAATCAGGGTTATATTCATACACATGTTATATATAAAGTTTTTTCATTTCTGTTATACTCTACTTCGCTCCTATATGTTTTTGCATTCACAATAGGTTATGCATGTGTGTCATATCCCGAAACGTTACTTTCAGTAGTATTCATCAGCGATTATTCATTCATATTATACTCTTTCGTTTTGTTTTTTGAATGACCAATAGTGTATGTCTCTTGCTGTATATATTTTATATGTTTCCTGGAGTATTTGTGAAAAGATAAAACTGTACCTAATTGTCGTTCATATTACCTCTCACGCTAAACTGGGATTTCTTCTAGTTGATTCTTTGATTACAAACATAAAACTCAAGTTGTCTCATTCAATCTCGCCTATTATCTCCACCCTTCTTATATGTATCTTGTACAAAGTTTCGTTCGTTAATAAAATACATTTTTATTCATCCATTGAGTTCAAGTTTATTTTTGAATATTTATTCAATAATTAAATTTTGAAAATCTGAGGCATCTAGGTCGGAATCGCACTGAGTATCTTTGTGTTCGAAGTATGCTCATTGGCACTGAGCCAACTTTCCCATAGCTATAAGTGTATTTTTGAAAGGTGTATATAAAGTTTTCTTTTGCTACCAAAAGAAACATCCATTGCTGTTGTCGTCGAAACATCCATTGTATAATCTTAAACTGTTGCCATGGTTACCACACAATATCATAAAAAATGTTCTAGGATTAAAAATACAGTAAATTAAAATGAAATAAATAAATGAACGAATAAATAAACAGACTGGATTAACGATATCGAACCTTGTTTCGCAAACGGATGGTAGGAGAGGAAAAAAAACAACACAGCAAGCGATGAAAGAAAAGAAATTGTATAAATAGTAGCAAACAAAAATAATAGTTCAACACCATACATAGAAAGGAAAATAGAAAATGGTCGTTTTCTATTTTGCTACCTAATATTGTTATTCTGACATGTATATACACATTTATATTAATTGTAATTATAATATTAAAAACAATTTTTCTTTGTTAACTTAAGTATGAATTGATTTTGAAAAAAATTTGTGTTACTTATTTATAGTTATATTTACTTATATTAGTAGAGGAAACTAGAAAGTAACAGATTTACGTTGAATTAAGATTGTATGCCTACAATAAACATTAGTAACACCAAATAGTGATATATAGTGAATCACTTTCACAACGAACGTGACCCATCGATTGTTACTGAGATTTTTGTTGTTTTGACAATATCCTGCAATATGACGACAGAGTTCTAATAGTTTATAAGTCACAGATCCCAATCCGCACAGAATCTCAACTATTATTTTAAGGTAGTTGAATAACAACGAACAAAAACCGACATCAGTGAAATATTCCTCAAACAGGTTTCAATGACAGAGTTATCATCTATGAGTATAGTTAACACAACATCTGAACTAGAAGTTATAGCATTCAGAAACTAGCTATACTTCATGTCGTATTATAATTGCTTAGTGAGGAATAAATAGGGCGGAGAGTTTTGGATCAAAGCCTGTGCTCACAAACGAAACTGAATTGGATATATTCTATCACTCTAGAAGCTATGATAGATATACTAGAGCGTGAAATAAAGAAATATATTTCTTCACCGAGTATTTTAAATTCAACGCAGCATAAAAGTACGTAATTGGTTCGAAGAGAGTTGGTTATTTTAAGTTAATCTTTCAAGGGCAAAAGAAAAATGAAAGGATAAAAATAAATTGAATTGTAATTATTTTTTCAGAGCTTCAGAGGATTTCAGTTTTAATTAATTTTTTACTTTTAAAATAATTTTCTTTATTCCCAGCCATGCCTGCATAATATCTTCCATTCTACGATCACCATGTGGGTCGATAGATGACGATTTGAGTTATATGTAACTACAAGCGTGGAGTACATGGACGTTAGAGAAGTGCAAAGATAGAAAAAACAAAAACAATAATTGAATGCTTACAGAGGAAAATATTATCTGCCATGAAAAGGTCTAAAGGATAGCAGAAAATTTATTACCTAATGAAAATTATGAGATGGATACCGCTTGAAAAAAAGGTTCATATTTGAAAAAGAATAGATTAATGGAGCAACGAGGTAGAGGTCTTCCCCATTAGGATAAGGTAGGAATTAGAAATCGGGTCATTTGGTATCCAGGAAAGTAAGATATTGGAAAGTGGCTACCTTGAGTAGCGTTGCTTTGATAGATGTAATATTCTAATGGAAATGTAATGTGACCTGTGATACATTACAGCAACCAATAGAGTCCGTCCTCAGTTAGGCTTCTTTCCGTTGCCGGTTTCGTCCCTTTCATGGAATATGATCCTAACAATT
>JBAIZL010000003.1:76724819-76749819 GCA_036971475.1 Prosapia bicincta
CTTATAAAACACTTTAAAACATATTAAACATTGCCCATGGCTTTTGGAATCACTAAACACTTAACACATCGCTCTTGCAAATCAGCGCACTTAAACGAAAATGATATTAGCTTTTACTCATTTGAAATACATAAATAATCGCTTCTGACTTCTTCTTTAGCTCGTTAATAAAATTTGGTACCGGCCTTGACATCTTAAAATTTGGAATACTGGAAGCTTACAAATTTCTAAATTATGTCTGAAAATGCCATTACGTCTGTTCTGTTCAAGAACCTCTGGATGAGTGGGCCTTCTGAAGGGGCACGCCAACGGAAATCCCACCCTTGGTTATTATTTTGAATATTTTGATTGGTCCGTCAGATCAGGCGATATCAGACCATGCTTACGTCACATCGGGTGATGTCAGTTTTTTAAGTTAAGCTACCAACTCGTACGATATTTTACATTTTTACCCACTAGGGGCGCTACGAAACTTACCCTAGAATTACAATTGTACAAAGAAAACAAAAATTTTCTTTTATATTCGGACGATACAATTATTAAATAAAAATTAAATATATAAATGAATTTATATGGAACATCTTATTTTTAAGAGTGTTACAAACTTATTCCAATATTACAAAAGACACTAGAATATTCTGTGGTAGTTTTCTGACAAATATTACGTGTGTAAGGATATTGATTATAACGGACTATAGTAGAGTGGACGCGTCGAAATCCAGTCTTACATAGACTTATTTATAGAACCACTTAATGCATGCGATTGCACAGAAAAATTTGTAATATCATTACGGATGTAGAAAATTTAAAAACAAATTGTTCAAATGTTTAAAATTATTCCATCTAGTGCTGATTGACAATCAGAAATTCACTACATATAATACCGATCTTGTATCATTATATGTTCATATTTCACTATAACCTAAACCCCTCTTTTATTCGTAACAGATCGTACAAATAAAACGTCTTTTACACTAGCACTGGTGCGCGAATAACGATGGATATATCTATTCAAATAGTTATTAAAAGAGATAAAAACATCACAGAATTCAACTGCTTTTCTACTAAAGGATATTGCAGAAACAAATTGTTAAAGGGAATGTCCTTTGCTTTACCCATATCCATTTCGTCCTCCAAATATAGCGATTTATTGAAACAGAGGAATTCAAGTACGTTGTAGAATGGGTTATGCTTATTGAAAGAAATGCAAACATGAGCGGCGAAAGAGAGACAAATATATGCATCGATTTAACAGCGTACATCTCTAAAATATGGTGGCTAATCATTATTAAAAATATACGAAACCTTTATGCATATATCAGGTTTCTTATAAAGCTTCGGCGATGTTTAAAAACCATGATTGGTTATTATTTGTTTACAGGAGTATGTTTACTACGCAGTATATAAAGACATACATATACACACAGACATACACGCACACATACTCACACAAATATATATATATATATATATATATATATATATATATATATATATATATATATATATATATATGAATATTTGTAGGCTATGTATGTACGAATCTTATGCGCTACTAAACCACTGACCTGATCGCCATGACACTTAAGGGAAACATTTGAGTACAATCCTGGGAAGGTTTCTGGTGACATAACAATTTTTTCTAACATGTAATTTTCAAGTGCCGAAATAGCATGAAATATGACTCTATCTCATCGTAAGACATTTTATTGAACTCATTCCAAATTCTGGTTGCTAGGCAACACTCAACAATCTAAAACTATTTTCCAACACATTTCAAACAATTTATAAAAAATATTGTATATCCAAATGCACTTCAATAAATAACACTAGATCAAAATGTTTTGATCGTCACACATTTCTCGATCGTCTACTATAAGATCAGATTATATTATGAAAATAAAATACTAAATTAAGTTTAGCTAATGTTAACACGCCATTCATTTACGATTCACCATACGTAGTTCGCCAGGTCATTTAGTATAAATACATCACATGAATTGTATATACACGAATCCAATGAATGAATTCACTAATGAAACTGAGTATACTCAAGTCGTAAGTTCATTGGATTCCACTAATCACATTTTGTCGAACCTATTAACTACACTAAACTAACCTTTTAACATGCCTTGTTGTCCATAAGCGAGTTAGGTGTTAATATTTCATTTCTCCTCCTAAGAGTTAAATCCGTTTTGCTACTTCTCTAAATAATTCTTATACTTATGGAATCGAGGATGAAAGAGGTCAGGTAAGTTTTATCAGTCGTAGAGGGGAGCTCGGGGAGTCGGAGAGGGCAGCAGTTCTAGGAGCTTCAGAAGAGGTGGCTCCAACCCTGGGCTTTTGCGGCCTATTTCTTGGTCCCTCTCTTTGGTAGGGCCCCTGTCTCCAGTTTCCTCTCCCTTCTACCGGGTAAGGCTCTTACCTCCAATTTCCCTTGTATCCGGGGTTTCTCGTTTGGTGTGTCCACCCTCTCCTCTCAGGTTCCCGTTTCTCAGTCCTAGGCTGAGTCCGGTTCCTGGTACCCTCCTGCTCCATGTTCCTTCGGATGTATTTTACCACCTCCTCTATGTCGGTAGCCGCCATCCCGGAACATCCTATATACATTCTGTTCCCATAATGCTTCATAATCTTTATAATTAACTCCGCCTGATTGTATGGCGGGGTTAGGTGTCTCGCCGTGTTCACCATTTTTAAGAAATAATTTACCATGTTGTTTGTGCCTCGATGGTATTCGTATTTTCCATTTTCGATTCTTCCTCGAATTCTCTCTTGTGCATGAGATCCCCAAAAGTGGCTAAAGAATCTCTCCTTAACTTCATCATAATTTTCCTACTCCATATTCATGGCCAACCACCATTCTTGTGCTGGTCCTTTAAGATGTCTCTCCATTATTTTCCGTTTTTGTCCTTCCTCCATGTCAGGATCAATTTCGGACATCATACCTTCTAGGTGTTTAATGAAATCAATAGGGTCTTCATCTTCCCTACCGTAGAATTCCTTCTTGCTTTTGTCTCCATTATCACCCATCTCAAACATCCTTGATTTAAACAAGGTAGCTATATTTATTCCTTCTCCCATATTCTTTATCTTATTCTCAACTACTTGTACCCTTCTTTCTACTTTTTTGACTTCTCCCTTAACTGTTTCTACAGTCTGTTTATTTTCACTGACTGTTACCTCTAAGTTATACATCTTTTCTATAGTCTCTTGGATTTTATTTCCCATTTCCTCATTCTTTCTTGTAATTCCTTCATTTATTTCATCTATCCTCTTATTCATGATTTCCCAAAGATTCTTAATTTCTTGTTTATCCTCCTCTCTTTCTTTCTTTCTTTCTACTTTTTCCTCCTCTCTTTCTTTCTTTCTTTGTTCCTCTATCTTTTTTACTAATTCTTCTTGTTCCTTTATTCTCCCTTGTTCCTCCATTTCTTTTAATCTTTCCTGTTTTTGTTTCTCTTCCTCTTTTAATCTTTCTTGTTTTTGTTCCTCCTTCTCTTTTAACCCTTCCTGTTTTTGTTCCTCAGATGGGACCTTAAAGGGAACGCTTTCCTATGCACAAAGTAGATCGCGATGCCAACGCACGGGAACTTTGTGGGTTGTAAGATCATAATTTAAAATTAAGTACCAGTTTCCTAATTGTATAATTCAATTTTTTAAAGAACTAAATTAAAAGTCAACAAGTAACTTCCGAAACGGGCATGAGAAGTAAATTTTATAAATTACAAGCCATAACACAGTAATCTGACACCTAGAGATAAATACTTGTAATAACATAGGTTGTAGCTAACACTATATAGTTCTTTCAGTTTGTTTTCTCGATGAAGGTTTTTGGAAATTTATCAAATGTTGTTATTTAATATGTAATTTATAAGTAAATTAAAGTTCAATTAAAACTCTAGTCAGAGTTGATAGTGAAGAGTCACGAACTTCTAGGATTATATGGTATAATTACGACCACATGTATTAAAAATGAAGATTTAGAAAATTTAGAAATACTTCGTATACAAACACAAAATAAAAGACAAACTAATTTATGAAGTGATCAAATGAAAATCTAAGCATGACGCCATGTTCAGCATTCTAAAACAAAAGGTTGGCATTGGTAGATATCTAAATAAATAATTATTATCAGAGATAAGATAACTGTGTCTAGTGGTATTAAACCTAAAGCGTTTATATTACAACAGACGTGATGCGGTCATTGAACTGTAAGTTTTCGCAATTTTTCACTGTAACAATGAATACATTTCACAAACAAGAATATTTATAAACATTTTGGTTCAATGCTTTCATTCATTAACTGACCATAACAAGAGCCTCATTCACGGCCAACAGTTAAAATAAGTTTTGTTTAGTTTAAAAGTGCCTTGAATTATAAAAACATTTATTTTTAGTAAACACAAGTTTATTTCTAAACTTGAAAAATCTATAACTCTAATACAGAGTAATGCTACAATGTACACTATGGATAGGTACTTGTCAAGTTGTTAAAGGCGACTCCTATTGGAGGCGATTGTTAAAGGCGAGCCTCGATTGGAGGCAATTGTTAAAGGCGAGTCTCGATTGGAGGCAATTGTTAAAGGAGAGCTCCAATTAGAGAACATTGTTAAAGGCGAGCCCCGATTGGAGGTGATTGTTAAAGGCGAACCCCGACTGGAGGCAATTGTTAAAGGCAACTCCGATTGGAGCCGACTGGTAAAGGCGAGCCCTGATTGGAGAAGATTGTTAAAGGCGAGCCCCAATTGGAGGGAATTGTTAAAGACACCCTCGATCGGAGGTGATTGTTAAAGACGAGCCCCGATCGGAGGTGATTGTTAAAGGTGAGCCCCGATTGGAGGCAATTGTTAAAGGCGAGCCCTGATTGGAGGCGATTGTTAAAGGCAACTCCGATTGGAGGCGACTGGTAAAGGCGGGCCCCGATCGGAGATGATTGTTAAAGGTGAGCCCCGATTGGAAGCAATTGTTAAAGGCACCTCCGATTGAAGGCGACTGGTAAAGGCAAGCCCTGATTGGAGGTGATTGTTAAAGGCGAGCCCCGATCGGAGGTGATTATTAAAGGTGAGCCCCGATTTTAGGCAATTGTTAAAGGCAGCCCTGCATGGAGGGAAATGTTAAAGAAGCCTCGATTTGAGGCATTTTTCTTCGATGTCCTTATGTAAATTTATAAAATCACGTGTGTGTATATGGATAATACGTGTGGCGATATCTTTCGACTTCAAATTTTCTGCGAGGACTACATTTAATTTACCTATAATTATATCGGTTACAGAGTTGGAGGGAACAGTTCAATCCAGTCTTCTGACAACAATGTCAACACTGACTGTATAACTTTACTGGCCTCTCTGTTTGGCGCCATCAAGAAGGCTGTGACTTAATGAGGACAAAGATTCCATTTTGGAAACGTCCTTGTATAAGTAAATACATAAACCCTCCTCTGATGGTATAAAGCTGTCAAGAGGAGCCGAGTAGGGGTCTTGCATTAGAATGTGTTTCAGGGTGACGTTAGGAGCAACAACTGAACCCTATCCATTGAGGGTTACTAGATTTCTTAGCATTGAGATTATTGTAACGTATATTTTGTTTTAGCCACCAAAGACGACAAAAAAATTTGTATAACTCTCCCAAAAAGAGATTTCACACTACCTCTCGCATTGCAACAGTTGCTTCACGGCCTTCGAGACTCGCTGAAGAATTATTAATTAGCAGGGCTACTGGAACTGGCAGCGTGTGTTGCGCCCCCTGTTCCGCCAGATGGAGGATGTTTGTCGCACGAGGTAGTTAACTGATTTCATTATATTTTGTGCGACAAATTAGAGCTGAGGGAGGTTGCGATGCGTTCTAGCAAACTTCTCGGCGCAGCGCCCCTCACAATGACTTGCGCCGCTTCCCCCAAAGTTTGTTTAAGTAATTTTAACTTTGAGAATTCAAAATGTCTTCTTCTTTAGAGTTTGTTCACGCACGATCTCTTTCCACGCTCTAACTTTAGTTCCAGTTTCTATGTGACCGACCAGTAGTATCGTCTATAAAGAATGGAAAAGGATCAAAACAGGTTTACAGAACGGCCTATTTGTAGTTTAAGGGAAATTCTAGGGCAGGTAGGAATAATGGAAGAACCCTTCGCCTGGTATCACGTGACACAGAAACTTTACATTAATGGTTTTAGTTTTCACTGAAAATCTTCATAAAAATAATATTTCATAAAAGTATAAAATTTAATAAAGATGAAATACTTATTTTATTTTTATTACACGTTTTTGTAATAATTTGGCAAAAAACCACTATTTACTAATTCTTTCAGCAGAAGAGTTTCGCACTAGGTCAGCGCATTATTCAATGCTGTGAGTCACGGACAATAGTGTTGCTCAGGTGTGTTGTATTGGTGTGAGTCTATGGTGTATTGGTGTTCTGTGGTGTGATATTGTTCATAAAGTAGTTGTTATTTATGTGTTCATATAGTATTTGATTGTGAATGTGTTGTGGATAGTATTTGTGGTGTTTGTATATCTAGTAGTTTTCTGTTGTGTTACGTTTGTTGTTTTTGTATGTAGTGTAGGATTTTTAGATTGGCGTCTATGTTGTTGTGGAAGTGTAGTGTATTTTATATCTATATAGGGCAAAATTTGATTTTGGTTATCTTTTTTATGTCTTTTATTTCACAAAAGACAGGGCGTAACTTGGAGGTACTGGATGTGGTCTCAGCGGGCACCTAGACAACAGCTTTACTACTAGCTCCTTTTAAAACATAATGATATAAACTAAGGTTTGTTTCACAATAGACAGGGCGTAACTTGGAGGTGCTGGATGTGGTCTCAGCGGGCACCTAGACAACAGCTTTACTACTAGCTCCTTTTAAAACATAATGATATAAACTAAGGTTTGTTTCACAATAGACAGGGCGTAACTTGGAGGTGCTGGATGTGGTCTCAGCGGGCACCTAGACAACAGCTTTACTACTACCTCCTTTTAAAACATAATGATATAAACTAAGGTTTGTTTCACAATAGACAGGGCGTAACTTGGAGGTGCTGTATGTGGTCTCAGCGGGCACCTAGACAACAGCTGTACTACTACCTCCTTTTAAAACATAATGATATAAACTAAGGTTTGTTTCACAAAAGACAGGGCGTAACTTGGAGGTGCTGGATGTGGTCTCAGCGGGCACCTAGACAACAGCTTTACTACTAGCTCCTTTTAAAACATAATGATATAAACTAAGGTTTGTTTCACAATAGACAGGGCGTAACTTGGAGGTGCTGTATGTGGTCTCAGCGGGCACCTAGACAACGGCTTTACTACTAGCTCCTTTTAAAACATAATGATATAAGCTATGGTTTGTTTCACAATAGACAGGGCGTAACTTGGAGGTGCTGGATGTGGTCTCAGCGGGCACCTAGACAACGGCTTTACTACTAGCTCCTTTTAAAACATAATGATATAAACTAAGGTTTGTTTCACAATAGACAGGGCGTAACTTGGAGGTGCTGGATGTGGTCTCAGCGGGCACCTAGACAACAGCTGTACTACTACCTCCTTTTAAAACATAATGATATAAACTAAGGTTTGTTTCACAATAGACAGGGCGTAACTTGGAGGTGCTGGATGTGGTCTCAGCGGGCACCTAGACAACAGCTGTACTACTACCTCCTTTTAAAACATAATGATATAAACTAAGGTTTGTTTCACAATAGACAGGGCGTAACTTGGAGGTGCTGGATGTGGTCTCAGCGGGCACCTAGACAACAGCTGTACTACTACCTCCTTTTAAAACATAATGATATAAACTAAGGTTTGTTTCACAAAAGACAGGGCGTAACTTGGAGGTGCTGGATGTGGTCTCAGCGGGCACCTAGACAACAGCTTTACTACTAGCTCCTTTTAAAACATAATGATATAAACTAAGGTTTGTTTCACAATAGACAGGGCGTAACTTGGAGGTGCTGGATGTGGTCTCAGCGGGCACCTAGACAACGGCTTTACTACTAGCTCCTTTTAAAACATAATGATATAAGCTATGGTTTGTTTCACAATAGACAGGGCGTAACTTGGAGGTGCTGGATGTGGTCTCAGCGGGCACCTAGACAACGGCTTTACTACTAGCTCCTTTTAAAACATAATGATATAAACTAAGGTTTGTTTCACAATAGACAGGGCGTAACTTGGAGGTGCTGGATGTGGTCTCAGCGGGCACCTAGACAACAGCTTTACTACTAGCTCCTTTTAAAACATAATGATATAAACTAAGGTTTGTTTCACAAAAGACAGGGCGTTACTTGGAGGTGCTGGATGTGGTCTCAGCGGGCACCTAGACAACAGCTTTACTACTACCTCCTTTTAAAACATAATGATATAAACTAAGGTTTGTTTCACAATAGACAGGGCGTAACTTGGAGGTGCTGGATGTGGTCTCAGCGGGCACCTAGACAACAGCTTTACTACTAGCTCCTTTTAAAACATAATGATATAAACTAAGGTTTGTTTCACAATAGACAGGGCGTAACTTGGAGGTGCTGGATGTGGTCTAAGCGGGCACCTAGACAACGGCTTTACTACTAGCTCCTTTTAAAACATAATGATATAAACTAAGGTTTGTTTCACAATAGACAGGGCGTAACTTGGAGGTGCTGGATGTGGTCTAAGCGGGCACCTAGACAACGGCTTTACTACTACCTCCTTTTAAAACATAATGATATAAACTAAGGTTTGTTTCACAATAGACAGGGCGTAACTTGGAGGTGCTGTATGTGGTCTCAGCGGGCACCTAGACAACAGCTTTACTACTAGCTCCTTTTAAAACATAATGATATAAACTAAGGTTTGTTTCACAAAAGACAGGGCGTAACTTGGAGGTGCTGGATGTGGTCTCAGCGGGCACCTAGACAACAGCTTTACTACTACCTCCTTTTAAAACATAATGATATAAACTAAGGTTTGTTTCACAATAGACAGGGCGTAACTTGGAGGTGCTGTATGTGGTCTCAGCGGGCACCTAGACAACAGCTTTACTACTAGCTCCTTTTAAAACATAATGATATAAACTAAGGTTTGTTTCACAATAGACAGGGCGTAACTTGGAGGTGCTGTATGTGGTCTCAGCGGGCACCTAGACAACGGCTTTAGTACTAGCTCCTTTTAAAACATAATGATATAAACTAAGGTTTGTTTCACAATAGACAGGGCGTAACTTGGAGGTGCTGTATGTGGTCTCAGCGGGCACCTAGACAACAGCTTTACTACTAGCTCCTTTTAAAACATAATGATATAAACTAAGGTTTGTTTCACAATAGACAGGGCGTAACTTGGAGGTGCTGTATGTGGTCTCAGCTGGCACCTAGACAACAGCTTTACTACTAGCTCCTTTTAAAACATAATGATATAAACTAAGGTTTGTTTCACAATAGACAGGGCGTAACTTGGAGGTGCTGTATGTGGTCTCAGCGGGCACCTAGACAACGGCTTTACTACTAGCTCCTTTTAAAACATAATGATATAAACTAAGGTTTGTTTCACAATAGACAGGGCGTAACTTGGAGGTGCTGTATGTGGTCTCAGCGGGCACCTAGACAACAGCTTTACTACTAGCTCCTTTTAAAACATAATGATATAAACTAAGGTTTGTTTCACAAAAGACAGGGCGTAACTTGGAGGTGCTGTATGTGGTCTCAGCGGGCATCTAGACAACGGCTTTACTACTAGCTCCTTTTAAAACATAATGATATAAACTAAGGTTTGTTTCACAATAGACAGGGCGTAACTTGGAGGTGCTGTATGTGGTCTCAGCGGGCACCTAGACAACGGCTTTACTACTAGCTCCTTTTAAAACATAATGATATAAACTAAGGTTTGTTTCACAATAGACAGGGCGTAACTTGGAGGTGCTGTATGTGGTCTCAGCGGGCACCTAGACAACAGCTTTACTACTAGCTCCTTTTAAAACATAATGATATAAACTAAGGTTTGTTTCACAATAGACAGGGCGTAACTTGGAGGTGCTGGATGTGGTCTAAGCGGGCACCTAGACAACGGCTTTACTACTAGCTCCTTTTAAAACATAATGATATAAGCTATGGTTTGTTTCACAATAGACAGGGCGTAACTTGGAGGTGCTGGATGTGGTCTCAGCGGGCACCTAGACAACGGCTTTACTACTAGCTCCTTTTAAAACATAATGATATAAACTAAGGTTTGTTTCACAATAGACAGGGCGTAACTTGGAGGTGCTGTATGTGGTCTCAGCGGGCACCTAGACAACAGCTTTACTACTAGCTCCTTTTAAAACATAATGATATAAACTAAGGTTTGTTTCACAAAAGACAGGGCGTAACTTGGAGGTGCTGGATGTGGTCTCAGCGGGCACCTAGACAACAGCTTTACTACTACCTCCTTTTAAAACATAATGATATAAACTAAGGTTTGTTTCACAATAGACAGGGCGTAACTTGGAGGTGCTGTATGTGGTCTCAGCGGGCACCTAGACAACAGCTTTACTACTAGCTCCTTTTAAAACATAATGATATAAACTAAGGTTTGTTTCACAATAGACAGGGCGTAACTTGGAGGTGCTGGATGTGGTCTCAGCGGGCACCTAGACAACAGCTTTGCTTCTAGCTACTTTTAAAACATAATGATATAAAGTAAGGTTTGTTTCACAAAAGACAGGGCGTAACTTGGAGGTGCTGGATGTGGTCTCAGCGGGCACCTAGACAACAGCTTTACTACTAGCTCCTTTTAAAACATAATGATATAAGCTAAGGTTTGTTTCACAAAAGACAGGGCGTAACTTGGAGGTGCTGGATGTGGTCTCAGCGGGCACCTAGACAACAGCTTTACTACTAGCTCCTTTTAAAACATAATGATATAAGCTAAGGTTTGTTTCACAAAAGACAGGGCGTAACTTGGAGGTGCTGGATGTGGTCTCAGCGGGCACCTAGACAACAGCTTTACTACTAGCTCCTTTTAAAACATAATGATATAAACTAAGGTTTGTTTCACAATAGACAGGGCGTAACTTGGAGGTGCTGGATGTGGTCTCAGCGGGCACCTAGACAACAGCTTTACTACTAGCTCCTTTTAAAACATAATGATATAAACTAAGGTTTGTTTCACAATAGACAGGGCGTAACTTGGAGGTGCTGGATGTGGTCTCAGCGGGCACCTAGACAACAGCTTTACTACTAGCTCCTTTTAAAACATAATGATATAAACTAAGGTTTGTTTCACAATAGACAGGGCGTAACTTGGAGGTGCTGGATGTGGTCTCAGCGGGCACCTAGACAACAGCTTTACTACTAGCTCCTTTTAAAACATAATGATATAAACTAAGGTTTGTTTCACAATAGACAGGGCGTAACTTGGAGGTGCTGGATGTGGTCTCAGTGGGCACCTAGACAACAGCTTTACTACTAGCTCCTTTTAAAACATAATGATATAAACTAAGGTTTGTTTCACAATAGACAGGGCGTAACTTGGAGGTGCTGGATGTGGTCTCAGCGGGCACCTAGACAACAGCTTTACTACTAGCTCCTTTTAAAACATAATGATATAAACTAAGGTTTGTTTCACAATAGACAGGGCGTAACTTGGAGGTGCTGGATGTGGTCTCAGCGGGCACCTAGACAACAGCTTTACTACTAGCTCCTTTTAAAACATAATGATATAAACTAAGGTTTGTTTCTATGTTAATTTTTTTCACTAAATTTAGTGAATTACAATTTTATAAAAAAAATTGATTCAAGATATTTTCAAAATTGTTTTTTTAATCAAAGTTTCGCCTTCAGGTCTCAGTGTTGCCTTTTTCAAGAAACCTTTTTGTCATTATGTATTTTGTTAGAAATGTAAATTGTGTTTTCCTTTGCCAATCTTGGATAATCACTTGAGTCATACTTACAAATTTGCATGTCACATTTGTTAAAACGTAGCTAAAATTTCGAACTGAAGTTCCACTAGCATTGTCTGATATGCATACCTGTGAACTGTACGTAACAAAAGCCCAACACTGTGAACCAGGCTTAATCGTCTCGGCAACAGACGTGTCTCCGGGTGCTTTTATTACAAATATACTTTTCCATTACTAGTGCGGCTTCTATACATTGAAAGCTTGCCCTACTCTACAGCTCCTACAAAAGTGATAACGCTTATATGTGACGTAACACAGTAGCCTTAGATTCACTCTGAACTTACCTCTCAAGCGACACTGAGCTCTCAGCTTTCACCTAGAGGCAAGTTTTGTTTATAACAACGGATTATAGCTTTGCTGAGAAGGTAACTAGGCTGAAATGGGATTACCTTTCCACAATGCTAGTTTCTTTTTGCAGAATTTAAAAGCTATAACTCAACTTTTAACTGTTTAAAATTTCTGTAAAAAATCGTGCGCAGCATAAAGAGATTTTAAAAAAGCTACGCTTCTAAGACTTTTTAAAAGTTTGTATTTAGTTTTTGAAAGTTATGTTTTGCCCTGAATTGTATTTGCTCTTCCGTTGGTTGATTATTAACTTTGTATTTGTATAACTTGTTGATAATATTCATTTGAACGTCGTTCTTAACGGGTCCTTATCTGATAGTATCGAAAATCTATCTTGCTGATATGTAATGCCCGACAAGAATAGACATATGTAAACATTTCTAAAAGGATTTAAACTATACCCTATGCCCGTTATACATCTTTAACTTCTTTCGCGTTTGTCTTATATTAAATTTATTGTTTAATTTTTACTTACACTTTAAAAAAAATGTTTTAACTTGCCTATAGTAGCACTTACTTTGCTTGTTGAGGACGGCCGTTTCGGGAGATGTGTCCCTTTGTCAACTCAGACCGTAACTGATCTCAAGATTTACGTAGGTTAGGGTGGGGGTGGGATATTTTTGTGGTGTGGGTGTATTTTGTGTGTATTAGGAGTTATGATGTCAAAAAGTGCGTGTGAGTTGTAATGTAATTGTGTATTGAGTATGTGTGTAGGGTGTAGTTTGAAGTGCCTGTATATTTCGTATTATTCGGTTGTGTAGCGTTGGTTATTTCTGTGTTGTTTATGAAGAATTTGTAGGTTAGATGTTATGTCTGTGTAGTCGTGTTTTGTGGAGTTGAGATGATCGTCGAAGTTTGATTGGTAGTTATTGTTTTTTAGTGCTTTTATATGTTCATGGTAACGTCTGTAGAATGACCTCACTGTCTGGCCTATGTAAAAACTGGGGCATGAACTGCAAGTTAGTTTGTAAACTCCAGTGGTGTTGTAAATGCCGTGGATTTTGTTGTTGGGTTTAAATTGTTTGTTGAGAGTGTTGTGTGTGGAGGAAGCTATTTTGTAGTTGTATTTTCGTAATGTGTTGGTTAGATTGTGCGATTTGGATTATCTGTATGGCATTGATAAGTACAAACCCCAAATACAAACACACAAGATGACAATCCCATAAAATACTTATATTATTAATTTATTTTTAGTGTACTAAACGAGTCTAGTATTAGTATTATAAGTCATTTTATGTTTTGTATAATTTTGTATCTCTAAAATATAATTTAGACGAAATAATTTCATTATCTCTTGTTTTAAAGACTTTTTTACTGATATTATTTTGTAATTTTGGAAATATATCATTAATGTATTTATTATTAGTTTTATTTTAATACCAATTATTGTTAAAAAAAATAATTGAATTTAAATAATTTAAATTTATTGTTCTATTTCTGTGATGTATTTTTATTCATGTAATAGGATATTATGCATTTTAATTTATTATAAAAAATACAAATGTTTGTTATATGGACAGTACTGAATGAATAGTGTTTATCTTTTGGAATATGTTATCTAAAGAATAAAAAATTTGTTTTATTCTCAACGTTTTTAATGTGATGACTAAGGCATTTATAAATATTTGTGTATAAAAATTAAACTTCATTTTTATATTTTATCACGTCTATTATGCTTTACTTAAACACACAATTCGATTAAGTCTAATCTATGATTTCTAGGAACGTATAAGCCGATGGAACATAAAGTCGGCGTCGTTCAGTAAGAGAAGCCAGACATTTTTCAACCGCTCTCAGAAAGCACGGTACTAGATATGGTCGATTTAGTTGCAGAAAAAATTAAAAAAGAAATACATTTTTTTTAAATGGCCAAAACCTGTTAATTCTTGATGGGACTTATTAAAAAAAAAAAAAAAAATGGAAAGTATACATTACATTTTCTACTACTTAAAATAACCTTTAAATTAAAACGTATATAAACGTGTTAGCGGTAACATTGCACTTTATAATTAGGGCTATATATATATATATATACCGGCTGCAATGTATAGGTACAATACCTGACCTGCAAGTCTGTACCTCGCGGAGCTCCTTAAACCTACGCGGTGAGTGTTTGCTTAAATATTCTAAACATGTTTCCGTGTATAGCAAATGGAGATTTATTGCGAGCTCCTCGCTTCAATGCTTTCACAGTGTCTGTAACACTTTTGATTAATATTTCCCTTCGGATTTAACTGACATAAAAAATATACAAGGGTTAAGTGTATGCTTGTTTTTATACTCAATTTACGAGTAATCCAAAGGTACATGAAGTTTTTAGAAAGTAGAAATAAAACGAAAAATCAATAAAGCAATGTAGCGTAATAGATTGAAGCACCATCGAACGCTATGTAACGATTTTATTTCTTTAATAATGTTTCCAATACATTTTCTCAACCGTAAAACAAAAATACTTGATTAGTTTATATTGGAAGCATTGTCATCTATTTCAAATTCATCATTGATTAATTTAACCTTCTATATTTTTCAAATAACTACCCAGAACTACTCGTTTAGTTTAAAAAGGTGCCACGGGAGATCAACATTGTTTTTGTTTTGCTTATTCATACCTAAAACTTTAAAGCGGAAGTTTGTAAGAAAAGTTTATTTATTTCTTTTGTTTTCTGTAATGCTGGGTTAATACATAATAACAAAGTATTTTCCTATAAAAGGTAAAAAAAAGTATTTAAAATTTTGTAAACTTCTAAAAACATTTAGTTGAATTTATTAGAAGGATTAGAACTGTTTTTCTAAGTGAAAAGATTAACACATGGAACTGGTAATTTTAGAAACTAATATGTTGCTAAAAAATTGAAATATATTCTCCCTGAGTTACCAAACCGTACACTTTAAGTTTGGTCTGTAGTCTGTATGATGCAACCTGTCTTGTAGACTCAGACAGACTAGGACGTGCCTTATCACTTGCAGTCCCATGCAGCTGTTTCCTTATTGAGTCACACACTAGCATACCAGCTAAGTAAGTAATATTACTACCCTAATTACGATGTCCAAATTAATTTGAAGATTATGTAAAAACATAAGAACGATACCACACACGATATGTTTACACACACACACACACACACACATATATATATATATATATATATATATATATATATATATATATATATATATATATATATATGCTGATACGTATTCCTTCACTGATGGAAAAATATGATGAATATTTACTATCTGGAGTAGATCCGTTCATTCTGCAGTCCATAAATTCTACTGTTGTAGGCTTTTCTACTGTTGTTGGGTTCACCTCATCAATGCTGGAAGAGATTTTAGCGAAACGTCGGAACTGCGATATTATGGACTGCGGAATGAACGGATGTACTCCAGATAGTAACTATTCATCACACACACACACACACACACACACACACACACACACACACACACACACACACACACACACACACACACACACACACACACACACACACACACACACACACACACACACACACACACACACACACACACACACACACACACACACACACACACACACACACCACAACACACACACACACACACACACACACACACACACACACACACACACACACACACACACACACACACACACACACACACACACACACACACACACACATACATATATATATATATATATATATATATATATATATATATATATATATTAAATATGGTGATATGTTTTCTTGTAATATAGTTAATAAATTAAAAATACTTCAAAAACAAGAATACTTTTAATGAATATATTTATTCAAAGCTTTTCGCCGATAAAATAGTACCAGCATCTTCAGGAAAATAATAATCTAATCTGATTAGATAAAAGATTAGATTATTATTTTCTTATATTATTATCATATATATATATATATATATAGCCTATATTTTACAGAGCTATAATTACATTTCATTGTAATTTATTCTTAATGGACAAATCGAAGTTACAATAGTTGTAATAGTCATTACATAAGCATAAATATTTGTAGGACGACGAACAAATCGCGCAATATTTACCAGATCATATCACGTTGCAAATGGAATTTGTCTCCCCATACTCCTGTGTCTGTATTCCATTTACACGACATATACAAAACCTTTTCCCGCGGCGGAAAGTTTATATAAATATTTCATCTTTGCTTTCAATGTGCAGGTCTTTATAAAGTATTGAATAAACAGTGTCCCACGAGGAAAAGCCCGGTTCGATTTCTCTTTACGACTAAATAATGCGGTGAAAACTAATGCTCGGTATGCACAATGTTTTGTACATTGAAACTAACCATTTAACAACACCTGAGGAAAATACAAGATGCTTGTTAAAGTGTTTCAAGTTCATTCCAGAGTTGGTATAAATTATCAATTTTATCAGAGAGCACCTCAAAAACTCCCGGTTGTAAGCAGATCTCGTTGTACATTAGAAGTTTTAATAGTTGGACATGTGTTTGAAGATTCTACTCCGCTCCTCAGAAGGTAACACAAAAACATCGGTAGCAAATGGTAATTTTAGAATAAAAATAATAATAATATACAGTTTGTAAATTGTATTCTGTAATAGTATTCTAGTATTTTTACAAAAATATTATGCAATTTTAACAGAAGGAAACATTATAGTGTAACGTAGGGCAAATATTTTATTCGGACATTAACTTTAAAAATGTAAACTAAAATTTAAAGGTATTTTTTAAACGAGTTTAAAACATCTAATATTACTAAATGTTAAGCATACCTTTTATCCCAACTCGGTCTGATTGTAATGCAATCATTTGTATCAATATATAGAGCCTAATTATATCTAAATTAAGACAACAATATGACAGAAAAAATTCAATCTATTTGTAAAAACTAATTACAATGCTCATATATTCCCACCTGAAAAAATTACACTAAATACGGGCATAGTTTAATGACAAATCAATTGCTATTCCGCCTAGAGCTTTGTTATACAATTTAGATAACATTAAGTTCAACCAGTTGACCACTGATTGGTAACAAATCTCATTAGCAATGTTGGAAATACGAAAAAACTATTTTTGTACCTCAGTAAAAGCAAAAACGTTCCGGGAATTGTTTTTCAACCGCAAATTTTTATATTTATATACCATGAAATTTCAAATAATGTGTGATTTGGAAATTGTTTCTGTATGATTTTTCAAATATACATTACTGGCGAAATAGTTGCAGATTTCCAAAGGTTATTATGTTTATGTTATCCTTCTCTCTCTTTGATTAGTTCCCCTGCTGTTTCTTCATCTCTCTTGAAGGGTTTCGTTCGCTATGTATCATCAATAACTTGCTTAATGTTCCCCTTGATAGTGTATGTCGTACTGTGTGAAAAGTTGAAAAAGTAAAAAGAAGTTGAAACAGAAGAGTGTAGCAATGGAGCACCAAGCCACTCGGCTTAATTTCCTTTGCCAAAGTTCGGGAGTCTACAGTCCAGTTGTTGAAGCATCTGTCACCACAAATCCAACTTCAAACTCGTGACTCCCGTCCGGGTGACGAATTAGGCCCGAGGCGGGTGGTATGACCCGTGGTATCTAAGAGTCTTTCGACATTACTATAAAGCCTTGACTGGTCCCCGGCCCCCCACTGGGACGGGACGAACTCCACTTGTGACAGCTGTACGGCCGCTCTTCCAGAACTACTCGGCACAAGTACAACTTTTCAAACGACCAGGTTTCTGCACCTCAATGCCCCGTCTGATTAATCCAGTCCAGGTAGTGTAATCGGACCTTTATCCACTTCTGGGGGCCCTAATCAAGCCCCGGACGACCCACCCCGTTAAACCTTGAAAGCACCTTGGCAATTATTACATTTTATTTTTTAAAGCTGGCAATCGTTAGAGTTATGCTTCCACCACATTTCACACAACATAGTCCCAACACAGTAGACCTGCATAAGTCCATCCCTTGAAATAAGTTAATAAGAATGCATTTCGTTTTTAGACATACTGCTGTCATTGATTTTAAGTAAGTATTCTTGATTATTCTCTTCGTCATGAAATGAGAGCATAAAGGGTCGAGGCCTCTCTCACAGCTCTTTATTTAGCTTTGTCCCCCTTCACTTATTTATTAAATGTATTTAATATTTCTGAGGTGATGGGCCGCTGCAGACAATTTGGGTTTTTACCAGACAGAGGTTAGCGAGGACCATTATCACCTCCAAAGCTTCTTGTTTTGTCCTGCTGGCAATGCACTGACGACTCGTGTATCGGACGTTCAAGTATTGGCTCAGTAAAAACAAGTTTTCAAATCGATATCGCTCTGTTAACAATAAGATAGGTAACAGATGATGTAATGCTTTTGTGGGCATGAAAGATCGATTCAGCGTGAGGATGACCCTGACTGCAGAGTCGGTCCTGTTCACTTCTTTAGGCACCATTTGATATAAGGTGACTACTTTGATTCATTAAATAATCTGCAAAGGATTGAAATTGTGTGCTACAGAGTACGATTGGTGGTTTCTAATATTATTATTCATATATGCAATAAAATACTGTTTTTTTTTCAAAATATAAATAAATTAAATAATGAATTTTTAATGTTCTTATCTAATAAGAGAGTGATTTGAAAAAATTAAATTATTGTAGAGTATGAAAATTTTATTTATATTGTATCTCATTGTAAGCTATACTGTATTTCATTTAGTATCTTTCAGCTAAAGGAGACTTCAAATTGAACAAAATTAACTGGAAAAGTAACGGTGCTCAAACAAGACAAAATAAATTATTAAATTGAAGTATTTCATAAAGAAAGGCGTTGGCCGCGCCTTGGTTCTTTGAGTTGTACACACGCGAAGCATCGAGGCCTTTGTTGTGTTTCCTTATTGTCCCCTCCTATATTGTCACAAAGTCACCTTTACAGAAATCCATTGTTACGTGAGTCTTTTCTTAAGAATCAAAGGGAGCAAAACAAATTAATGAATCTTTTGGTAAGGTTTATTCATTTTATACAATTTGTTTATTTTTTCAGTGTTATTTTATACAATACTGATTAAAAAAATTATATATATATATATATATATATATATATTATATAAAATATAATAATATAATGTATTCATTATAATCGATATATATATATATATATAGATAGATAGATAGAGATAGATAGATAGATAGATAGATAGATAGATAGATAGATAGATAGATAGATAGATAGATAGATAGATAGAGAGAGAGAGAAAGAGAGAGAGAGAGAGAGATACAGAGAGAGAGAGAGAGAGAGAGAGAGAGAGAGAGAGAGAGAGAGAGAGAGAGAGAGAGAGAGAGAGAGAGAGAGAGGGAGAGAGGGGGAGAGAGAGAGAGAGAGAGAGAGGGAGAGAGAGACAGACAGACAGACAGACAGACAGACAGACAGAGAGGGGGAACGAAATTAACAAAAATAAAATGATTATATTTTTTAATTAAATTGTTTTAAGGTAATTGGCATTATATTCAGAAATATCTATACATTGAATGAAACTGTAAGGTTTTCGAACATTATCTCAATGCATCATCGATGCATAATCTTCTACTAACGTTCCCGACTTGGTGTGAATATTTTGACGGATCTTACGCTTTGAATCTTAACGCCCTTGACGGCAAACCCATTTCCCCTCTTCACATATTTTATCTCTACACACAGTACATGAATCCCGATATGTCTATCATCTATCATCTAAACTGTCTCCCGCAGCGATTCCTCAACGAATGACTTCTTCCCAATAAAGCTCTATGCCATCAATCTTCATCTGATAAAATAATTTCAGTTGACTACAAACTTGGTTTCTAACTTTATTTGTCCATTTATCTCACGGTTAATGCACGTTTTTCACAGAATGTTTTCTTTTCCTTCAAAAATTTTTAAAGTTAAGGTTTATAAATGTTGGAGAGCTGAATTATGGAACACGAACTACACAAAACGTTTCTACAAAGTTTACATAGCTACAATATGCTACACGATTTATACAATAAGTCTATACAGTAAGTTTATATAGCTACAGTATACAACACGAACTACACAAAACGTCTCTATAATGTTTATACGGCTACAGTATGCTGTACGAACTATACAAAACGTCTCTACAAAGTTATATATAGCTACAGAATGCTACACAAGATGTACAAAACGTCTCTACAAAGTTATATGTAGCTACAGAATGCTACACAAAATGTACAAAACGTCTCTACAAAGTTATATATAGCTACAGAATGCTACACAAGATGTACAAAACGTCTCTACAAAGTTATATATAGCTACAGAATGCTACACAAGATGTACAAAACGCCTCTACAAAGTTTATATAGCTACAGTATGCCACACGAACTATACAAAACTTCTCTACAAAGTTTATATAGCAACAGTATGATGTTACAGCCCCATACCTAAAGTTACAGCCGAATACCTGATGTTACAGCGCCATAAGTAAAACAACAGCCCCATCCTAACGTCACAGCCGCATACTAGATGTTACAGCCCCATCCTAAAGTCACAGCCGCATACCTGATGTTACAGCCCCATCCTAAAGTCACAGCCGCATACTTGATGTTACAGCCCCATACCTGAAGTTACATCGTCATACCTGAAGTCGCAGTTCCATATCTGATGATTCAGCCCCACACCTGATGTTACATTTCTATACCTGAAGTTACATCGTCATACCTGAAGTCGTAGCCCATACTGATGTTGCAGCCCCATACATGAGGTTATAGCTCCTCAAGTAAAATTACAGCCCCATACCTAAAGACACAGCTGAATACCTGATGATACAGCCCCACACCTGAAGATTCCGCATACCTGATGTTACAGCCCCATACCTGAGGTTATAGCCCCATAAGTAAAATTAGAGCCCCATACCTTAAGTCCCAGCCGCATACCTGATGTTACAGCTCCATTCTTGAAGTTACAGCCGCATACCTGATGATAACCTAGAAGCCCTGGCAAGGTACAATCAAATCAAGATAGGTTGGGTGTCAGGGCATAGGGGAATATTTGGAAATGAAGCCGCAGATGCGCTGGCCAGAGAGGAGTCTTCGACTCCCCTGATTGGACCGGAGCCGGCGGTAGGTATTTCCAAATCCATGGTCAAGATTGCAGTGCGAAGGTGGATGGCTGAAAGACACTGTGAGCACTGGATCAGGGCTGAAGTGATGAGACATAGTAAGCTAACCCTTAGGAAACCTTCCTTGGGGCTGCAGAAGAGTCTCATCTATCTGTCTAGGCAGGAATTGAGGATAGTCACAGGTCTACTCACGGGACACTGTGGACTAAGGAAACATTTGCATAAAATGGGTATCTACAAAGATGAACCAGTGTGCAGATTATGCGGTCAAGAACTGGAGACTGCCACGCACATCATTTATAGATGTGAAGCACTTGCCGAGAGGCGCTTCAACCTCTTTGGTGATGGTACAGCTCTGGTGGATGCTGAAGGTAAAACACTAGTCAAGAAACTCCTAAACCTGGTAAGAGGGAAGGGGCTATTTGACTAGATCAGGGAGGTAAGTACAATATACCTTAAGGTAGCGATGCTTCGGGCAGTTTAAACCCGCTCCCAAATTAAAAAAAAATGGCTATTTATCGAAATACAATGATCGATAATGAGTTCTATTTCTTTGGTGGATAAAAGAAAACCTTTAAGTTTTTAATAAATTTGTAGCTGCAATACTGGACGCTACAAACTGTCTTGATGTCAGTTATTAAAATCGTGTAGATACATTGGTAATATTATTTTCGTAGGAATTAATTTGTAAACCACTTGTTATATAATGTTTTAACAAAGAGGAAAATGGTATCTCGAACCGTTCCTGAATCAGAACCACGCTGTTAAAGTAACGAGGCTTAAAAGTTTGCCCTTTAACATTATATAGACTAAATTAGCACAAAATATTTACAATTACCGCCAGCCTTAACATTAAAGCCAACGACGGGTGAGATATTATTGTGTTTGCTTACCTTAGCTCAGTGCGCAGGCTCGCAGACCGCGTACAAATAACATCGACAAGTCCCCGACTCAGTCCGCGGTATTGCCACCTTGAATACGATGCAGAACGCGCCACGTAAATTATAAAAGACGAACTGAATCCAACAGTTGTGTGAAAATTAAATTTTTATAAATTATTCTGTATTACATATTACACATTTGGTTTACATTGTATGGTAAGTGCGAGAAAAAATTATATAAATATATGTTTTTGTTTATTAAACGACTGAACAATTTAATTTGAGCGGTTAATTTAGTCGTACTTATTACTCATTCTGGATGTAGAGACAGGTATTGAAATCATAAAATATTTCATGAAATTTAATTATTTTATTAATCTCATTAACAAAGCAATAACAATATATTCTAACATAAAAATATATAAACAAATATATTTATGCTTACTAATTAATATCTCAGTTAACCAAATTTTCTTGAATTTCTTTAAAAAAAAAGTTTTTTAAATAAATAAATAAATAAATGAATATATATATATATATATATATATATATATATATATATATATATATTTATATATATATAAGTGTGTGTGTGAAAATAGTTGATTATATTCAATTTCAAGAATTACTTATTATCTTTTTAAATTATAAAAAAAAATAAATAAAATTACTAATAAATTTAAAATATTTCTGGAAAATAATACTAATAAACTAATACTGGAGAATAAATAATTTTTGTATTTGAATATACTCAGTAATTTTGAATATTATACAAGCAATTATATATATATATATATATATATATATATATATATATATATATATATATATATAAAGAACTAAGTCAAAATACAAATACAAGAATTATAATTGAATTTACAATTCAATTATCATCAGGTTTAATATTACTGATGATGTTGGTACTGTTAGCCAACGAAAAGCTTTGAATTGTAAATTCAAATTATAATTCATGTATTTGTATGTTGACTTAGTTCTTTATTAATACACAAGAATACATATTGCAATATATATAAATTATATATATATGTGTGTGTGTGTGTATATATATATAAATAAGTAGCAATTTAATATATAATTATTGTATTTGATTAACCTCAGTTGTTTGACACACACACACATACACATACTGGTGCACGCGCGCGCGCACACACACACACACACACACACACACACACACACACACACTGCAACGTCCCACCCTTACTTTGTTTGTTGTTTGTTTGCCTTTCTCGCAGAATACCAAAATTTGTTGTTTAAAAAACTTATTTATAAACAAACCAAACCTCTGCCAATCACCCCGCTTGTTAAACCGTGCTAAAATCCCTGAGTTACGTGTATATTTCCCGCTCATAGGGCCATGCCCAAAACAAGCCTATTCCCGCTGACTACTATTTAAAATAAGTATAAACTCCCCAAAATTGGTTTATCAATTAAGTAGGGTCTAGATATAGTCACACATGTCATTTCAATAGTCAGCTGGAAAGAAACACATTAAAAATAATACACAAAATATTCACAGAGTCCTACCACCTGATGATGACCTGCAGAGACAGCAAGGGAACGTGCAAAATATGATCGTGTTTAAATTACCTATATTAAAAGGCTCCTGTGTCCTTTTAAACACAATCTGCCAGTAGATAAATCTCTGGACTTTTATACAAAAAACCAACTAATCTTTAGGCTAGCTCAATGAAGTTAGTTGAGAGAAACTCTTTAAAAACATTAGGTTTTAACTATTATCATTTAATGAAATTTAATTAAACTTGTTTACTGATTTAATAATCATTTTCATATTAGTTGGAAAAAGCTAAACCGTTTTTATTGATTATTCGACACAGGATGAAATGCAAATACTGTTGATTTTTATAACATATTTAATTCTGTTTATTTAAATAAAAAAGAAAATTTATCCTTTCAAATACAACACAATTATATTAACATGCTTTAAAAACTTATAATTTTCATATATATCAATTACATTTACATAAACATAAAATTATTTTCCAAATTACACATAATAAAAATTTATCTTCTATATTGAATTGGTAAATTCGTATTTATGACACTCAATTTTTAAATTTATAATATTCTAAGAATTCTTATTTCCTTGAAAATAAATGGCTCATGGCCAAAAACCCTTTGTAAGTTTAGTATTTATCATTTGAAGTATTCTGATCACATAAATTCATTTTATTAAGCATAAAATTTATTTAAATTTTATAAAGAGTGAAGTCATTGTTTAAGCTTGACTATTTGTTTGAATTTAATAAAATTAACTGACTAAATTTGACGTAATTGGTATCGAATAGAGAAAATGACTTGCCAAAGATGTTCCTGCCGGTTCTAGAGTCCCTCGTCTGGATTCCCTGGTCCTTGGACATCGGAAGTCGCCATCCCTGGTTCGTCGGTGGTGG
Organism: Prosapia bicincta; assembly: GCA_036971475.1. Classification (NCBI taxonomy): domain Eukaryota; kingdom Metazoa; phylum Arthropoda; class Insecta; order Hemiptera; family Cercopidae; genus Prosapia; species Prosapia bicincta. The sequence goes on from JBAIZL010000003.1 coordinate 76,749,461, forward strand.
TTTTCCTCTATTCCCGCGTCCTGGAAGCTGAGTCTGGAGCCTTCATTCCTTGGTAGTCCTAGTCGTCGGAAGCGTTGATGTTTTTGGTCCATCTGGCCTGAGGGCGGTCCTACTCGCGGTCCAGCATAGCGTTCGGCGGCACCTCGTATTAAAAATTTATTTCAGACTGTCTCTAAGGTCTTAGAGACCTAGTATATATAGTGGTGAATTTAACCTGCCTCACCCCGCCTGCAATGCTTGCTATCTTTGGATTTAATCCTTGTACAGGCAAGTCGGGCAACGAATCTGTTTTAGCTTGCAGAGTTTGATTATCATTTTTGGAACACTGAAAAATGTCTATTTTATTTAAACTGCTGTAA
>JBAIZL010000003.1:76757319-76787319 GCA_036971475.1 Prosapia bicincta
AGATTCTTAGTATTGTAACTCCTGAGGATGTTGGTAATGTAAACCAACGAAAAGCTTTGAGTTTATTATTCAATAAATTAAATTTCCTGTATTTGTGTATATTATTTGATCTTAAAAATATTCTAACAGGAAAACACATTTGATATTCTATATATATATATATATATATATATATATATATATATATATATATATATATATATATATATATATATATATATATATATATATATATATGTGTGTGTGTGTGTGTGTGTGTGTGTGTGTGTGTTTTGGACTCGAAGGTGAAGTCGGGGAAGACATGTAATGTATACTTAATTATGTTAATACTTTGAAAAATATCATAACAAATAGTATCATAAAATTAATTTGTGTTTCATTAATTAAAGTAAAAATTAATATTTATTACTATATAATTAGAAAAACCGTTGGAACGTGGTGGCCAATTACTTTATTTTACCTTCGTTTCTCTCTTAACAGATATCACGAAGTTTAGATAATGTATTGTAGGGCTGAAGATGAACGCCGAAACCTTGTCTGTCTAGGAGACAAAAAAAGAAAATAAGAAACCACTGTATTTACCAGCAGCGGTGTTTTATCTATAGAATTTAAAAATGTATGTATAAATTTAAAAAAAATTATTTGCTTATTTCTTCTTTCTCTCTTTCTCTACCAATTTGTTTCTTCTTTGTCATTCTTCATAATGAATATATGTTCGTCTTTTTCAGTGCTTTATGTTTTCAAATGTCAGATTCTGCTTTATAATGCGAAAAACATTGTATCTTGCGTGACTGTTTTCTTTTAAAATTGCGTTTAATGGAGTCCAATGTTATTTCTTGAGTAACTGAAGTAGATATTTACAAAGATTTCATCCCTTTTGAACTTTCGTAGCACTTATTAGGCTGATGCAATACAATTTAAGAAGCAGAGTAAACTTAACTCAAACTAAACAGGTTTCTTTTTGTTTCAGATATAATGCGCCTTCCAAGGGGTTGTAAAGAAGCTGTATTTACTAACCCGTGTGCATTAACACGTTTGGAAAGTGAGTGGGGTTGGTTTTTATTGACAACCTTTGAATGGTGTTTTATAACGAGTGCTAGTAATTACTCGCCGCGCTTTTAAAATAGAATCATGTTTAGTACAACGGTTTGTACGTCATATTGTTAGTTTTTAAACAAATTCAATTGATGTTATATAAAGGTGTGCGTAAATGTTTAAAGCAAGTTTCATAATTTCTTCTTTGCTCTCTTTGACTTTTCGTTAGATATAGGCCGTGCTTAGAACTTTAAATGTATATAAATATAATTTTTGTAATTGGATAAATGTAATATTTAAATCGATAAATGAAAATGAATTATTTTAAAACCGTCTGTTTTAAGCATAACTAGGGATTTCTAAAAACCTTCGAATACTTTAAATACCTACCCGACTGCATCGCAACTAGAAAACAGAATGGACGATTCTAAGGGGAAACTGTTCGAGCTGTTGAACATAACTGAAGAAGACTTTGAGTTGTACTTGAATATAAGCAGGAGTTACATGAACAGAAGCGAAAGTGTCGGAGAGGACAACCCGCAACTGTACTGCGGAGGAGAGGTGAAGAGGTTCGCCACGAGCTACAGGGGCGTCCATGGCTACCTGAGCCTGGTGGTCTGCCTGTTCGGCAGCATCGCGAACGTGCTGAACATCGTGGTGCTGACGCGCAAGGACCTGACCACGGCGCCTATCAACAGGATCCTCACGGGCATCGCCGTGGCGGACATGCTGGTCATGCTGGAGTACATCCCCTTCGCCTGGTACATGTACCTCATGCTCCCCGACACGGACGACTATACCTACGCTGGCGCAGTGCTCACACTCTTCCACATGCACTTCTCGCAAGTACTTCACACCATCTCCATCTGCTTGACCCTAACCTTGGCAATTTGGAGGTACATCGTGTTAAGGTACGATTTTATACAATTTGCTACATTTCTATAAGTAAATATATTTAACAGAATAAAGTGGCCTAATTTGGGGTGGTTTCCTAATTAGGGGAGGTATATTTAACGGTTCCAGTACATGCTGGCACACTGTTCTAGACACTGAATCTAGAATATACGTAAAATGACCTTAGATGAAGCATAGTTGGAGGAAGTGGTTGCGATTTTTCTGTTTTCGTTGTGGTGAGAGTTCATTAAGTGTCTTATAGACTGTATATCTTCCGAGTGGTTTTGTGACTTTTATAAATTCGCTGAATAGCCTCTAAGTGTATTAATAACTAGCTTTTATTCCTAGCTTTCATAACTAGCTTTAGCTTCGAATCGAAAAAGTTCCTAAATTGGGGAAATTATCATTTTTTTGTTTGTAAATAATTACCTAAAAAGTACATGGTTTATTTGTGTTTAAATAATGTAAAAGAAAACTAAAATAGTTCTTGTATTGATATATTGTGTGAGGAAGAACTAAAAGAGCATTTTCATAAAAGTTATGGTCGCCCAAAAAGAACCTCCACACATTAGGCTACTTCACTCTATAGTTGTCAGGTAGTGTTGAAAATATACTTTCCTTTACCGCCATATTAAAAAAAACTTTTCTAAAGACATATTTTAATATCAACCTCCTATTGTCTTTATTTCACTCATATCTTTGTTATTATTTATTATTTTGTTGAGTCGCTAATATTAGTTGCTCCTATAATCAGGCAGGCCTACACATATTAGAAATTACATCAACCGGTGAATTCATTTGTTACTCACCATCAACCCTAATAGGACTGATTCGTGAGGATTTATACGGCCGTGTTTCACGTACTCTATGAGTAAACACCCCACGCCTGGTCCTTCCCTCGAGCTTAGAAACATTCCCTGCCACCACTGAATCTTCCAACCCTCCTGGAACTGTTACCTTGTAGACAACGCATTGTCTTTACCCCATTTCCTTTATTCCGAAAAATTGACTCATACGATGATATTAGATTTTTAATTGCATTCTACATTTACAAAATATATTTCTCCTGATAATATTATAACATCCAATCCTCTTTAGTGGGATTTAAATATCCAACACTAAATAAACTGCAATTTTCAAAATGATAAACTTATAATTTAAAATGTTAAGAACATTATTTAGTTAAAAGTAATATAAAAATTGAATTTACAACAAAAGAACATCGTGTTTGTATGTTAGCAAATAGTTAATTAAATTTTCAACAATAGAATTAAATTTGCATTTTTGGAAATGGGAGGGAAGAATCGTTGAAGTACGAGGGTTAAGTAAGATTAGATGTAACTTCAAACTTCATTACATGGAAGAGAAGTGTTTCTGAATATTAGGTAACAATATTGAGGCGCATATTTAGTATACTTTCCAGACTTAATCGGAAATACATATTTTTCTGTACATTAACAATAGATTTTTAAAAGTCAATTCCTGCTTAGGTCAACAAAGAAAAGTTTTATTTTAGTTAATTTTTATTAATTTAAATGAAGTAACACAACCTATGCGTTAAAACAGTTGTTGTACCACATAACTATACCATAAAATCAACTGCTTTATGAAATCATATGTTGTCACTTATTTAAGTCAAGTAGAACGGAGTAAATATATTGCATATACTTTGCCTCTTTAGCCAAAATATTTTCTCCCATGTAAAACTAAAATAATTAAATAATTTTAATTAGTGAATTACAATTTGAAAAAAACTGTATTAAAATCAAGGGTCATTCACTACAATTTAAAAAAAAATGTATTTTGAGCTTGAGTGGATGAATAAAAAGTATTTTATTAACGATTGAAAATTTGAAAATGATATATATATATATATATATATATATATATATATATATATATATAATAAATTTAAAATATTTCATAAACAAGAATACTTTTAATGAATATATTTATTATTTTATCGGCGAAAAGCTTTGAATAAATATATTCATTTAAAGTATTCTTGTTTTTGAAATATTTTTAATTTATTAACTATATTACAAGAAAACATATCACCATATTTAATATATATATATATATATATATATATTTATATAGCGTGTGAACTATATTAAGAATTGAGAAAATAAGTAAAAATCTTATATAATGGAGTTTTTTGGTTTGAAATCCACAAATACACATCGTTTAATGATTTTGAAATTATTTCTATTTCTAAAAGCAGTAAGCCCTCCATACTTCTACAGAATGTCGCTGCGTACGTAATCACGTAACTTAAGCCCGACTACAGGTGGAATGTTTGCCTGGTGCCGGATCATTAATAGAAATCAAATCCAACCTAAATAAGTTATTTATGTTCCTAAGATTTTCAATAAATTTTTATTTGATTTTATTACTTTAAAACACTACTTAAGTCAAAAACTAAAAGTATTTTGATACAAACCTCTACCTATTCTAATTTAATTATTTAATTTAATATATTTATAGAATTCTATTATATTTTTTTTAATTCATCGTGTATATTAAACTATTTAGAAATATGATAAATTTCCCTTAAACACTCTTACAAACCAGTTCTCAAATGTGGTTTGAAATGGGGTCTCTCATTAATATTTAAAATGTCAAACAAAAATAATTAAACCAAATAACAAAACAAAACGAAACAGAAGTCGTACATCGTGGAAACCAGAAGTTTAAATAAACGCGAAACGCAGTTTTATAACTTCAAATATACTTAATTGTTTATTGTTATTCTTCTTCCCTCGTTACATCACAAGCCTTTGTTGTTAGTTGATGGATTATATCGCCAGCAGCTCCCGCCCAGATCATTTCCTTTTCTGTATTGAAGCGGTTTTGAATAAACATTCATTTTATATTTCATAAAGAGAGATACAATGAATGTGCGGATAAATTAACGAACCCTTTAAAACAAAAGGTTATTATAACACCGAAAAAGCCGTTCATAACTCTAAATTCCAGTCATTGTTGAACCTGTTGAAGAAAAGGTTTTCTATTTAACGAAATATTTAGCGCGAAGGTTAGGCATCTCTAGTGTTTGGACAAAGCATACTTTGATCGGTTCTAGGCCTAATGTTAACGTGTGTTGTGGTTTTAATAAACATTTTTATTTTACGCTCATGAACATCTGTTTTGCTTTGTTTACATTGCATAAATTTAATGTTTATAATAATATTCTTGATGTGAAATTGTTTATAGTACATGAATGTAATGTTAACTTCAATGTTTTCGCTGTATCTTTTAATTATATATACTATTATATACAAAATCTAATGGCGGTGTTTTTGTTGTGTGTGTGTGTGTGTATCCTGTGTGTGTGTGTCATGTGTGTGTCTGTGTGTGTGTGTGTGCCCTGTGTGTGTGCCCTGTGTGTGTGTGTGTTTGTGTGTGAGTGTGCGCGTGTGTGCGTGTGCGTCTGCGTGTGTGCCTTTGAGTGTGTGTGTGTGTGTGTTTGTGTGTGTGTGTGTCCTGTGTGTGTGTGTGTGTGTGTGTGTGTGTGTCCTGTGTGTGTGTGTGTGTGTGTGTGTGCACTGTGAGTGTGTAGGTTTGTGTGTGGCGTGTGCGCGCATGTGCGTGTGCGTGTGTGTGTGTTTGTGTGTGTGCGTGTGCGCGCATGTGCGTGTGTGTGTGTGTGTGTGTGTGTGTGTGTGTGTGTGTGTGAGTGCGTGTGCGCGCATGTGCGTGCGTGTGTGTGTGTGTGTGTGTGTGTGTGTGTGTTTGTGTGTATGTGTGTTTGTGTGTGTGTGTTTGTGTGTGTGTGTGTGTGTGCGCGCGTGTGCGTGTGTGTGTGTATGTGAGTGTGTGTGTGTGTGTGTGTGTGTGTGTGTGTGTGTGTGTGTGTGTGTGTGTGTGTGTGTAAGTGTGGGTGTGTTTGTGTGTGTGTGTGTGTGTGTGTGTGCGCCCTGTGTGTGTGTGAGTGTGTGTGTGTGTGTGTGTGTGTGTGTGTGTGTGTGTGTGTGAGTGTATGCGCGTGTGCGTGTGGGAGGGTGTGTGTGCCCTGTATGTGTGTGTGTGTGTGTGTGCGTGCGTGCGCGCACGTGTGTGTGTATGTGTGTGTGTGTGTGTGTGTGTGTGTGTGTGTGTGTGAATGCGCGTGTGCGTGTGTTTGCGCGCGCTTTTGTGTGTGCGTGTGCGTGTGTGTGTGCTCGCGCGCGCGCGAAGGTGTGTGTGTGCGTGTGTATATGTTACTCAATCCCGTAAAAACTACTGGACCCATTAAGCTGAAATTTTACATGAACATTCTTTAAGGACCCTAGTTAACACATAGACCTATTTTTATTTAGAAATTCTATCAGGGCACCGTCTCAATGACCTTGAAAACTCCTTTAACATTTAATTATCTATATTTAATTATATATTTGGCTTAATCAGCTGATAGTAAATGTGTTTGACTTATTAAAGTCACTTTTAAACACATTTAAACAGGTGATAGGAAATGTTTGTTGTTATTCATCGTTCAAGGCTAGTTATACTTTACAAATGCCATGTTACAAGCAGAAGCTTTTCCTTCTCTTAGTTTTTCAACAATAATTGGTAGTTTTATAGTTTGATATAGTTATTTGGATTTGATATCAGTAAATTAAATTCTTTCACATACTTATAACGCATATGCTTTAATTAACAGCAAGGAAAAAGAGTAACCAATCCCAACTTTCTGCTAAGGTTAGGGCAATGCCATCTTTGCGAGGAAGGAAGATGTCTCAAGAAAGACAAGAAATCCTCGCTGAAAATACAGCATTGCAACATTTTCCTAAGACTTCAGAACACCGCCAACCACGGTCGTTTTATAAAACTTTATTTTCTGTAAACATGTTCTTATTATAAATCGGTTCAACAATCCAAACTTAACTTATTCCATCACTATTTTGTATTTCGGAATGCAATAAGCACAATACAATAATACCTCAACTGAGGATTTAACATTTCATACTTAAACTAGTAACAAAACTAGTTCTATTGTTTTCCAATTCAAAGTTTGAAATTAGTGAACATGGCCTCCCTATCACACACAATTCTGTAGTATTTTTTACATGTATCTTTTTACCTATTTGCATTTCTTTTTATAGTAATAATAATTATATAAATCGAAAGTGTCAACGAAAACCACGCTCCTTTAAGTTGGGAGGCAAACATTGTTTCGGCGGAGAGAATATTTCCCGTCTGTGACTGGTCCAGGGAATAAATGCACTGAATGCTTAACCAGTTGTCACAGATTCGTCCCACATTGTTACATTTACTTGCTTCATCTAGGCTAAATGTCTTCAGAGCCAAGTAAATGTTTTCTGTTTAATTAAAGAATAAATTATTTCTCATTAATGCTTTAGAGAACCATTTTTATATATTAAAATTAAAATAATAATAAACTCTTACTTTCCGTCGTAACCGAACCCATTTTCTTATAAAAGTAAAGAATTTCTTTAACGGACCTAGACATGCGTACTAAATAATACGTGATAATGCGTGATAGGATTCCACTTATTTATCTATAAAATATAATTTAGCGATTCTGTGTAGTATGAAAGGTTTTTTTTATAATTTACTAGCTGACCCGGCGAACTTCGTATCGCCTAAAAGTCAATAAATCGCGTGTTAACATTAGCTAAACTTAAGTTAGTATTTTATTAACATAATAGTAGCTGGGGACATATAGTAGTCGATCAAGAAAAGTGTGACAATAAAAGTTCTTGATTGAATGTTATTAATCGAAGTTGCATTTGGATATACAATATTTTTTGGATATTGTTTGAGATGTTTTGGAAAATAATTTTATATTGTTTAATGTTGCATAGCAACCAAAATTTGGAATGAATTCAAGTAAATGTCTTAACATAAGATTGAAAGTCATATTTTATGCTATTTTGTCACTTTACATGTTGGAAAACATTTTTCGCCGGAAATCTTCCCAGAAATGTACTCATAAATTTCCCAAAGTTTCATGGCGATCGGATCAGTAGTTTAGTAACTCATAAGGCTCATACATACATACAAACATTCATTTATATATATATATATATATATATATATATATAACTTATCAAAACAACAGTTCCAATACTATTTTTACTAGCGCTAACTATCAAGCATTAACACATCTTCAGTTCTTTGCAAAGCCCTTAAGTGGAACGTCCATCAACGACAAACAGTTTATCTATCGTGTATTAGACTTTCAAACATTCCAGCAAAGCCTAGATAACCTATGAGAGCTAGGTAATTCTTTTACAACCAAACAGGACTCGGAACTGCACCGGGAAGGTAATTCTTTTACTACCAAACAGGATTCGGAACTGCAGCTTGAAGGTAATTCTTTTACTACCAAACAGGACTCGGAACTGCACCTGGAAGGTAATTCTTTTACTACTAAACAGGACTCGGAATTGCACCTGGAAGGTAATTCTTTTACTACTAAACAGGACTCGGAACTGCAGCTTGAAGGTAATTCTTTTACTACTAAACAGGACTCGGAACTGCAGCTTGAAGGTAATTCTTTTACTACTAAACAGGACTCGGAACTGCAGCTTGAAGGTAATTCTTTTACTACCAAACAGGACTCGGAACTGCAGGTTGAAGGTAATTCTTTTACTACCAAACAGGACTCGGAACTGCACCTGGAAGGTAATTCTTTTACTACCAAACAGGACTCGGAACTGCAGCTGGAAGGTAATTCTTTTACTACTAAACAGGACTCGGAACTGCAGCTTGAAGGTAATTCTTTTACTACTAAACAGGACTCGGAACTGCAGCTGGAAGGTAATTCTTTTATTACCAAACAGGACTCGGAACTGCAGCTTGAAGGTAATTCTTTTACTACTAAACAGGACTCGGAACTGCAGCTTGAAAGTAATTCTTTTACTACTAAACAGGACTCGGAACTGCAGCTTGAAAGTAATTCTTTTACTACCAAACAGGACTCGGAACTGCAGCTTGAAGGTAATTCTTTTACTACTAAACAGGACTCGGAACTGCAGCTTGAAGGTAATTCTTTTACTACTAAACAGGACTCGGAACTGCAGCTTTAAGGTAATTCTTTTACTACTGAACAGGACTCGGAACTGCAGCTTGAAAGTAATTCTTTTACTACTAAACAGGACTCGGAACTGCAGCTTGAAGGTGATTCTTTTACTACTAAACAGGACTCGGAACTGCAGCTTGAAAGTAATTCTTTTACTACTAAACAGGACTCGGAACTGCAGCTTGAAGGTAATTCTTTTACTACTAAACAGGACTCGGAACTGCAGCTTGAAGGTAATTCTTTTACTACTAAACAGGACTCGGAACTGCAGCTTTAAGGTAATTCTTTTACTACTAAACAGGACTCGGAACTGCAGCTTGAAAGTAATTCTTTTACTACTAAACAGGACTCGGAACTGCAGCTTGAAGGTAATTCTTTTACTACTAAACAGGACTCGGAACTGCAGCTTGAAGGTAATTCTTTTACTACTAAACAGGACTCGGAACTGCAGCTTGAAAGTAATTCTTTTACTACTAAACAGGACTCGGAACTGCAGCTTGAAGGTAATTCTTTTACTACTAAACAGGACTCGGAACTGCAGCTTGAACGATTTATTTGGCAGCTCGATGTTATCGCTAGTTAAAACATTATCAAGTTTTAGAGCACTAGGCATAAATTATAATATGAACTTCGAAGAAAGTCACGACTATAGAGCTCAAATCTTTTTGTTGCATAATAATACAATGTAACGTCATACTCAAAAGTTAGAAATTGAACAATTTGGAAAAATAGTTCTGACAGGTAAAAAGTGAACCCTTTATTATACCTCCTGTAATAGCTTATATTATCATAAATAAACATTTTAATTTATACTATTTAGAAACTGAGCTTTCTCTTCGATTTATTTTTAAGTACTTGAAATAGATTTTATAGGAAAATACTTAAATTAGTAAAATTACAAATCATGTATCATAAATAAATTTTTGTTATACAAAACGCGTTGAAAACACATAATTTTGTAACTAATAAATACATCGTTGCTAGAACGAAATGGATGCCACGTTTGTCTATTCTGCAATTTCTTTCCACTTCTGAAATGTTTTTGATAAAAGTTTTTATCTCTTGCAAACAAAATAGTTTATTAGTTTCTAAATATATTAAATGTCCTTAAAAACTTTACTATCAGTGTTCTTTGTGGGAAAGATACTAATAAATATGGACTATACAATGGCAAGGCCACAGTGGTGCAATGTGTTACAGGGAAAATATTGGAAATAACCATAATATCCCAAAAATAATAAAAAATAATAATAATATTACGAGTTACTTAAAATTAAACAACTATGTGTATTTCGATGTCCACGTCATCATTATCAATGGGTGACTCTAGTTTTAATCTTCTTGTTTGTTTGATTTTTTCTTGTTATAAGATCCTCTGATGATGATGTCATGATCATCGAAATGTACATATTATTTTATTCTTAAGTAAATCGTACTATTTCTATTTTTTATTGTTTTTTTGCGGTATTTCCAACATTTTTCATGTAAAACATGGACTAGCTGAATCCTATCGCACTTTGCTGTAGCACATTCTGGTTGCATGGGTAAGATATAAGAAACAAAACCTAGCATACATTGCATAGAAGTTTTATTTTGCAATACTTCAGAGTGTAAGGCAATACTGAGCTAAAGCTGTGTCATTTCTTGACCGAACCGATGCCAGAACCATTAGGATAGAAAGATTTTCCCAGTTCCTCCCGGTGCATCCCAACTCGTTTCAATTTTAATTTTCAATATGGGACCATAAATGCCCTTAGGCTTTAATTGCCCTTATGCCTATAATGAACTTATACGTTATGCATACATTTGACAATGCTTGATTAATCACATGGCTGTTGTAACTGTTCACGGCGCAAATCCACATTAGATGAAGCAGTCGCAGCTCGGGCGGGTTGCTGAGATCCTCAAATAACCTCTACTTATGATTTGGCGCAGTTCGATCGCGACATGATCACACCAAAGTACCTCGATTGAGGGGAGTATTTAATGTAGTGAATAAACTTGTTTTTTGATAATAAACAATGCGATCGGAAACAGTTAATGTTTACAGCTGATCGTTGAAAAGCTTTTTCTTCAGGCCACAGATATCTTACTGACTCGAACAATAGATAAAAACAATCTGTAAAGCTAGTTTTATGTCAAGTCAAAATTTAAACTTAACAGCTGCAGAATGTTTTGAGTTTTTGAGGCGTACACAAACTAAGTTAACATTGTTATACGTAAAGTTTGAGCTTTAGTTCAAATGCCAATACTACAACTTGTACTAATATAAGAGAGAGGTTTTATATCAGTACGTTTTTTTATATTTCCTTTAATTACACGTTTTTGAAAATCGCATGATAATAAGATTAACCAAAATACTTTAGTCTAACATTGGAGAAATAAATGTATGATTTATAATTGTCTTATTTTCTCAAATATTAGTGACTTTTTGTTATAAACTTAGAATATTTTACAGTATCCTTATGTTATCTCGATTACACTTTTTAATGTCAAACAAACGATTGTATATGACTTGGATTTGTGCTATATCGTCAAAAGTAAATAATTTTCTCATTGCTATAAAATGCCTTCAAAATTATATCAAATTAAGTTTGGCAATACGATCTAGATAGACGAACTTATAAAGCAAGAAACAATAAAGTTTTATCAGAAACAGAGTATACAGAGCGCCCCGTCATGGATTATTCAGGACTTGACAAGTCATGGCCTGACAGTTGTCCTTTCCTTAATATACAGCTTTTATTAAAAGAAAGCTGAAGGAAAAATTCTTTATTTAATAATATTTTCTGTTCTCATAATTAGATATTTTTAGTCCTTGGAAAAACAAAAGTCAATTAAGGCGACTCAACTGCTCTTCGTCTCAGGAAAGACAAGAGTAAATTTATTTAGAATCAGAACATATCTTTTAAAATAACTTTTATAACTTGTACTAAAGGTAGGTGATAAAGTTTTATTACTGATTTTAAATATATTAGTTTGTCTAAAATTAAAAATAGTTTTCGATATAAAAAAGTTTATAACTCTTATTAATATCTAAGTATTTATATTGGCGAATTGGTTTAGGAAATGTATTTACTTGTATTTCTGTATATTAACGGATGTTGTATAGTGAAATTGACCTTGAGGGACTTGTATGTCGCTTTATGTCAACTAATGCTATGTAGTGACTTGTTCTTGAATATGCTTTATGTCAACTGATGCTGTACAGTCACATTGTTTTTGCACATACTTTATGTCAACAGATACTGTTTAGTGGCATGCTCTTGCCTCAGCTTTATGTCAACTAATGCTGTGTAGAGACATTGCTCTCACCTATGCTTTATGTCAACTAATGCTGTGTAGAGACATTGCTCTCACGTAAGTTTTATGTCAACTAATGCTGTGTAGGGACACTGCTCTCTTCTATGCTTTATGTCAACTGATGCTGTGTAAAGACATTGCTCTTACCTAAGCCTTATGTCAACTGATGGTATGTAGGAGATTGCTCTCACCTAAGCTTTATGTCAACTGATGCTGTGTAGAGACATTGCTCTCATGTAAGTTTTATGTCAACTAATGCTGTGTAGGGACACTGCTCTCTTCTATGCTTTATGTCAACTGATGCTGTATAAAGACATTGCTCTTACCTAAGCCTTATGTCAACTGATGGTGTGTAGGAGATTGCTCTCACCTAAGCTTTATGTCAACTGATGCTTTATAGTGACATCGCTCTCCCCTAAGCTTTAAGTGAACTGATGCTGTTTAGGGACATTGCTCTCACGTAAGTTTTATGTCAACTAATGCTGTGTAGAGACACTGCTCTCTCTCCTATGCTTTATGTCACATGATGCTGTGTAAAGACATTGCTCTCATGTAAGTTTTATGTCAACTAATGCTGTGTAGGGACACTGCTCTCTTCTATGCTTTATGTCAACTGATGCTGTGTAAAGACATTGCTCTTACCTAAGCCTTATGTCAAATGATGGTGTGTAGGAGATTGCTCTCACCTAAGTTTTATGTCAACTGATGCTGTGTAGAGACATTGCTCTCATGTAAGTTTTATGTCAACTAATGCTGTGTAGGGACACTGCTCTCTTCTATGCTTTATGTCAACTAATGCTGTATAAAGACATTGCTCTTACCTAAGCCTTATGTCAACTGATGGTGTGTAGGAGATTGCTCTCACCTAAGCTTTATGTCAACTGATGCTGTGTAGAGACATTGCTCTCATGTAAGTTTTATGTCAACTAATGCTGTGTAGAGACACTGCTCTCTCTCCTATGCTTTATGTCACATGATGCTGTGTAAAGACATTGCTCTCATGTAAGTTTTATGTCAACTAATGCTGTGTAGGGACACTGCTCTCTTCTATGCTTTATGTCAACTGATGCTGTGTAAAGACATAGCTCTTACCTAAGCCTTATGTCAACTGATGGTGTGTAGGAGATTGCTCTCACCTAAGCTTTATGTCAACTGATGCTGTGTAGAGACATTGCTCTCATGTAAGTTTTATGTCAACTAATGCTGTGTAGGGACACTGCTCTCTTCTATGCTTTATGTCAACTGATGCTGTGTAAAGACATTGCTCTTACCTAAGCCTTATGTCAACTGATGGTGTGTAGGAGATTGCTCTCACCTAAGCTTTATGTCAACTGATGCTGTGTAGAGACATTGCTCTCATGTAAGTTTTATGTCAACTAATGCTGTGTAGGGACACTGCTCTCTTCTATGCTTTATGTCAACTGATGCTGTATAAAGACATTGCTCTTACCTAAGCCTTATGTCAACTGATGGTGTGTAGGAGATTGCTCTCACCTAAGCTTTATGTCAACTGATGCTTTATAGTGACATCGCTCTCCCCTAAGCTTTAAGTGAACTGATGCTGTTTAGGGACATTGCTCTCACGTAAGTTTTATGTCAACTAATGCTGTGTAGAGACACTGCTCTCTCTCCTATGCTTTATGTCACATGATGCTGTGTAAAGACATTGCTCTTACCTAAGCCTTATGTCAACTGATGGTGTGTAGGAGATTGCTCTCACCTAAGCCTTATGTCAACTGATGCTTTATAGTGACATCGCTCTCCCCTAAACTTTAAGTGAACTGATGCTGTGTAGGGACATTGCGCTCACTTAGGATTTATGTCAACTGATGTTGTGTAGGGGAATTATTCTCACTTAAGCTTTATGTCAACTGATAATGTGTAGTGACATCCTTTTCTTGGATATAATATATTTAACAATCCACAATAACATTTTACGCATTATTTACAACATATAACACAATAACAGGTCATTCATAATACACTAAATATAACTCAGCTCAAACATTGTGACCTCAAGCATGTTTGCTCAAACAGAATTGGTTTCTCCTTGGCACGATTGGTTTTAAAGAAAGAATGAAGAAATACATATTTTATAAGTTTATTTGTTGGAATATCACCTTGAAGTTACATGTATGGATAAGTCACATACAGCCACTTGTTCCCCTTGTCATGTGAATATCTGTTTAGTTATTTAATATTTTAATTGATGTTGGCAAAACAAATCAATAGATATAATAAGTCTTCCAAGTTAAAGTAATGTTTTTAGTTCTAGTTAAATAAACTTGTTAAAAATTATATATTTATTTTAGTGTAAGATACAGTTTTGAAAGTTATAAAACTGAGTAAATACCCTTAGACAATCGAGTATGTGTCTTGTGCTGCAGGTACCCCCAGCAAGGTCACGTGATGTGCACGGATCAACGCTGCAACACCGCTATAACTGTCGCCTATATATTGCCTGCCTTCGTATGTCTGCCTTCCTACTTCGTCTTCAGCATCCGCGCTACCAACGTCATAGAGGATTCCAGCGTCGTCGTGCTCTACCACCTGGACCTGAGCGAACTGGCCAAAGAAGATAACGAACTACTGTACAACATCAACTTCTGGGTGTACGCGGTCGTCATCAAGCTCATCCCATGCGCTATACTCACCGTTATCTCTTACTGGCTGATCGTGGTGCTGTACAGGGTCAACCAGAGGAAGCAGAGACTCAGAACCGACGTGTACAACATACCGTCAGACCATAAGGCGGACAGGAAGACCTGCAAGACTGAGAGACGCACAAACAGGACAACTCGAATGTTGGTAGCGGTGCTGTTGCTGTTCCTCATTACGGAATTCCCTCAGGGAATTTTGGGTTTGCTGAGTGGGATTTTGGGGAGGAGATTTTTCAGAGCTTGTTACCATTTGTTTGGCGAGATTATGGACATACTGGCTCTGATCAATGGCGCCATTAACTTTATACTGTATTGTTCCATGAGCAGACAGTTCAGGGCCACTTTTGGGGAACTGTTTAAGCCCAAATTGTTGACAAAATGGGCACCTTCCCAAACCGAAACACAAACTACTTACGTATGATCATTGTAAATTTGCAAATTTTACTCAGATTGGTTAATTTGTAGACAAACTTAAATAATTATGAAGCCGTAATTTTAGAGAGGAATTAATATTGTATCTCTTGACAAGAGTTGTCAAAAAATGTATATAAACCTATAGAAAAATAGGTTAATCCGTTAAAATAAAAACGTTTTGGTTGATTAAAGCTAGAATATTATATTAACTATAAACAAAACAATTTCGTGTCATTTAATTCAATTATTAAATTAAAATATTTTATTTTAAAATGTATAAAAATACGTCATTAGTAACACGGATACTTTAACGTATTAAAATAAATAAATATTATTTATCAAGAAACAAATGGGTGTTTATAAATGTAATGATAACAATAAACATAGAAATGTTTAAGCAAATAGATTCTATTTACTGAATTTTTAAAACAACTTCGATTAATTTTAGCAATTAAATAATCACTTAAAGCTGAAATGTTTCAACGTTTTTTAAAAAATTCCTACATTGTAAAAAATTGTATTGTTAACTGAACAAGTTAGAGTCCTAAACCAATGCCGTTTGTAAGCCCTCTCTAGCCTCGCTATAAATCGTATTTTTGATTAATCTTATCTTACCGTGATATTATGTTAGAATATACGGAGACGCTTTTGCAATCCATGGTTCGTATAAACTAATTTGTAAGTTGAACAGCATTTTAAAATAGGTAGAATAAAGTATTAGCTTTTTCATCAGGTAAAACCGTTATTGAACAAGAACTCATAACGTTAGTTTGAAATTTAATATAACTGATTAAAATGTTTTAAGAAACCTTCTTTAATCTAAAATCAATATGATACAATGGTGACCTAAGTCAGCTGAATTACTTTAAAATCCACTAAACTATTATTTTTTCCAAATGAAAGATTTTGTTCAATAAAAAATATTGTAGATAAAATTGTGCACAGTATTTGAAGACCCTGAGCTACAAAATGAATTGGCTTTTATTAAGCATTTCCTTGCACTAACTCTATCGCCTATCCTGACCACTGCAGGTTGTGTGGTCAGTTACACCCTCAGGGGGAGAAAAGGTGGATGTAGAACTGATTTATAAGCTGATGTAAAAAAACAACCCTCATAAAGTAATCATCTCTGGGTATCACTCTCTTTGTGTGGGCAGTTGCTACACCCTCAAGGCGAGGAACAACCCTCGTAAAGCCACCACCTGATGGTACCCCTCTGGTTGAGAGTGCAGTTGCTACACCTGAGGCGAGGAACAACCCTCGTAAAGCCACCACCTGATGGTACCACTCTGGTTGAGTGTGCAGTTGCTACACCTGAGGCGAGGAACAACCCTCGTAAAGCCACCACCTGATGGTACCACTCTGGTTGAGTGTGCAGTAGTTACACCCTCAAGGCGAGGAACTATCCTCGTAAAGCAAACACCTGATGGTACCACTCTGGTTGAGTGTACAGTAGTTACACCCTCAAGGCGAGGAACTATCCTCGTAAAGCAAACACCTGATGGTACCACTCTGGTTGAGTGTGCAGTAGTTACACCCTCAAGGCGAGGAACTACCCTCGTAAAGCCACCACCTGATGATACCACTCTGTTGAGTGTGCAGTTGCTACACCCTCAGGGCGAGGAACACTCTCGTAAGACAAACACTTGATGGTACAACTCTTTAAACTGGTTACTGGATTTTGCCCTACGGAAATTATCAGTGTTATACCCTTTCATAAAATAACGATATATTCACTGTTTGGATGAATTACTAGTAAAAGTATTTGCATTATGTTAGACATTTGGTGATTAAAAAACCACAGAGGAAATGTGTTATCAAATCACACTGTGATCTCCAATTGTCAAACCTGGTGGCTCGTTAAGGGTTTCTATAGAAACTGCAGCCGAGTAGGGAGTTATTAGATTATAATAGACATTATATAAGAAGACATAATATTAAACACTGAGTAAACGTATTCCCCTTATTTTTTATGTTTATTTTTATTTTTAGATTTAGAAATGTGTATTAAAAAAGTAGCAAGCTTGTTCCAATATAGAAGGGTGAAAAGGGATAGTTGGGTTTAAAAATTTCAAGACATAATTTTACTTTTTTATTACATAATGGTTCCATCGGACTATTTGGTCAGGTTTCACATTTCTAGAATCCTTCTCACTTCCAGATGATTGCTCATAAAATACAAACCAATTGTTACGGAAAACATCACAATAAGAAAAAGTTATTTCTTTATAAGTAAACATAGTAAATAATTATATATTGAAATTTCTTTAAAAACCTACTTTTAACTTTTATAGATTAATCGATCGTACATTGAAAATAAGTTTGTTCATGTGTAAGATTAAAAGTAAAAATTTTTAAGAAAACAATGTTCAACAATATCGATACAAGTTTATTATAAATGTATATAATAGGCCTTAAATGATGTTAAAGAAGACAAGTTTGTAAATAAATATTGTTACATTTTGTATTAAATATGTGTAGAAACATTAAAATAAATGGGAAAGATTTAAGCTATTGTGAATATTTGTGTTATTGTTCTCTTGTAACTGGATCATACATATTCTATTTATAGAACTCATTTAATTATGAGCCCAATAATATGAGTACTATATATAGATAACCATTTTGTTGTTAGCAAAAGGCTAACCACAGTTTTATTTACAACCTTAAGAAGTATAACTAAGTTGATGTAGCAAATGCTTTAAATGTTTCTGGTTACCGTGGCTACGAAGATATTAGAAATGTAAATAATCACTATATGTAATATTATTGTTAACCAAAATTAAAAAAAGTCTTTTTAAACATTTTCTATGTTTTTATTTATAATTATTGCCAAGATGGTATTTTATCATAATGTAAAAAAGAGCTAAAATAAAGATTTATTTACTAAAACATGAGTTTTTATGGCAATGCTAAGTGTCCTTCTACTGGAACCTATTTTTCTTATTTCACAAGCTTTTTCTCATTATAAAATTTTATGTCTCGGTTCCAAACTGGGAATTGTAATAATTTATGTAATGTTTCAGCGCGACGGAAGATGCTGCATAAATAATAAGAAACTCACAATAAAAATATCCATGTCAAACGCGGTTTCACGTTCTTATATTGCCATCACCAGTAAAATGATTTACTTCTGTGAGACTTGTAGCGTACCCACTGATAATTATAGAATAAGTCATAGAAAACGTTTGTATATAAATATATTACCTAATTAGTGGTGGATTCTATGCTTTAATAATCACACAAATAATGTTTACACTTTTTCGCAGTGATATTACTGAGCGACTTGTTTATACAAACTTGTCAGAGAAATGTGTTCGGAATGTACAAAGCAATGCAGAATACTAAGATTAACTTCCTAGGTTTCGCGATGTGTTCGGAATGTACAAAGCAATGCAGACTACTAAGATTAACTTCCTAGGTTTCGCGATGTGTTCGGAATGTACAAAGCAATGCAGAATACTAAGATTAACTTCCTAGGTTTCGCGATGTGTTCGGAATGTACAAAGCAATGCAGAATACTAAGATTAACTTCCTAGGTTTCGCGATGTGTTCGGAATGTACAAAGCAATGCAGAATACTAAGATTAACTTCCTAGGTTTCGCAATGTGTTCGGAATGTACAAAGCAATGCAGAATACTAAGATTAACTTCCTAGGTTTCGCGATGTGTTCGGAATGTACAAAGCAATGCAGAATACTAAGATTAACTTCCTAGGTTTCGCGATGTGTTCGGAATGTACAAAGCAATGCAGACTACTAAAATTATCTTCCTAGGTTTCGCGATGTGTTCGGAATGTACAAAGCAATGCAGACTACTAAGATTAACTTCCTAGGTTTCGCGATGTGTTCGGAATGTACAAACCAATGCAGACTACTAAGATTAACTTCCTAGGTTTCGCGATGTGTTCGGAATGTACAAAACAATGCAGAATACTAAGATTAACTTCCTAGGTTTCGCGATGTGTTCGGAATGTACAAAGCAATGCAGAATACTAAGATTAACTTCCTAGGTTTCGCAATGTGTTCGGAATGTACAAAGCAATGCAGAATACTAAGATTAACTTCCTAGGTTTGGCGATGTGTTCGGAATGTACAAAGCAATGCAGAATACTAAGATTAACTTCCTAGGTTTCGCGATGTGTTCGGAATGTACAAAGCAATGCAGAATACTAAGATTAACTTCCTAGGTTTCGCGATGTGTTCGGAATGTACAAAGCAATGCAGAATACTAAGATTAACTTCCTAGGTTTCACGATGTGTTCGGAATGTACAAAGCAATGCAGAATACTAAGATTAACTTCCTAGGTTTCGCGATGTGTTCGGAATGTACAAAGCAATGCAGAATACTAAGATTAACTTCCTAGGTTTCGCGATGTGTTCGGAATGTACAAAGCAATGCAGACTACTAAGATTAACTTCCTAGGTTTCGCGATGTGTTCGGAATGTACAAAGCAATGCAGAATACTAAGATTAACTTCCTAGGTTTCGCGATGTGTTCGGAATGTACAAAGCAATGCAGAATACTAAGATTAACTTCCTAGGTTTCGCGATGTGTTCGGAATGTACAAAGCAATGCAGAATACTAAGATTAACTTCCTAGGTTTCGCAATGTGTTCGGAATGTACAAAGCAATGCAGAATACTAAGATTAACTTCCTAGGTTTCGCGATGTGTTCGGAATGTACAAAGCAATGCAGAATACTAAGATTAACTTCCTAGGTTTCGCGATGTGTTCGGAATGTACAAAGCAATGCAGACTACTAAAATTATCTTCCTAGGTTTCGCGATGTGTTCGGAATGTACAAAGCAATGCAGACTACTAAGATTACCTTCCTAGGTTTCGCGATGTGTTCGGAATGTACAAAGCAATGCAGACTACTAAGATTAACTTCCTAGGTTTCGCGATGTGTTCGGAATGTACAAAACAATGCAGAATACTAAGATTAACTTCCTAGGTTTCGCGATGTGTTCGGAATGTACAAAGCAATGCAGAATACTAAGATTAACTTCCTAGGTTTCGCAATGTGTTCGGAATGTACAAAGCAATGCAGAATACTAAGATTAACTTCCTAGGTTTCGCGATGTGTTCGGAATGTACAAAGCAATGCAGAATACTAAGATTAACTTCCTAGGTTTCGCGATGTGTTCGGAATGTACAAAGCAATGCAGAATACTAAGATTAACTTCCTAGGTTTCGTGATGTGTTCGGAATGTACAAAGCAATGCAGACTACTAAGATTAACTTCCTAGGTTTCGCGATGTGTTCGGAATGTACAAAGCAATGCAGAATACTAAGATTAACTTCCTACATTTCGCGATGTGTTCGGAATGTACAAAGCAATGCAGAATACTAAGATTAACTTCCTAGGTTTCGCGATGTGTTCGGAATGTACAAAGCAATGCAGAATACTAAGATTAACTTCCTAGGTTTCGCGATGTGTTCGGAATGTACAAAGCAATGCAGAATACTAAGATTAACTTCCTAGGTTTCGCGATGTGTTCGGAATGTACAAAGCAATGCAGAATACTAAGATTAACTTCCTAGGTTTCGCGATGTGTTCGGAATGTACAAAGCAATGCAGAATACTAAGATTAACTTCCTAGGTTTCGCGATGTGTTCGGAATGTACAAAGCAATGCATAATACTAAGATTAACTTCCTGAGTTTCGCGATGTGAATGTACAAAGCAATGCAGAATACTAAGATTAACTTCCTAGGTTTCGCGATGTGTTCGGAATGTACAAAGCAATGCATAATACTAAGATTAACTTCCTAGGTTTCGCGATGTGAATGTACAAAGCAATGCAGAATACTAAGATTAACTTCCTAGGTTTCGCGATGTGAATGTACAAAGCAATGCATAATACTAAGATTAACTTCCTAGGTTTCGCGATGTGTTCGGAATGTACAAAGCAATGCAGAATACTAAGATTAACTTCCTAGGTTTCGCGATGTGTTCGGAATGTATAAAGCAATGCAGAATACTAAGATTAACTTCCTAGGTTTCGCGATGTGTTCGGAATGTACAAAGCAATGCAGAATACTAAGATTAACTTCCTAGGTTTCGCGATGTGTTCGGAATGTACAAAGCAATGCAGAATACTAAGATTAACTTCCTAGGTTTCGCGATGTGTTCGGAATGTACAAAGCAATGCATAATACTAAGATTAACTTCCTAGGTTTCGCGATGTGTTCGGAATGTACAAAGCAATGCAGAATACTAAGATTAACTTCCTAGGTTTCGCGATGTGTTCGGAATGTATAAAGCAATGCAGAATACTAAGATTAACTTCCTAGGTTTCGCGATGTGTTCGGAATGTACAAAGCAATGCATAATACTAAGATTAACTTCCTAGGTTTCGCGATGTGTTCGGAATGTACAAAGCAATGCATAATACTAAGATTAACTTCCTAGGTTTCGCGATGTGTTCGGAATGTACAAAGCAATGCAGAATACTAAGATTAACTTCCTAGGTTTCGCGATGTGTTCGGAATGTACAAAGCAATGCAGAATACTAAGATTAACTTCCTAGGTTTCGCGATGTGTTCGGAATGTACAAAGCAATGCAGAATACTAAGATTAACTTCCTAGGTTTCGCGATGTGTTCGGAATGTACAAAGCAATGCAGAATACTAAGATTAACTTCCTAGGTTTCGCGATGTGTTCGGAATGTACAAAGCAATGCAGAATACTAAGATTAACTTCCTAGGTTTCGCGATGTGTTCGGAATGTACAAAGCAATGCAGAATACTAAGATTAACTTCCTAGGTTTCGCGATGTGTTCGGAATGTACAAAGCAATGCATAATACTAAGATTAACTTCCTAGGTTTCGCGATGTGTTCGGAATGTACAAAGCAATGCAGACTACTAAGATTAACTTCCTAGGTTTCGCGATGTGTTCGGAATGTACAAAGCAATGCAGAATACTAAGATTAACTTCCTAGGTTTCGCGATGTGTTCGGAATGTACAAAGCAATGCAGACTACTAAGATTAACTTCCTAGGTTTCGCGATGTCTTCCCTAGTCTGGATACCGTTATTGTTCCATTTAGCGATTTTAATTAAAACTTTCTCCCCTAAAGTCGGGAATAAGGACCCGAAGCGCCGCTCATAATAAGAAACCCATTCCCCCAAGTAATTAATGTTTTGGATTTCTTCTACAACTTTCAATTGTAACTGTTTATTTATACAGACTTCGTGTCACAGAACTTGATCTCACTCATCCACTCCTGAGAGAGGAAATTTTTTGTTTGTCTCGAGAAATTATAAATAAATAAAACCTCTTAAGCCACGACCACTTTTATGTCCTGATGTACATTTCGACTGCAAAGTAATCATTTTCAGAGGAAGTTACTACAAGATTAACTCTTTGTAAGTAAAATCTAAAGTACCCTAAATAAGAATCGTCACAATCTATATTTTTATTAAATATAGTGAAAATAATAAATCATATTAGTTTTAGCAACACGACGTTATGGAAAACAAAATTCATAAAACGAAAGGAACATTGTGTAGCATAATATCGTTTTAAGATAAATCCATACTTACCGTTCCGTTCTGTAGGAATACATACATTTGATACTAATTAGCTCCTTTATAGCTCATTAAAATTATCATTACAATTATCTCATTACAATCCTTGTAGCTCATTACAATTATGTTATTACAATCCTTATATCTCATAACAATTATCATTACAACTATCTCATTACAAGCCTTATAGCTCATTACAATTATCTTATTACAATCCTTATAGCTCATTACAATTATCGCAATACAATCCTTATAGCTCATTACAATTATCTTATTACAATCCTTATAGCTCATTACAATTATCTCATTACAATCCTTATAGCTCATTACAATTATCTCATTACAATCCTTATAGCTCATTACGATTAGCATTACAATTATCTCATTACAATCCGTATAGCTAATTACAATTATCTCTATACAATCCTTATAGCTCATTACAATTATCTTATTACAATCCTTATAGCTCATTACAATTATCAGTACAATTATCTCAATACAATCCTTATAGCTCATTACAATTATCTCAATACAATCCTTATAGCTCATTACAATTATCATATTACAATCCTTATAGCTCATTACAATTACCTCAATATAATCCTTATATCTCATTACAATTATCTTATTACAATCCTTATAGCTCATTACAATTATCATTACAATTATCTCAATACAATCCTTATAGCTCATTGCAATTATCTTATTACAATCCTTATATCTCATTACAATTATTATTACAATTATCTCATTGCAATCCTTATAGCTCATTACAATTATTATTACAATTGATTTATTACAATCCTTATACCTCATAATTATATTACCATTATCTCATTACATTCCTTAAAGCTCATTACAATTATCTCTTTACAATCCTTATAGCTCATTGCAATTATCACTACAATTACCTCATTACAATCCTTATAGCTCATTACGATTAGCATCACAATTATCTCTTTACAATCCTTATAGCTGATTACGATTAGCATTACAATTATCTCTTTACAATCCCTATAGCTCATTACAATCTTTATAGCTCATTACAATTATCTCATTACAATCCTTAAAGCTCATTACAATTATCTCATTTCAATCCTTATAACTCATTACAATTATCATTATAATTACCTCATTACAACCCTTATAGACCATTACAATTATTTCATTACATCCCTTATAGCTCATTACAATTATCATTACAATTACCTCATTACAATCCTTAAAGCTCATTACAATTATCTCATTACAATTTTTATAGCTCATTACAATTATCATTACAATTACTTCACTACAATCCTTATAGATCATTACAATTATCATTACGAATATTTATTACAATACTTATAGCTCATAATTACATTACCATTGTCTTATTATAATCGTTAAAGCTCATTACAATTATCTCATTACAATCCTTAGAGCTCATTACGATTAGCATTACAATTATCTCTTTACAATCCTTATAGAGCATTACAAAAATCATTACAATTATTTCAATACAATCCTCATAGCTCATTACAATTATCTCATTACAATCCCTATAGCTCATTACAATTATCTCATTTCAATCTTTATAGCGCATTACAATTATCATTACAATTATCTCATTACAATCCTTATAGCTCATTACAATTATCATTATAATAACCTCATTACAATCCTTATAGATCATTACAA
Source organism: Prosapia bicincta (assembly GCA_036971475.1). Taxonomy (NCBI): domain Eukaryota; kingdom Metazoa; phylum Arthropoda; class Insecta; order Hemiptera; family Cercopidae; genus Prosapia; species Prosapia bicincta. The sequence continues at coordinate 76,781,867 of JBAIZL010000003.1, forward strand.
TTATCTCATTACAATCCTTATAGCTTATTACAATTATCATTACAATTACCTCATTACAATCCTTATAGATCATTACAATTATCATTACAATTACCTCATTACAATCCTTATAGATCATTACAATTATCAATACGAATATTTATTACAATACTTATAGCTCATAATTACATTACCATTATCTTATTATAATCGTTAAAGCTCATTACAATTATCTCATTATAATCCTTATAGCTCATTACAATTATCATTACAGTTATTTATTACAATACTTATAGCTCATAATTACATTACCATTATCTTATTATAATCCTTAATGCTCATTACAATTATGCCATTACAATCATTATAGCTCATTACGATTAGCATTACAATTATCTCTTTACAATCCTTATAGCTCATTACAAAAATCATTACAATTATCTCATTACAATCCTTATAGCTCATTACAATTATCTCATTACAATCCCTATAGCTCATCACAATTATCTCATTACAATCCCTATAGCTCATTACAATTATCTCATTACAATCCTTATAGCTCATTACAATTATCTCATTACAATCCTTATAGCTCATTACAATTATCTCATTACAATCCCTATAGCTCATTACAATTATCTCATTACAATCCTTATAGCTCATTACAATTATCATTACAGTTATTTAATACAATACTTATAGCTCATAATTACATTACCATTATCTTATTATAATCCTTAATGCTCATTACAATTATGTCATTACAATCCTTATAGCTCATTACGATTAGCATTACAATTATCTCTTTACAATCCTCATAGCGCATTACAATTATCCACAGTACTTGCACCCATATTATCATTTGAATCTATTTCATACTGATAATATTTCTACAGTAGGGTGGACTAAGTCGACAATAAAGTAATGTATCAAAACTGTTTTCGAAGTGATACAGTTAGCACGGCCCTGAAAGTATAAAAACATATGTATGAGAAGAAAGCACACTACACAAAGTTTTATAAACATGTTTTTATTTTGTAGTAATCTGAAAAAATAAATACTTTTCATCTGATGCCGAGGAACCGGGGAATTTTGAATGATTAAATTAAAAACATGGGTAAAGGAAGAGATTTTATTTCTAAAGATGACTGTTTTCTTCAACTTCGTAAACATTTATTACTGGAAGCACATCTTGTAGATATAAATAATATTTAATATATCAAACAGTTCATTCTATTTTTAAAAAAATCGTCTAATTTTAAAAAACCGTCTATTTCTAAATACGGTAAAAAATATATATTATTCTAGATAAATTCAAAAGATCAAATCATATATAATTTTTTTAAAAAGTCAATTCCTACTTAAATCAACAAAGAAATTTTCTTTAGTTTCAACTAATTAAATAATTATGAAATTTCAACTAGTATAAATATTTATATACATATGCCAGAACAACAATGTTAAGTGGCAAAATATAGAGCGAATTTCCTAGAAATTTTCCATTTTCTTTTCTAATTATGGTGTTGGACTATTATTGTTATTTGCCACTATTTATACGCTTTTTCCAGCTCTTGAATTGTATTGTAGTTTCTTTTCGCTTTTCTTTCGCATTGTCCGTTTGTGAAGCAAGGTTCTATTACGGTAATTTAGTTTGTTTGTTTACTTATTATTTTCATTCATTTTTAATCCCAGAGCATTATTTATGATACTGTGTGGTAACCATGGCAACAATATAAGGTTAGACATGAGGGTTTTTCTTAAAGATCTTTGAGAAGTTCATTATTAGTTATGGTAAGATGGCTCATTGGTAAGAAGAGCTAGATTTCGAACATGAAGACAGTTCGAATCCAACCTAGACCCCCAAAAATTTATAATTTAACTATTGAACAAATATTTGAAAACCCTGTATTAACGTTAATTGTCATCCACTAAAGGTTAAATAAAATGTATTTGAACTTGATTGGATGAATACAAATGTATTTTATTAACGATTGAAAATGTATACAAGATATATTATGAGAGTGTGAGCTAATAGAAGAAAATTAATAGTAATAATAAAATAGTAAACAATTTTGAAAATGATTTTTAATTTAAATTTTCATTCAGTAGAAGTATATAGTAATAATTGTTTATGCTCATAAACGTTTGCTGGTATTGTTTTATAGATGAGAAAATTTCACCTTTAGCTTCGTTGGACACGTTCCGGCCAAAACTGAGGATATAATCATCTGTTAACGAGGTAAGTAATGATTGTTGGCTTTGTTATTGATTTATGGAACAAATTTCAACCAAATTAAACATCGGAGAGGGAAAATATCCCATTGCAATATTTGTCCGGTTCGGACAAAATGACTTTAATAAAGTCATGTAATAAAGTTTGCGCTCCCAAAGCAGACCAATCATGGCAAAATCAATCGACCCTAATGGGCACTGCAATGCACATTTTTTATACCATTGCAAAAGCCGTGTGGTTAGTTTTGCGGAGTTCTGAGAGGTATGTATTGTGGATTACATTTATATTTTGCTTTTGCTGATTTAATGTTTACTATAATGGCAAAATCTATATATTTTAAGGTTTTAAAAGGTATAAGCATACGTAATAAACTATTGAATAATCAACGTTTTTACAATGGCTTACGCTGCAACTTCGATATTTACTTTCATTGTTATTTTCCAGGTGAAAGCGTTTTCTGCTTGATCAACAGCGATTTCGAGTTTTATTTCCTCCGTTGTGTCCATTGTGATTTTGTGTGCTACTTCTCTTTATACCAACTATTATTGTTTTGTATTTTTTGTATTCTCAGCTCTTACTCGTTTTCATTATTGTGTCATTCTGAGACTTGTTATTTCCTGTCTAGCAATGCTATAAATCGCTAGTGTTGCAATATCTTCTTTTATATCGAAATCTTGTTGCTGTTCATGACGATCTGGTTGTTAATTACTTATTATACTTTTGCTATTACTTGCGACCAGACTTTTTGTTAACTAAAGGTTGTTAAATTGTTAACTTACACTTGGAGGAAACGTTTTCGTCTTACGACTTCTTCAGCTTCGTCTTCTTTTATGATATTAATTGTTTGTAATATGAAACCGTAAATATATTTTATATCAAGAAAGTTATTTCGGTCGCCTTGAAGACTGAAGGCTGCAAAGAGAGAGAAATATAACTCCAGGACATAATCGACCCAGAAGAAAGGATAACTTATTTTGTTGGAAACGTGATGAGAATCCATTGGGAACCCTTAGGCCCTTTGCCCACAACAGTTGTTTAGTATTTTCTTCATTTTTCACCGTTTTAATGGTAACGCCTGGGCTGAAACAATATTTATGTGTCTTTAAGCATTCGAAATAAGTATTAAATAAATAATAAAACTGTTGAATATCGAGTCAAGGTTATTTTAGTTAATGCAACGCTTCGGGAACCAGTTCGTTGCCCTCTGTTGTGCTATGAAAACAAAGCTCAAAAAAAGATCTCGGTGAAATGTAAGGTATTTGAGGTTCTGCCTCCCCACGTTATTCATTTGAACGCTAAATATAAGGATTTAGTTTTTATAGCATAACATTCTTGAGAAGGGCAACGAACTAGTTTCCGAAACGTTGCACTGATTAAAATAAATATATTTGTCTCGATACTCAACAGGTTTATCATTTATTCAATGTTTATGTTAATTATACAATAAAAACAATGATACGTTTGTGCATATTCCTTAAAGAGGTTAAATTGCTTTGTGTGACGTCATGTAGTTTATTTTATAATATTGTATTGCCGATTTTATGAGAGTATTTTTTGCTAAGATTTAATAAAACTTGAGGCTCTGGTTGGAGAGATTACCTTACTACTACTACGTAGCGCTACAGCTCGGGGTGGGCCTTGGCTTCCTTAACAATGTCCCGCCATGTACTTCTATCATTAGCCTTCTGTTTCTATGCTGTAATGCCGAGTACCTTTAAGTCTTCCTCAAGGTTCTGTAGCCATCGTCTTCTTGGTCGGCCAACTCTTCTTTTGCCAATCAAAGTGTCATGTAAACGGCATTCTATTGGTGGGCATTCTTATGATGTGACCCAACCATTCTAGAGGTCGCGTTTTAATAAAATGGACCACATTTGCGTCTTTGTATAAGGAATACAACTCGGCATTAGATTGAAGCTTCCACACATTTGTTTGTACATCGTGAACCGGACCTTAAAACTTTTCTTAAAAGCTTACGCTCAAATATAATGAGAAATGTAAATATAAATTTCTCAAATGTAAGGAGAAATTACCTTACATGAACACATTTTATGCAAAAACGTTTTGGAAAAGAAACGCAATCAGTAGAACCACTAAACACGTTTTAGTTGTGGAATGTGTCCATATTAGTAATAGTGGTTTAGTTTTAGCTGTTTAGTGAACATTTCAAATAATAATACTGTCGCTTTTATCTCTGTAACATTAAAATAATTTGCTCGAAGCCAAATACTGAGCCTATCAACAAGTCGATACTACGTTATTTCAATATTAATTAAAATAAACACACAACGCTTAGACTCTGAGTGAATGTGATGCGGATGAATATCGAGTCAAAAGTTAATTTAATTAGTGCAAAGTTGCGACAACTAATTCTTTGCCCATATCAAACCTGAAAACAATATTAAATTCTTTATATATACGCATATATAATACAAGTACACTCACATCAAAAATTTAAAACTTAGAACCTCAATGAAATTTTAGTCAACAACGTAATAAAAAATCCCTCCAAAGTTGTGAATGTGCTTGTATTTTGTATGGGTATTTATAATACAATGTATTATTGTTACAGGTTTGATAAAGGCAATGAATCTGTTGTCGCAACTTTGCACTAATTAAATACATTTTTGATTCGTCTTTCAATCAGATTGTGATTTATTCAATGCCTATTTCGAGTCCTTAAATAAACATGAGTTACGCTTTAAATCTAGTGAGTTGTCCGTATAATGCAAATACGTTCTGATATATTATGTAAATTTTGTGCCTGGTTCGATATTTATTTTTAATTATATAATTTTTTGAAAATCCATGACAAACATAATAGTGGTACATAAAGTCGAGCTATTATTTTAGGCATATCATTTTACAAGCAGTATTTATGTATGCAAATGTATTGTAAATGTTTATTTAAGGAAAATTCTTATTAATACGTAGGAACGGAATAGAATACATAATTTATATATATATATATATATATAATAATAAATTAAAAATATTTCAAAAACCAGAATACTTTTAATAAATATATTTATTCAAAGCTTTTCGCCGATAAAATAATACCAGCATCTTCTATTGAAAGACGCTGGTACTATTGTATCGGCGAAAAGCTTTGAATAAATATATTCATTAAAAGTATTCTTGTTTTTGAAATATTGTTAATTTATTAACTATATCACAGGAAAACATATCACCATATTTAATATATATATATATATATATATATTCTAATTTATATGTAAATATT